>VZTD01000983.1:281950-460706 GCA_013397725.1 Rhagologus leucostigma | reverse complement strand
TTTTTTTTTTTTTTTTTGTTAACGGAATGTCTAGTTCTTTTTAAGGCAATACCCTATCTTGATAGACCAGTATCTGTGGTGACAGGAACTGGAGCAAGTGTAGGTGTGTGAATGAATGTGTGAGAACTAGTGAAGATCAGTCTGGTCTTGCCACCAAGCAGGTCACAAATCTAATCTTCTCTTACAGTGGGACAGACTGCTCCTCCAGTCCCTCTCTTGTGATCTATCCACTCAGGGGATGTGTGAAGAGAGGTTGCCAGTGAAACTGAGGCAAAAGGTGTTGAATATCTCAGCCTTCTCCTCATCAGCTGTTATGTTTGCCAGTCGTGCTCATCAGGGACATATGCTCTCATTTGCTTTCCTTTTCTGGCTGACGTAACTGTAGAAGCCATTCTTATTACTCTTTGCATCACTTGCCAATTTCTGTTCCAGCCATGCCGTGGTCTTCCTGACCACATCTCTACACGACTGAGCTGTGTCCTCATGGTCTTTCCAGGGTACCTGTATCTGCTTCCAATGCCTGTGCTATCCCTCTTGCCCTTCAGTTTACTGAGCAGGTCTCAACTCAGCCATGACAGTCCTTGCTTTCCTTTCTTGGTTTATGACACCTGGGGATCAAGAACTCTTGCACTCTACGGAAAGCATCCTTAAAGATCTGCCTTAAAGAACTCTGTTCTCCTTCCTTGTTCCTGAGGTCAGTTTCCCAGGGTGTCCTGTTGATTGTTAAACAACTGGAATTCTGCTTTTCTGAAGTTCTTTACTCTGAAGACTTTATCCTTCACCTGACCCATATCCCTCAGGACTGCAAACTCCTCTAGTGTATGGTCACTGCAGCCCAGGCTGCCTCCAGTCTTAATGTCCCTGACTAGCTCACTTGTGTGGGTGGCCAACTGGTCTAGTAATACCTTCCACTCTGGTGAGTGCATATAGGAGTGTCGTGGATTGCCTAAAGCTCTCCGTACTACTTTTACAGTAGATATTGGTGTGGTTGAAGTCCTCCAGTAGGACAAGTGCCTACAAGCACGATGCAAGGAAGGTAGGTGGAGCAAGGAAGCGGCCTGTAGTAGATACTAAACACCACTTTCACTTTGAAGCCGAGTCTCTAATTCTTACTTTCAACCTGCTCATGGCTATTATTCAGAGACATCTCTGCACTCTATCCCTTTCTTGATGTAGAGGGCAATCTCTTCATCTCTTCTTCCTCTCCTGCCCCTTTTGAACATCTTGTAGCCATCAATAGCCACACTCCAGTCCTGTAATTCATCCCACCAATTTTCAGTAATGGCAACTAGGTTGTAGCTTTCTAGCAGCATTTTCTAGCAGCATTTTGGCTTCCATCTGTTCCTGTTAGCTGCCTATGCTCTGGTGCAGTTGATTATAGATACGAGCTGTCTCAGAAATAATAAAGAATCTATATGAACACATTTCAAAGGGAGAAAAAACATGAGGCAGTTTTTCATGTGGATGGCATGACACAAATTTTGCTAGTCAGAATTTTGTACAATCATTATTATAAATGCAGGCATCATGCTGCATGCTGGAGTAGAATACTCCATTCTCACTATTTCCACTGTAAAAATACCTTGCAGAACTGACCCAGGGATTTTTCTCAGAATGCTCTAGATACATACATCATCTTTCTGGAGAGATAAATTTTCTTCTATTTGGCTCTATTGTCTGTTTGTTCTCAGTAAATTAATTGACAAACAAAACAGAAAAGATTTTTACTCTCAGTAAAAGAATTGGGAAAAAAAGAGCTCCACTAGCACGACATATAAAGGAAGGATTTAGAAGTTTTTCAGGAGATAATCTATTTTGTGTTAAGACCAGAAGGCATCGTATTTCAATGACAGTGGTAGCAGACAGCTCAGGAGATGTAAATAAATGGAGATTTTCCTGTTGCACTTCACACTGCTTTTAAAGCGTAGGATGGAAACCCCTAACTTACGAATTTTATGTTCAGCTTGCATAAGCGTGTATTCAGATTTGACATGTGCATGTACATTTACATTTTTCTTATTTGTGTGAAAGGTTGACAAAATTCAGATAGAATACATAGCAACAAAGCTGACTATGAATAACACAAGTTCTTACACTCCATGTAGCATTTCCAGTTCATTCGAATCCTATGCAGCTTCATTTATATATAGGAAATGCAGATCCATCCATCCAAACTGACTCTTTCCACATCAGTGCAGAGAAAAATTGTCTGGAGCCTGTAAGTTTGGAATTTTTTAACTCTACTTCCTTTTTTTTTTTCCTCCTTCTTTGTTTTTTTTTACCTGTAGAGATGAATTAGATGTTAGAGCACTTGAAATCCTCAAGAGACCTGCTCTATGTAGAGTAAAAGGGTGATTTCTTCTGTACATGGGCATTAACAAAAGCCAAAGCAAAACAACTGAAACTCAATCCTAAGCATGAAATGAAGTTTCCCTGTGGAGATGATGGTAGAATAGCTGTGTTAGACTCTCAAACATTGGTTCTTCTGAGTCTTACTTGATTACCTCCCGTGTTCTCCTGGGCTTTTATCAGTCCATGTACAGATCTATGCACTACTGAGATAAAAGTCTTCTTTCACTCTTTGGTCTGTGTGTCTAAGTGTCTCTATGTACGAAATTTTAATTTTCAGTTTCAGGAAGGTGTTAAAATGATATTTAGTTACTTAATATGACATTTTCTCTGGATAGCATAAACCTCAAAATTTTATTTTCTGCCCAATCTATGATAGTATAAATCTAAAGTGACTCTTATCATTATAGCATTGTAGTACTATCATGTACATAACTTAAAGATGAGTAAATGTCAAGTTTCATCTTACATCAAAATAGACTCGAATGTCAAGACATTGATTTTTTTGCTTTTTCTTTTAGCATCCATGCTGCTACAACACTAAAGATTTATGATTCTCTATTAGCATGAGCTTATTCCTAGTCCATAGACATTGTTATTAGCTGGATTTCCAAAATCCTTACTACTAGGTCAACCATTTTGGAACACATATGATATATTTTTATGTAATCTATAGGCCTAGAGGTTAGAATGAATTTTCCATTTATGTTCATCCATGACCTGAAATTGCACTTTGTATCTTAAAATAAATGGTGTCTAAATCTTAACCAGAATTTAATTTATTCAGACATCACAACGACTTCCTTTACAGATCATCTCTTCTTGCATATATTGCAAGTTGAATATCAACTAGACTGTTTCAGTCTTTAGATCAATGTCTTGTTAATTGCATTTCTTTTGCATACTCAGAACTTTCATGGGACTTACCATTTTCTTTGGCCCAGAATTCATCTCACATAGCCAAATTTATGACAGCATGTAAATTGAACATTTTTGCTTCTTGTTTGTTTGTTTGTTTGGTTGGTTTTTTTGTTTTGTTTTGTTTTCATTGTGGGTTGTTTTCATCACTGAAATACAGAGTGTACTAGGAGAAACACCTGTGTCAAATATGTTACATTAAAAGTTATAATTAAATAGCATCTAGAGTTACATTTCATATTTTATTATCTCTATATAGGTAAATGCTGCCTTTAAAAATGTAACAAACCAAATAAGCCCCATTGATTCTATATGTACTGTAGAGACATTTTATGCAGCCATGTCTATCAGTCCTTGTCTACCAACTCAACAGTATGATCACAGTTCAGAACCTTCCCTGATATCAGAGGAATATGAAAGTTCTCCATGAGCTTTTCCTTCTGCTTTTATACAGTTCGTGCAGCTTTGGACTGTGGTTGACCTTGAAGTGGTTTCTTTCATGGTCTTTTGCATTGCTTAAGATATAAGCAATCCAGGACCTACTGCTATTAAGATCAGGTGTCATCTATTATCTCTCACTGGACTGGTATCCATTTGTCTCAGTGTTAGATGCTACAGATCTTGGTTTTCAGGTTTTCAGTCCTTCCCATAATTGCTCCGTAATGCTCCATTACAGTGCAATTTCCTGGCCACCCTCAAAGACAGAATGCAGAGCACTACCTGTATCTGCCGACCAGCAGGCATTTACTACAGGGCAAAAAATAGCTGCTTTGGCTTCAAGGATGTGAAATATTTTTCGGCTCAGTTTCATGGCCTGCGGTAATTATATTTGCTCTGATAACTTTCCTTAATTGGTTTGGTAGCATGTCAGCAGCTGGCATGTAATGATATGAACTAAAGAGCCTGCTAGCATATATTATTGAATGCAAATTCAAATGTCTTCTATTTTTATGAATTTTACAGTTTAATTGTAGTCACAGTCCCATATCCAACAAAGAAATCCACAGGAATATTATTCCTTCATGCTGCCAGAATGAAATTGTGGTGCCCTGTGTAGTAAAGGAGCATCCTTACCTCTATGCTTTGACAAAAGCATGGCAGAATTTCAGCTGTCAAGTTTAAGTCACTTAATATTACTTAATATTAATTCTACCATCACATTCAACTCACTTTTGAGACAGAGAGCTAGAGAGACATTTACTGTGGTTTTTCATCTTTTATAGAGAACATGTTAATCAAATTTGAGCAAAGTTCCTTCAAGTGACAGAAAAGGCTTATGAATACACATTTTTATATATTCCTCTCTGAGAATTTCTGAAGAAATTTTCATTGAAGTTGAAACTGGAAAAGCTGAGGGACTTTCTTCTACATCCACCACCCTACCGAAGGCATTTAGGCTTTACTCCAAAGCAATGTCATGCAAATATCCATGTTTATCACACACTTTCCTTATATCCAGCAGTGGCCTAGAAGGGAGAGCAGAACCAGTAAATCCATTTCATCCCTGCAAAATATGCAGGAAGTGCTGAATGGCACATAGAGATATGTTCACATTTCTGCCTTGGCCTACAACATCTAGGGTGCTACACTCCTTCCTGTATCTAAGTTATCCCTATGTGACCAGAAAAAAAGGTAAAAGCTTTTGAAGTTTTCACCATGAGATGGCCTCCAATTCTTACTCCACACTACTAAATGTATTTTGGTGTCTTAATTTTTGTGGCTTATTTTCTTTTTCGTTGTAAGGAAGGTTTGATTCACAATACAGTCTGAAAGCTATATTTACTCTGCTTTTAAGAGTTATCACTACAGCCACAACAAGCAAAATGATGATTAGAATGTGTAGAATAATTTTTCTTTTTAATAGCCATGGCACATTACTAATTAGAAAACTATTCTTTGCATACAAAGGAAACACAAAGAAAATTAAATAACGAGTGTTATTTAAATGTTAATATGAGTAATATTATTATGGCTTTGCCACTGTGGGAATGAGTGCAAAACAGCTAGAAAAATAACAGGAACCTTATTAATGAACAAGACTGAGTCAGCAATGATTCTAAGATGAAGACAGAGTGTTCTTAGATCCAAAGTAGTTTAAAGTACTTTTAGCTGCAAAATATTTTCTTGCAATAAAATTATGTTCAAACAAACACAAGCACAACAATAAACACAAAACCAGAAAGTTGAGGCAGGCTAGAGACATGGCAAATTAGCCCTTTGCATATTTACAACTCATAAATCAACAGCACTTTGAAGTAATGCAAAACAGTTTAATAGAAATGAGAAATGTGTCAGAGACATTAAAAAAAAGTTCAATTAAATTAATATTATTCTGAAGTGTTCTGTTATTAAAAGAATAAAAAAACCCCCAAAAACCAAAAAACAACAACATGGTAGTACAGCACTACTTTTAATACTTGGAAATCACAAACTTCAAAATGTTATTTTGCCTCTTCATTTAAAACACAGGGAGAGAGATTTTATAACATCAAATGTAACTAGAATCGAGCAATGACAAACACAATTTTTGTACAGTAATTTGTCATATTGGCAAAAGAAAACCAAATTAATTTATTACTAGCAAATTTTTTGAATATTTATTTTAAGTCAAAGCAAGTTCTGGATCAAAGTTCTCATCAATCAGATGAGAGCTTAATTAATTGCAGACTTTAAATATGTAGTAGTTTATTTTTTGTCTCAAATATTACTAAATAAATAATTGAGTTAATTGTCTTTTCCCAAACTCTGGAGGTACAGCAGATTATAGGGTTTCCTCGCTGACATACTGCTCAAATGCTTAAAACTCTTGATTTATCTATCTAGCCAAATGCATAAGTGACATATATAATTCAGTCCGTACAACTTTAAACATCAGATCAATAGAACTGCTCTTTTTTCTAAAATAGAAATGGGAGTAGCTACACTTCGGTAAAATTGATCTAAAATGTTTCCAACTATGTTGAACTTTCTTTATTTCTAGTGTATGGACTACTAAGTAATATACTTAGAAGCCCTTCATCTGAACCTATGGTAGGTAGCCTAATACTGTTACACTGTTGAGCTGACGGTTCATTGAAAAACACTCTTTCATGACTTCACCAATTCCCTTTACAGTATCTCCTGGACTTTAATTTGACTAATTCACTTGACAAAGTCAGCAGAAAGCAAATCTAGGGGGAAAAAAAAAAAGGAAATGGTAAAAAAATACATTTCCACTCATCATTGACAAATTGAATCAGTCTTATGCCCGATAACACAAGCAAAGGCCTCATATTGTTGCTAGCAAGGATGCAAAAGTCTTTCTTAAGTATTTTTTGCTATCAGAGTCTAAATTTATGCTAAGATCTGTATAAGAATATGTCAGAGACTGAAAATAGTTCATGTCTGAAACACTGATATAAAGTTTTAAACAAGCTACAACCACAGAAACCTCCTTGAAGAACTTTGGACTGTAAGTCAAACTACTGAGATTAGATAAAGGGAAAAGCCATTCTTTTATCAACCTCAGGCCCAGGAAGAAACAAACAAATAAACAAAGAAAAGCATGTGAACCAAACCCGGTAGCCGTTCATCCCTGGCTGAGTTTGGAGTGGGGGAGACCACAGCCCACAGAAGCCAGGTTTACACAGACTCCTCCCTGAAACAAAGACGGGGGAGGAGGTTTCAGGTGTAACCTGTGCTCAGAGGCAGTGAACACCGATCCTCCCTTTTTACACAAACTGGCCCAGCTGTGGTACCCCCAATCCCGGGAAGGCTGCATCCACGGGACATTCATGTGGGAGGCAGCTGAGGGAGTGCCTCAATCCATCAAAGGCCCCTGAAGCGCCCCCCCCAGAATCATTCCTGAAGCCTTGCACCACAGGACTGCACGTGATGCAACACATCTGGAGTCTGTTGTAAGAGACAATGGCCAACCCCCCCAGGGAGGTGGCCTGAGCGTATATTAACCCACTGGATTCCATGCTCCTCTGAGAGGACCTTTACCTGGTCCTTTAGCTGGAGAGGATCAACGGAACATCTTTGGGGTCCACGGAGTGGTGATATTTTCCTTATTCTGTCCCTGTCACTCCCTTTCTGTCCCCCCCACCCACTTCTTTCTTTCTTTCTTTCTTTCTTTCTTTCTTGCTCGCTCGCTCGCTCGCTCTTATTTACCATCAAATAAAACCCTTACTATTGACTGGCATATGGTCTCGTTTGCACCTTAATTCGGGCAGAGGAGTTTCTGAAGAACCTTAACAACTGGATCCTAACATAATGTTACATGATTAATTTTTACAAATATAATTTTTCTTTTAGTGGGTACAAGAACAGAACTTGACAGAATTACAGAGCAAATTGCGGTTCAAACTAATCTAAATATAGTGACACTGCAGAGCAGGGAAATAAGCCAGGGGAAAATGAAAAACAAAGCATGAGAACTGGAACAGACTTGTTTTAGTAAATTTGCAGTGAAATAAGAATGGTGAAAATAAATGAGAAATGCATTTCTATTTATTCCTTCTGAATATTATCTGTGCCAAGGAATGGGATAATGCAGCGAAGGCATCTGCTAAAAATTAAGATAACTCTAGAAACGGAAGAAAATGGGAAGACTGAAAGTGAGAAAATAAAGTAAAAACTAATAGACCTATATTATTGAAAAGAAAAATTTGAATGAAAATGAAGCATGAGAAATATTTGAACTCAACAAGAACCAATAAAGAGCGTTTACACTCAGCTTAATAATACTTATGATATCACTCATGACAGGTATTATCTTTTGAAAAATGAAACTAGATAGCAATTTTCCTTTGAAATATACCTTAACTTTTCTCACCCTCAAAAATAGCATAAGGAAACAAATAAATGTGTTCTTACATTAAAATGTATGTTACCTTTGTTAATTCTGTGTAATTTAAAAAGCGACCTTTTCATCAAGAGAAAGTTAATAGATGCAGATACTCAAGTAATTCCACAACTTCTCTTATGTCCATATTCCACCTTTTTTTTTCTTCCCATGGGAATGAAAATTATCTATTCTGAGTCGTAGCTTACCTGAGATTCAACATCTAGATGGGGGTTTTTTCCCGCCTCAAAAAAGCACAAGTTCTTCCAGAGGACTTGGAAAGAAGGTGACATAAAATGGGATAAAATACCACTTTATTAGCTAACAAGATTATAGGAATGCTTGATGTTTTCTCTACTCTGAAAAATTATCAGCAGTAATTAATTAAGGAATTCTAAGTATACTTACTGAAAACATAATCTCTCTTATAGTATGTTATGTCCTTATTAGTACAATTATTTTTTGAGGCAAGAGAAATGCCAGAGGGAAGTTCAATGCTGTACAAGGCAGTATCAGTACTAAGATCACAAGAATACTACATCAGCAAGGATGTTTATTTTTTTCATAATGTTAACCTTCCTGTTTTCATGAAGTCAAAAATTAAAATCTCCATGGGCAGCTCTCCTTGAACATTTACAGTCTCAGGAAAGGTCAATAATTTCTACCCCAAAGCTAAAGTAGATACATAAAACTCAGGTAAAAAATTGTGTAATGTAGAAGATTCACAAACTTTGGGTGACTGACATCAGGATTCCATTTTTTGTGTATTTAGAATTTTAGAGTAATTCCTTTAGAACGCTGCAACTTAATATTTCTCAACTAAAAATAGTTAAGCTCAGAAGCTTCTTAAGAAATTCTTGAAAAATGAAGTGGTCTGAGGTTTAACAGACAAGTTTAAGATGAGATTGCCATGAATAAAATAGTGTGTAGGTGAAAGTGAATGAAAAACAGAAAGTTTGAAATTGCTTATGTAATAATCAATAGAGAGAAAGATAGAAATAACTGAAGACTGTGAAGTTAAAAGAACTGATAAAATATTCAGTTATAAAAAACCAGCTGTCTTCTAAGTTGTATTACAGAAAATGTAGGAACTAGAAATGTACTTTTGTAAACAAAACATGAAGCCATGAGCTGGTTGGAAATGAAGACTATTTTTCATGCTGTCTCTCACTGAAAGAAAAACATCCGCAAATCAAATACATCACCCTGCTGTGCTAGCAGTCTTTGAGAGTGCATCAGATAGGCTGGTGAGTTTGCTTTGTAGGCATAATTTCCAAATTCATCCATCCCTAAGATTAATAAAGCCCTGTTACAGCCTTCACAAAGTAGTAAGGCCGTATTTGCAGTGAGGTATTGCCTCCTAAGTTTTATATTCAAATCTTAAACTGATTAGTCGCATTAGGCTTTAAGTCCCAGCTCTGATGTATATTTATGGATTACTGATCTGTAGAAGGTTTTTCTACAGCAAAAACAGCAATGCAGTTTTCAGCTGAAATCTGATTCTGCACTAAATGAAAAAATGTTTCTGTACAGATACTATCCTGACTAGATTTCAAAAGTGAATGAGATTTACTTTTTGCTTTATGGCTTTTTTTCCTTTTTCTGTGGAATTTATAATCTATATACAAAATGTTTTGCCTGCAATTGATGCTGTCAACATTTTATTTGTGGATTTTGTCAGCTGTTTGGTTTTTTCCTCCCTTTCTAATAACATCCACCTTTGAATTTATAATAGAAAAATGCCTGTGGCAAATAGCTGAATGGCTGAGCCCAGAAGGTCCATCTGAGGCATGATTTTTTTTGTTTTGTTTTCCATACAATAAATAAGGAAAATAGAAAAAAAATAAGGAGATTTGGACAGATCATAGACCCCTGCAGACACAGACACATAGACATCTCTATAGAACAAAACACCTGCTCTTTTGCCAGCAGGTGTGTGAGTGGGGGATGCAGGGATGGCTTCCGGGAGAAGACGCCAAAATCTAGTTCCTATTGGTTCCAAAATGGACCTGCCACTGGCCAAAGCTGAGCCAGCCAGCAAAACTAGCAGCAGGTCTGTAATAATACATATAAGAAAGGGGAGAAAATGGCTGCACAACAGCTGCAAGATAGGAGTAAAAATAATGTGAGAGAAACAGCCTTACAGACACCAAGGTCAGTGAAGAAGGAGAGGGAGGGGTCACTCCAGGTGCAGATTTCCCTGCAGCCCATGATGCAGACCGTGGTGAGGCAGGTCGTCCCAGTGAAGTCCCAGGAGGACCATGGTGCAGCATAGATCCACCCTACAGACTGCAGAGGACCAAATGCCAGAGCATGTAGATATGTTCTGAAGAGAGCTGAAGTCTGTGGAGAGCCCATGCTAGAGCAGGCTCCTAGCAGGAACCGGTGACCCTGGAGAGGACTCTGTGTTGGATAAGTAGGGACTGGGAGAAGATGGGTTTAGGTTTGTCCTTAATTCTCATTATCCTACTGTGTTTAATTTGCAGTAAATTAAATTCCTCAGGTTCTGTCTCCTTTGGGTGATGGTAACAGGTAAACAATCTCCCTGTCCTTATCTTGACCCACAAGCTTTTCATCATACTTTCTCCCCCTTTCCTACTGATAGAGCGAGAAGGAGAGAATGGCTTGGTGGGCATCTGGCAGCCAGCCCAGGTCAATCCAGTGCAGACAGTAAACCACACCAGTGCAGAAATCACTTGGTTCCACTGTGGATCTAACACAGTCAAAATCCACAAAACACACTTGGAAAAATCCCAGATTTCTCACTTTGAGATTCTTTTCTTCTGAGAGGTTTGGCTTGGAATTTGTGTCTCAATTACATAAGACAGAACCCAAACGTTGGCACAAATGGATCCTGTTCCAAAGAATTCAGAATATTTTCAAATAAATCTGAGTGCAATTTTGCCAAACAGGAGACTTAATAAGTCTATACTTTTCAGACATTAAAACTGAGAGCTATCAAGGAAAGCAGAACAAGTAATCAGACAATATGACACTATTTTAGCTGGTTTAAACACGCTTGTGGGAAGGGTCTTTCATCCTGTCTTACATTTAGTTCAGGAAAATTGTATGTTTGGATTATAAGTACATCAACTAGCTAATGTCATCCTAAGAAGTTTATTTGCAAAACTACTGTCATCTCAGTAAATTTATTAAAAGAACTTATTCAATTAATATTCATTTTAGGAGGAAGACAAGAATAGTGAAAGAAAGTTGTATATTGTAAAGCTCAAATGGATTGATATATAAAAAATTAACATTATGCCTTTGCCAACTATTATAGTATTTAGAGAAATTTAAGTTTCCCATTTCTAAGAAGTCTTTGGAACTTTCTTAGAATATTCAGTAGTTATCTATAAACATGTTCTGCTTTAAATTATTTTAAAATTACTACTGAAAAAATTTCTGCAAATAACTTATGACAGGCTTCTTAGATGCACTTGAAACACAAGATGATATCTGAATCAGCAGCACAACTTTCTCATGCTTTACCTCCATCACTGTAACTTTTTCATCTTGCATATTTTCAAAGCTAACATTATTATAAATTGTCCTGAGGAGCCCAGAACAGGATGCAACACTCCTGATGTAGCCTCATGTTGGCTGAGTAGAGGGGCAAGATCACCTTCCTCGACCTGCTGGCCATGCTCTTTCTGATCACCCGAAGATACTTCTGGCTGCAAGGGCACATTTGAGCTCATATTCAACTTGTCAACTTGCTATTCAGCGACAGATTTTCCAAGTTTCCTGCTAAAATAGGTCTGTTTAAGTGTGTAAAGTTAGATGAAGCTGATATTCAAAGAAACAGTGGCTTCAATTCAGTTTCTTGAATGTAGGCACTGAAAACCTTTTGAAAAATTTTGGTTAGGATGGCTGGGCCAACTCTGTAATTTCAGGAAGACACAGACCCCATGCAGGTCTTCTGTCATATCTGCCAGCCTGAAAGCAAGGCACTAGATAAACTAGCCTGTCTCAAATACCAGCAGAAGCAACTTTAACATAACTAAATTAAGTTCAATAAATAGATTTTCTTTTTTCTAGTGCCAGGAAGACAATATCTGAAGAGTGAAATGGGAGTTTATTCTGGAAGATCCCTTTTATGCAGACTACTCTTGCAACAAAGCATACTTATTACATAGATAGGACTTTTGGGGGGCTTTTTGTCCCGGTTTGAGACAAACTGGGAGGAAAGATCCTAATGAATGTACTCTAATAGAAGGCAGATTTCAGCAGCTCCTCCCCCACAGGTTTGGAAAGAAATTTCTTGGAGGAAAGTGAAAAAAAAAGCTGTTTACTTAACAAGCAGGGTGCACGCAGGCACAAGAGAATGAATAATGTCAAATAATAAAACCTCTCGCTGTGGAGAAGACCTGGTAGATTCAGAGTTCTTTCTGTAGGTGTGGCTCTGCTCTCTCCGGAGCTGGGGTGCGGCATGGACCCCTCCGGGCCGCGGTGTGGGGCCTCCCACTGATGGTGTTCTGGACTGGAGCTGAACAGTTCCAGGAGAAGAAAAAGCCACAATCCCAGGAAAACTTTCTTGCCGCAGCTAGTAGGCTAGCTAAAAAGCAGAAAATTTTAACTCTCCGTCTCTCTCCTGAGAAAAAGGAGCCGAGAGCTGAGGAAAAGCAGGAAGGTGCTCCCTCAGCTCTGCAGTGGTGAGAGCACGGGGAAGTCTGTGAGTCCTTGAACACAAACCACGCTGAATAATTCACTCGGCTTTTCTCCCCTTTCTCTCGGACCTAGCTTAAAGGTACAGAAAGGCACAGGATTCATGTCTGGGCAATAAGTAGATGATAGGGAATACGGTATCATACGGTCAACCCAGGACTCTTTTTAGAAAAAAAAATTTAAACAACTGAAGTCTTTGTATTGGATAAATTGCAGTTAATTGCAGTTAAATGTTACCAGAAAACATAATTCAGACTAATAGCACAGAAAGCTATTAGACTCAAAGTATAGAGAGAGATTACAAACCACCATGACTTAAAGACTTAGCTCAGTTTCAGTAATTACTTAAAACAAAGTGTTTAAGGTTTTTTTAAAGCTTGTTTTTCTGTCTTACATTGTTACAGTTTAGTGTTTTACACTTCCAAATAGAACCATCTCCTGTGATTTTGCTGAAGATCAGTTAACTGACTGTAACTTTGTATGTGGTGGCAGGGTGAGAAGGGAGGTTTTGGAGTGGAGGCAAAGGGCCACTTGCCTTTGTACTGTTTGCACCAGCAGCAACCTTCATTAGAGGATGCTAGTGGGATAAAGCTTCAAAATCTTTCTTATTTAATCACACTATCAGTCTCTTTTTCAGTAACTGAAAAAGTTACATTTTCAAAATATCAGGGGGTTGTGAAGGATGACCCAATGAATGTGACCATAATTACAAATGTGCTGAAAAAGACAAAAAAATTTGACTGAATTTTTGGTAGCACGAGTTAGAATAGCATTAGCAGAGGCTATACAGTCACTTTCTGTACCAGGAATAAAGCGAAGGGAATAGGAAAAATTGCAAGTATGTACTTCCTCAGAAGAGCTTTCTCTGGAATCGTGCTTTAATAGTAAAGATGTATATGGTTGAAGTTTCCCTAAAGGAGATTTTCAACAGAAAAGTGTGGGAGGCTTCATTGTTGTTTTGTTCTCTGTTTGTTTTGGTTTCTTTTTCCATATCTGTTTATCTAGGCAATTGAATAAATAAATAAATAAGTGCCACTACAATATTAGCCATCTTTCTCAAAAGCGTAAGCACACTTAGTAGTGTACTTCAAGAGATTTTTGAAAACCTGCACCTTAAGTATTCTGTTAAAGAGAGTGTACCCAAAGAAGGAAATTGTCCATTAAGGATTCATAGAATATATGACTAAAGGAAATTTTGTATTTTCAGAAGATAATGTAACTGTAGAAGTGGGTAGAAGTGGGATGAGTTAAGCACAAACTCCCTAACTTCTGTTTTAAATGGAAACCTATCCTTCCTTTTTGTTTCTCTGATAAATATATACTTCAAAAATATGCATATATTAGTGAAGTACTTGGCACAATAACAGAGAAAACTTTTTCCTAGATCATAATTTTTTCAAAGTTCCCATCTGCTGCATATTTCTAAAAATGTAGATACCAAGGTATATTATTCTTGGTCTATATACTGATATGGAAAAAATACAATTTTTACACTAGAAAGGCCACAGGTTATGCACTATATTAGAAAATGATACATATAACCTGGCAGAAATACCAACTGTATAGATATACCTAAGTATTTTGGTTTTTTGAAGCAAAGTCATAATTATGGTAATGTAAATTTTTACATAGAATGACAGAATTAATTAGGTTGGAAAAGACTTCTAAGATCATCGGGTCCAACCTTTGACCAAACATCCCCTTGTCAACCAGACCGTGACACTAAGTGCCACTCCCAGTCAGTGTGTATAGGTTGTGGTTTGATTAGCCTTAATCAAAGATTTTGTCATAAGATTTCTATTCAAGCTTACGAGATATGACTACAAAGTGTAAAGGTCTTTACTGACAGTTTTGAAAGTTCTATGCTGAATTCCATCTACTTTGAGCTCATTTACTGGGGAGCTGGTTTACTACTGTTCACAACAGATCACATCCTACGAGGTACACCTGGAAGTATTTACTCTAGGTAAAAACAGGTGATGTTTACAGACTTTATCTAAATTTTTAAACATTTATTTCTGGGCTTAGTTATCTAGTGAATTTTACAAAAAAGATTCTTTTCATATAGTTTAAGTCACTATACTTTAGTCATCTACATCTGCCTCTAAATTATGTAAAGTCTCTTCCGCTTGTCTTAGGTCATTATTTTACAACTGGAAGAACAGTCACTCTGTCTGTCGAACAGTCATTCACACTGTCTCCTTCCATTAACTATATTGAACACCAAGAGGAGCTGCTCGATTCACATACTTAACGTTTAGGTGGCTAAAATCAGATTAGACAAGTCAGTCTGCAGAATAACTTATATTTGAAATAACTCGCATTTGAAATATCTTGAATCTTGTCATACCAGCACAGTACTTATATTTGCAGTAATCTAAAATCTCCGTATGGACAGACAAGTTGAAAGAAGGGAACATATTTTAAAAGTTGCAGTTATCTATCATATTATGGAAAGAACTTAGTAAAAACATGAAAACTTGGGAATCATCTCATGCAACTAGTTGGGTGGTTAAGAATCCTATCGAGCTGTAGAAGCATTTTGTCACAGAGTATCTGCTTTCTTCTGAAAGTAGGAAATAAAATGTCCTCCCCTTTCAGGAGGGCCTTCTATGGATTACAGAAAAACATAACATAGGAAGTAAATATTTTCAAATTATAACACATTATTCAGGGTATCATAAATCAGCACCAAGTGAGGTATATATATTCCTCAGAAGTGCAATTCAAAAGGATTGGGGTATTGTTTTCTTGGGTTTGACTTTTCCCCTATGTGTTAAAAACTCAGAAATTATTATATTGAAATTATTATATTGTATTTTCAAGAACTGTTCTGATGTGATCTTAATTTGATGAGAAAATAATTTCCAGAATGTAAGATCTCTTCTCTTAAAAAATGGCTGCTAAATTGTGCAGTCTTGGGACAATACTCAAGAGTTTTTACATACTGCTTGAGTGCTGTACTGAATTCAACACAGAAGCAGTACAGAGTCGCTAGAGTAAACCAGTAAACATTTATGTCAGGTGGCTTTAGTGTGCAGTAGTGGGAAATTCACCTTCCCTTATGTTTTTTTTTTTTTTTAATAATCTAGAAAACTGCAGTCATAAATCATGGTTAGGTCACTTTCAGGCTGACAGGTTGGTTTAGATGATGCAAATCATGTAGTTTGAGCCAAATAACAACTACTCCAGGTCCTGGTGCTATGTAGTAACAAACATCACTGGCTGCAGCACTGCTGCTGGTATACAAAACCGTATATTTCTGTCACAAAAAAATTGGACTTTGAGAAATCATCATTCAAACTTGTTCTAGTTATTTTTTTCTTCGTGGCAGTCCATACAGTGTTGTGTTTAGAGTTTGTGACTAAGTGTTGAAAACACGCTGATTTTCTGAATATTATTGAGCAGCTTTTACACAGTGTCATGGCTTTTTCTTTTTCCCTCTTCATTGCCCACAGGGCAAATCCCTCAACAGGGATTATGCTGAGTTGGATTTTGTTCTGTTACCTATAGCCATCTTCTTTTTTCTTCTTTCTTCTTCTTCTTCTTCTTCTTCTTCTTCTGCTTCTTCTGCTTCTTCTTCTTCTTCTTTCTTCTTCTCTGATTAAGATATCTTTATCTCAACCCATGAGTTTTCTTGCTTTTCTTCTTCCTATTCCTACTCCTATCCCTCTTGGGATGGTGATGAGAGTAAGTGAACAGGTAAGTGGTGCTTTTTTTTCAACATAGGTTAACTCAACTGAATCCCCTAGCAAGAGGACAAGGGAGCAAAGTTATGTACAACTGTTGCTGTAATTTAACTTTTTTGATTCAGTTACTTCCTGTACAACACAGGTTTTTTTAACCAGTGATTGTGATTTTTCTAATATTTCATTTTTCCTTAGTTATATTTTATTGCTCTATCACTTCTTTAAATAACAATATGCTAAACCATCTGAAATTTCTAATAATTCAAGTTGTTGAATTGTCAGCTTATAATTAGAAAAATGATAAAACTATTTTTACTTCTACAAAGAAGAAAGAATTTCTTCTGCTACAGAAAAACTTCTGTATTTATTACTAATAATTCAGTTTATTGCTGATCTTGCTCATCATGCCTCTTTACCACAGCTCTGAGAATAAGAAATCCATTAACATTATTGTTAATTGGAATATTTCATTATATACTTCAGAAATTTATAATTTAGCCTATTTGTGGAGTCTTTTCAAAGAACAGAACGAAAAGAAAAGGAGTCTCAGGCTTTCTTCATTCACGAAAGAAATATAATCATGACACTGAATTAACAGCATTTTATACAATGAAAACAGTCACTCTGGCATACACTATTTTGGGTAGTTACTAGATGATTCTGAAGTGTGGAGTAGCAATTATTTTATGGGGTTTCAGATTTGGGATGAACTTTTCTGGACAGAAATCAAGACTTAGAAATGGTCATCTAGTGACGTTTTATATACCCTGCAGAATAAAAAGCAGCTACAGTGTGTATAGTGCGGGAACTGTAGCACATGTGTGCCCTTTAGGCTAGTAGGATACCATAGGCCGTGCAGGATACAGTAGAAAAACTCAAATGGTTCTTAAGAACTCCTGAGGGATGACACTCATTGCTGACAGCTGTCTGCATGTGTTCAAGCTGTATGAGCTCTCATTAAAGCCAACAGATATCTCAACACTGTATGATTTCTTTTGAACAGAGCTTGAAATTGAATTAATAAGTAACTATAGATGATGAGGCTGTAGTGCTAGAGCTCACTTTCTGGTCTCTCTTGTTTAACACTGCAGATGGACCCTCAAAAGTCACCAGGTTTGTGTTTAAAGAAAGCATTCACCACAGAGATATAGTTGACCTAATGAGGTACTTGAAATCTGAGTTATTTTAATTCATTTCATCCAGTTAGGATAGAGAACATGAAGTTTTCTCCAGGGCAAAGAAGCTGGCAAGTGTGCTTTGAATGAATAAAGTAAGAATCACCTGTTAAAAAAGACAATACACTTTTGTTGGTTAGCAGCATGTACCTGAACTACCGGCTTTCCCTGAGGAAATAAAGGGATGGATTACTGTTGTCAGATATATGTAGCCATTTACTGGCTCATTTATCACAGACCTTTGCTTCCCTTGGAGTCACTGAAAAAGATTTTCTTTATTTAAGATGAAAATACTGATCCCAGACTAATGAAAAATGTTGTCTTGTCACTGACTAAATTGCTGCGTCTGGTACATATGCATTTACCTGACCAGGATGTGCTCTCACCAGTCTCTTTCCTCTTTTTCTCAATGAAGTTTAGGAAGTTATTTGCTTTTTTTAATGCCTATACACCAAAATAGACTTTTTTTCTCAAAAATCTGATTATATAATATTGACATGTAATAGTTTTAAGACGATAGTGGCTATTTCGGGTCTCGTATTTGGGCACAGATTATGATTGATGCCTACAATGAAGAATAATCCTAATCAAAATAGAGAATATTAATGAAAACCATAATTATTACGATAGTTTATAAAAATAAATAGAACTAAATCCAGTACGTGCCTTTATGAAACTTTGCCAAACTGTATTAAGGGAAATAATGATGGGGAATTCCCAGCTATAGACTTCCAGATCAGAAAACACAGCATTGGTGATTAAAGTAGAAAAAGTTATTATTTTATGGGTCCAGATTTACCTCTTCACCTGATGAGATTATTTAAAATTTCCTAGACAATTTAATTTAATTTAAACAGAATTTCAATATAAAATAAACTAGAAAATTTTTAAATGCATCATAAAAAATTAAAATATAATTAATCAGTCAACCTAACAACATATTTTTCCAGCTGTTGCTAAAATGAAGATTTTACATTCCTGAAACTGATTTTTAATATTATTTCAATTTTGATTTCTCATATTAAATTGTGTTTTCCTGCTATTTCTTCTATACAACTTTTCACCTTGATTGTTCCATTTTTCTATATAAATTTTATTTCCTGCTCAGTCTATAACCATTATTGGTACGTTCAAATTTACTGCATTGTTTAGGTAATATCTCTGCACTCCTCCAAGTGTCTCCCAAAATGTCTTTCAGGATAGAATACACTTATCCTTTATCAGATTAATTACTTTTTTTTTTTTCCATTTCTCTACAGAGACTGCCAAAGACTTTATGATATCAGACTAAGTTCCAGAGATTCTAATTTAAGTCAGTATATCTTTTCTGTTTCCACCAAAGCATCTGAAGTTATAATAAATCCTCATGGAAGCAGTAATCATGAAGAAAACAGCCAACAGTTAAGAATAAGGGTCTAAAACATCTCCACAGGTCAGTAGTTCACTATTTTAATGGGACTGTGAAAAGGAGTACTTGAGTACTCCTTACTCTTACTTACTCCTTACTCTTACTCCTTACTTTTTTACTTGACAGTAAAAAAAAACTCACCTGAGTGAAACAAATATTCTTTTTTTTTTTTTCTTCATAAATAATTAAAATCAGCAACAAAAGTAGCAGTTTTCTGGATCATCTAGTGCAAAAATACTGCACTGGTTAAAATTACCATCATTCAGGATATGGAATTATTTGGAGGGGGTAAGGCAAATCCCCATTTAAAGCGACTTTATGCAGTTACACTGAAGCACTGGGAAGGGATTTTTTCATCTTGATGCATAAAGTTCACTGACAAGAATATATTTATGATGCTCTGAGTTAAGCCAGAAGCAACGATATAATAATTTTCCAAAGATCTGTGTAAAATTAAGAAAGAAAAAGCCAAACTAGTTCAACTTCTCTCTCTATGATATAAGAACCTGATTTAGTTACAGCCTTGGGTACTAACTCTATGCCAAAATTTGAGGCAGACAAAATTTTCACCTGAATGTTCTGAAGATGTCAGTCATCTGGATGTACTTACATAGGTAAAATTTAATATATCAAGGTTTTGGGCCCCATGGTGATTGCTAACCCGGTCGCTCAGATTAGTTTGCTCAAAAAGACAATTCATTTTTACTGCCTTAGCAGAATTGCTTACTTGCCCATTTATTTTCACTTTTGTCTTATTTTTCAAAGCCTGGGGCATGTTTGATATGTACTTAAGTATTAAAAATATTGGTCCAAAAGCATCCCCAGAATGGAGGATGAAAGTGGAGGCCAGAAGTTTGAAATGAAAGTTGAAATTAGTAAATAAGTGATCTGTATCAGTGAAACTGGTAGAAGTTAGTAGTGTTCTACTTAAAGTGGGCACATGTGATGCTGATGATTAAGCAGTGTCCTGCAGTAGTGGGAAAACGTAGTTCCAGCATGGGATTTATTCCAGCCATCTGCAAAAACTTAACTCTGTGCAAGCTTCATCCTGGAAAATTTTGATTCCTCATTTTTTTTCTTTTTTATGATCTGCAACAATTATGTTTCTCTTTTTGCTCTAAATTTCTTTGTAAAAACCCTTAATCAGATGGCTGACACATCCTGAGAGAATATCAGCATTATTGCTCAACTGTAATGATGTTTACCACCTGAAAATTCAGAAGAACACAGCAAGGCCTAATCTTAACTTGTGAACACATAGAAGTATTTATGAACACCTGAAAGACATTTTGATACAAATTAACACACAATATTAATAAAAATTATTGTTAATAGTACATCACAATAACACTAAAAATCATTGCAAAGTGGTTCAGAACAGAACTTTAGAGATAGAGTAAGCAAGAGTAAATAGAAATAGTTGCATGGTTTGGAGGTATCAATTCTGCATTACCTTGTTTCCTTCTAAGGACGTAATTAAAGACGTATTTCAGGCACATTAATAGAAAAGAAAAAATTTCAGACCCTGTAGCATTCAAGTCTGAAATCAAATTATAGGCAATCTCATTTGTCATCTTGAAAAAATAAACCCAGAGGAAGCAGTATTACTTTACATATTCTTATAATGTTTTTCAAAGACCACAGCTTAAAACCTTCTGAGAATCTAGACAGCAATTACATTATTACCTTTGACATCTTTTAGACATTGAGTTTAATTACAGGTAAAGATGGAGAGTGCTAAATTTATCTTCTTTATCGTTAGAGACAGCTTAAATAAAGTTTGGCTATTTTATACATTGTCTTCTTTTCATTTGTGCATAATTTTATCCAAAGTTCCTGGATTGCAGCTTTAAAAATAAAGAAATTAAAGCAGAAACCTCAGAAAAGAAGAAATCTTTGCTTTTGCTTAGGGAAATAGGAAAGATGATGAGGGAAACAGAAGTTCTTTCCAGTAAGTACCAATTAGATGGAATATGTGCATCACAACGTTAAGGAAAGAACATTTTCCTCCATTTTAGATGAAACTCTTACATTTGACAAAGTAAAAATGCAAAAAAAGAACAGTTAGGATATAACCCAAAAGGATGAAAAATCCGGGCATAATATTTTCCTACAAAGTACAGTGTGTTTTCTCCTATACTTGTCTTTAGACAAGGTATCGAATTTTTTTGCTATGGAAATACTTTAGCATATGTGCCATAGTGTGATGGTGATATGTCTACTGTAAAGTTTTGGGCTATTGCCCAGTATATTGAATATAACGACGATATATTGACAGCATGAGCCCATAGGAAGTCAAAAAAGTGCAAAATGGGATTCTTTGTACCTTTAGACCTTAAGTGAATGAAGGTATTGTCCCTGCATTGCATTTATGCATCTACTAGAAATGAAGCCATTATATCAATTTCCACGCCATCTCATTCTGGAAATATTATTGCTGAGATATAGAAAAAAAAAAGATGGAAAATGCAAAGGAATAATGAACAAAAAATGCACATATCAATACTAATGGCAACAGACTGGATTGTGTCTATTTCTGTAGCATATTTTCACTGAATGAAGGATAACTTCAAAATCCTTCACTGCCGAATTTTACAGATACCATATTTCCTCTCTCAAACATCCTTGCATTTATACAGATGTCATTATTTTATAGGAACATCCACAGCTCATTCAGCTTTGGCATTGTGGCATTTTTTAACGCGTTCTGAAAAACTAAGACTTTGGAGAGGTTGCACACACACAATGTACAAAAAATGGAAAAAAATATGGTTTGTTCTTTCACGGACAATGTATTACTGATAGGTATGAATTGTTATTCATTACCTAGGCAGAGAAACAAAACTGTAATGTTTTATTAGTATTTAACAAAACCCTAATGTCTTATTATTATTTGGAGACCATAAAACCACTGATGCTGACTGGAAGAGTATTTTAATCTTGAGCTGGCATTAGATCACTCCTTAAAAGAATAACCTTTTCTTTGCTAAGTAACAGCTAGCAAGGTCAGGTTGCTTAATTAATTCAGAAATTATTTTTGTGTATTATAAACCTTGAAGATTATACATTATAAAGTATTTTGGACTATTCTTTGTGCAAATTATTAGTATTTAATGAAGTTACTTTTTTTTTCTTGCCATTATTGTTAAGTGGGCTTTTTACCCTGATTTTAGATTCAGTTATACCTTAACAGAATAAGTGGATTTTTCTTTCAGTAGTTCCTATAAGAAAAAAAGGGTCATTACCTTGGGTTATTAGGGAACTCTACACAGTGACAACCACACATCTACCTGCATAGAAAGAGTTATGTTTCTTCCTTGGCAAATTTTATTTCCAAGTATGTCTCAAAATATGTGTTCTGTTTCAATTTCTGAACAGTGGGAAATGACTATGAAAAAGATTAGTCAATCAACTCAAATAAACTGCAAATTTTGTAATCATTTCTGATTGGAAAAGTAACTTCAAAATAAACATTGACAATGCCTGAATTTGATTTGGGGAAAATTAACCTGCATTATTAGCTAGACATATAAATAATTTTTTCTCTATCTTTGATCAAAACATCCAGTTTTTAGAAAACCAAGATTCTTTCAAACTATTAAATAAATATGCATACTACAAAATTAGAATACAAAAAAAATTGTCAAATTAATATGTATATCATTGTATAACCCACACATTGCATTATTGAGAACAATTCTAATTTCTTCAGTAGCAAATATCACTTCTGACTTACTGTTGAGGTAACCAGGAATTCAAACTTAATTACATCAGCTGAATGTGGAAAATATAAAATTATTCTGGGTTGAATACATATGTAAAATATAATTTCAATAATGAAAATAGAAGGAACTAATGGAAAGAGAATTGAGTGGGGGAAGGAATTATAAATAAAATCTTAATTTTTCTTTCACATGAAATTCCAATTTTTTTGTGGCAAAATTCAGTACTGATTACAAACATTTTTAGAGTACCAGAGCAGATTGTACATAGGAAACTTTCCCTCCTCAGAAATACAGAATATGAAATTTAAGCTTTGTGCTGTCAATCACCATCTTAACACTTTCACTGTGAAGTGATTAACTGTTCTGAAAAACATATATTTGCTTCTATAGAAAACAAAAATATCCACATAAAACACCACCATCACCACATCAACAACAGCAGCAGCAGAAACATGACATAGCAGATACTCATAGCAAGCGCCCAAAGTCCTGTACTTTGTTGATGACATTGCTAATGGAAAAGGTCTGAAAAATGATACACCAAGACAAATAACCTGATAAATGTGAATAGTGAAGTAGGATTCAAAGAGAAGAGAATGAGAGAAAGGAATATTGAAAGGAATGGGGAAAGTTTACTTTTTGGGGAAGTACTCTTAGGGCAAGTGGATGTCTCAAGAAAGCTATAACGTTTACCTGATTCCAGAAATCCTCTGTCAGCATATCTGAGTTAGACTAAAGAAACATCTGTCACAGGGGAGAGCAGGCCAGTTCACATGACCTACAGTCAAATCAGAACTGAAATAGTTTATTGAAAACATGACTTAAGAGCAGTCAATTAGCTAATATAAGCAATGCAACAGATAAACCACACTTACATATTGTTAACATCATTAAACACAAATAAACTTCCAAACAACCTCTCTTCACTGTTCCAAAGAAGTTCTGTTTCCTTCTCAGGCACCCATCAGTTAGTCCAGCTCAGTAGGGCTCCTGTTTGGGCAGAAAGGGCTCCGTGGAGCTGAAGAATATCGCTGCTCCTGCTGTTTCCTTCAAGTGGAACTTCCTGTGGTTTGGTTTGTGCCCACTGCCCTTCGTTATATCACTGGGTACCACTGAAAATAGTCTGGCACCATGCTCTTGACACCCTCTCTTGTACGCATTGATAAAATTCCCCTCTCAGTTTTCTCTTGTCCAGGCTAAACAAGCCCAGCTCCCTCAGCCTTTCCTCATAAGCTCCAGCCTTTCACTGGACCTTCCTCTGTAGGTCCTTGTCTCTCTTGTACTGAGGAGCCCTGAACAGGACACAACACTCCAGATGCGGCCTCACTAGGGCTGAGTAGAGCAGCAGGATCACCTTACTTGACCTGCTGGCCACACTCTTCCCGATGAACCCCAGGACGCCATTGACCTTCTTGGCCACAAGGGAGCACTGCTGGCTCATGGTTACCTTGTGCACCAGGACATTAGCATGTTCATGGTGAGCAGAAGTAAAAGCATCAACTTTTATAGGCACTAGATTGCTACAGTCATATACTACTGCAGCTATAGGAGACTAAGTTGCTTATGTTTACCTAGAACTCAAACATCTTGTACATAAGCATATATTGTTACACCATAGCACTTCTCAGAATAGATTGCCATTTACACCAAACCGTAAGATGGAATTTTCACTTCACTTTAATTTAAACCTCTACCACATTCATTAATTTTTATATTGTCTTATTATGTTATCATGTTGAATTCAACTAACTTTCTACTTATCTCTAAAAATCAAAGCCCTTTTCTATCTGAAAATGGCAGCAAATGCTAAGATGTATAACTACAGGTGTATGTTAGATATTCCTTGTATTTTCTACTGTGTCTTCATTTGAAAGACCTAGAAAACTTCAAATAATGAATCTGAGATTTTAATGCTTTTATTGCATTTCAAATCCAGTTTTACAATTTCAAACTTTTCTTTCTACTATTAAATCTTCAGTCAAGGCGAGGTTATCCTCACACTTTATTTTGCAAGCCCCTTATCATTTAAAAGATTTTTGTTGAGCATTTCCTTGTACTCTTGTGTGTTTTCTTGAAAGATCTGAACTGAAATCAGTTATCATGAGCCATAAAGACATTTTGAGATTAGTAAATAAAGTCTTATCAAACAAAGGTTTAACAAAATAAATTCAAGCATGGAATCTTCTGCTCTGTTTCCCACTGCAGACTGTTTTGTAGATCACAGTCTTGTCAGAGCCTTAGACTATGAAAATATAGATATTTCTATACCTAAATAAAAGAGAAACTTTCCATTGACCTTGATGAACTTTGAATCACTCCTGTACTTCCTTTTTACATGATCTTTCCATAGCATAGAGCTAATATCAATTGCTCACACTTTAAAGTATTTTCAGTGTGTTAAATTGCAGCGCATAAAACCAACCATGTCACAATATTTTCCCAATTCTCTTTCCAGTTTCCCACATCACAGTAGAATAGCATTTTTCTTTGTTTTCGTTGTTACTCTCCTTATGACAGTGTTTCTTTTCCACGTACCATTTTCCATGTTCTTTTCCATATACACTTCATTTCTTGCCAAAATCTGACATTCTGTCAGCATTACATAAGATATTTATCTCTGTCCAATTTAAGTCCTGTACTATATAGTGCATCTGTGAACACTGATCTGTAATGACAGATAGTTCCACTGAAAATGTCTGTATTTTAGTGTTTGCTGGAACCATTTCTGCTGTATTTATGAGTGTAGTAGAACTTTTGGTACTTGTGTTAATGTACCAAAAATAAACAATGGTTCTAATAACTATTTTATATTTTTTTTTCTTTTGAATGTCTGACATCTACTTCCATCTGCTTGTTAACATATTAAATATTTTTCTTTTTGTTTCTGGAAATTATAAGAAGGAAATTAAAAACATTATGTTCAGGAAAAAAGTATATTTCTTATTCTCTCTTACTGATCATATACAGTATGTAGCAATTTCCTAGCAAAGTCCCTGTTGTCTTAGTATAAAATTAGTAATAGTTACTCCTTATATGGAGATATGTTAACCTGACAAAATAAAAAAAATTCTTTGCAACTCAATTAAATTTTATCCCATTAAAACGTCATGTGTTATTTTTTATTTTCCAGTATAACTTTAAGAGATAGTAAACAGGCAATTTTGACAATAAAAACGTAAGAACATAATAAAAAGAAATATAGATGTTGATAGCATAGGTTCCTTCACAAGGTACTCTTTTCTTTTAGAATTGCTTTAGTTTAGAGCAAAGATATATGTGTAATATATCTTTAACTTCCTACATCAATTAGATCAATTAGAACTAAGGTAATTTTCCCATCTACTAATATAATAAATAGCATAGGGTTGGGTTTTGTTCAGAAGATGAAAAAATGAGAACATCCTGTTTTAGAGAAGTTTCTTTCAATGCATATGTAGATGTAATTTTCTATAGCTATAATAAACACCTGTATCTGCATCTGAAAAATACGATTTAACTCCAGACCAGCAACCAAGCATCACCTTGCCACTCACTCACTCTGCTCATGAGTAAAACTGAGAAGATTCATGGGTTGAGATAAATACACTTTAACAGGTAAAACAAAAGCTGAGCACTCAAGCAAAGCAAAGCAAGGAATTCTTTCACCACTTCCTACCAGCGGGCAGGTGTTCAGCCATCTTCAGGAAAGCAGGGCTCTATCACACATAACAATGTCTAGGGAAGACAAATGCCATAACTCTGACTGTCCTTCCTCTTCCCATAGCTTTATATATAAACCAAAAACCAACAGCAAACAAACAAACCTCCTCCACCAATACCAAACCACAATGATAGCAGATATTAATCTATTTTTTAAACAAATTTAAAAGCCAGTTATGGGAAAATAACTATTCTAGAGAATATGACAGGTTAAGTTAAAGGTCTTACAGAGTCATAGCATAAAATTCAGTGTATGTGAAAACAAAAATTAAACAAAATTGAGTAGCTGAGTGACACCTAAAAGCCCTACAGCTATGTAAGTCTGGAATTTAATGTTTAGAACACTTATGCAAAACATGAAGCAGAAAAAGAAACTAATATATTTGCAGGCCATGCACTAACCAGATAGGTCATTACATCCAATTTCATAGAAATGGCAAAACCCACAAAACATTCCTTTACATAAATATATGAAAATAGATAGAGCTGTTTTCTTCCAGCTGCCTGGTGAAGTGACTAAGACGGATTTCAGTGTTAACTTTCACGTCTAGCGTCAAGAAAATGATGGACAGCTCAAATCATCTAGTACCTAATGATGCCACATCTTGCATCTTCTGGTATATAATGATGACACCTGCAGTAGAAAATCTGAATACTTCCCCACAGCACCTCATATCCCTTGCAGGGGTTTTTGTTCCTTTTGTTCCGATTGGAAAACAGATATGAAACTACCTTGTTCTGGCAGTAGGAACATGCACCTATTCCGCAGCCTAAATATATCTGTAACTGGAAGTAAAAAAGTATTTTAGTATAAATTTTTACTTTTCTCCAAAGTGTTTACTCCTTGGATTTCTCCAACACATTTATGAACATTAGTCATCCTCTCGGCGTTTAAATGGTAAGCTCAACTGCTCAAGCTCTCTGATTCATCAAAAGGACAGGTTTTCCATATTTCTGATCATAAAAATTGCCTTTCTTTACATCAGCTCCACAATTACCTTTAAGCATGTATGATTACACAGTGTCATGTTTCAAGTGACTCTGCACAACATTTAAAATATTTTCCTGTCTCTGAAATACCTAACTTGTTTGATTTTTTTGTTCAGTTTGTTCTGCTTTCTCCATGGCTGTGTCATACGGGGATTTCAAGGGATAGTATATGCCTGTCCATTTGTACCACAGAATCCTTCAATTACAAGTGTTAACCTTGAATTTTGTATTATTAAATTTCTTCCTACCTCAGATGTTTCAGCCTTCAAAGCATTTTTTTTCCGTATTTTATCCCAACTGTCCTTTTTATTGACAAACTCTTTCTATGACTTTGTGTCATCAATATTTTTTATCAGCACATTTTTGTTTTCTGTGCCGAGGCCAAGTGGAAATGTTAAGCAAGATTTTCCCTAGACTTATCCTTTAAGACCATAATTGAATTTCATACAGTAGAATCCAGCTCCTTAATTGAGCCATTAATGTTCATCTATGTAATAAGATAATCTTTGAAAAAGGAATGTCTGTGTTTATACACAGCAAATATGCCCACAACAGGCACATGAAAATCTAGAAACATTTTCTAGGTAATATATAAATGAAAATTTGAAGTTACTCCTTATTTGCTGTTAATTAAAGAAAGATGGTGATCTGGAAATGAGAAAAAAAATTAATCTCCATAAAAATTCTCAATAATAAAAAGAATTAAGTGACAGGATAGATTTTTTGGGGAAAAAACCCAACCAAACAAGAAAAACAAAAAACTCAGCTGCAACACCACAAACTGGTTACAGTTTGCAATAAACCATCTGTAAAAAAAATAACTCTGTGATAAAAAAATATTTATTGAAAACTTTCAGAGTTCATTATAACATTAAGAAATAAAAGAATAAAAAAATATATAAAACTTCCATTATAAACTTGCCTTCCATGGAATTCCACAGGTAAACATTGTGTATCTAAATTTATAAAAAGGAAAGAATCTTGGTCATCTTGTACCATATTTACAGTGATTTTCAGTTCTCTAAAGGATCAGATATATCTCCACTGGATTATACAATATCCAAATTTAGAAACTGAAAGCAGATGTAAAATGTAGTGTTTAGAGTACTATTTCAACTTCAGCTAGTGCTTTGATAAGTATGTTTTGGATATTAATTGAGTTTACCATAATAGTTCTCTTGGACTCATTTCTAGTAGCTCCATTTGTTTAAATGTAATTAAAATTAAGGAAGATCATGACAGTTTTTTCCTTGTTTCAGCATGTTTTACAACTTTGTACATCCTTAGCCTATGAAGAATCTTTCATGAAATTGGTGGTCTCTCAAAATTACCATGGACTTCAACAGAGTTACTTTTATATGTAAAACTTTATAAATAATTGCTTCTTAGTTGCTTTCAGAAATTGGGGTGCTTCTTCTGACATTTTAAAGTACCTAGTCTTTTTAAATATTCACATTCAAAATTTAAATTTTTTGTCACTTACAGTGAGTATTTGTATGAATAGGAGTACTTGCTAGCAGATACATAATATCATTATTAAACAAATTCTCAGATGCACACATCCATTTAGTGTTGAAAGCGTTGTGCTGATTAAAACAAAACTCAGTGGGCAAAGTAGCTTAGAAGTGTCCGGAAAGCAATATTCCTGGTTAAAAAAAATCTCAATAGATTTTAAAATTTAAAAAAAATCCTTTTATCTTTCCTTTGTGGTACAGACTTTTTTTTTTAATGTTGATTGCACCTTAGCAGGACTTTTTAATAATATATGAACAGTATTCCTACTGTAAACAAAAGTCATAGATATTTTCATGAAAGAAAATGCATTGAAAATTCATTTAAAGACATCTTTGGCATATAATTTTAAGTGCTTGAACTATTATATTCAAATTATCAAGAGTAACTACAGTTTTGTGTGGTATTATTAAGAAATAATACCACACGGACACCTCCCACTAGACCAGGTTACTCAGAACACCACCCAGCATGGCCTTGAACACCCCTAGGAGTGGGGCATCCACAACTTCTCTGGGTATGGTATTTATGAAGAATTAATTCATTGATTGGCTGGTTGGTTGGCTGGTTTGCTGGTTGGGTGGTTGGCTGGTTGATGCTGCATATCACTATGACTTGACAATATTTTGCATTACTTTGTGTAAGTACAGAATATATTGTGAATGCAAAGTAGCTCCTAGGGAAAGAAAAGGTCTGGGGCTACACTGTGCTGCCAGCTGAAATTAATTAAATAGTCTTTGTTGAAAAAAAAGCCAAATATTATAGGTATGATGTATAAAGGACATAAAGTAGCCCTCTACCCAACCTGGCTTCAGTAGGCCTGAGCTGGATTATCATGTCTAAATTTGCCACTTCAGGACAGATACAGATGAATAGAAAGAGATTAGAAAAGATTTTACGAAATGTGAATGAAAAGAGCTTGAGTGAATCCCTGTTATTCAATCTGGGATGAACATTAAAGCAACTTTCAGGACTGTAAAGGGCTACTGCAAAAAGGAAAGCAGCATTTTATTTTCCATATCTCTGCTGGACAAGGCAAAATAAAAGGAATAGGTTTAGATTAAAGCAAAGCATATTAATGCTAGAAAGTATTAATAACTTTAAAACAGCAGGATCAAAGAAGATGTTTGATAAGAGGCCTAGGGTCTTAACATGTAGAGGAAAAAGTGCTAGGAGTATTAAAAGTGTACTTTATTGATCTCATCATTAGAGCCCTAAAGGATTGGATAATTTCCTAATGTCCTTTCTAATGCTACTCCTTGAAAGCTTGTTTCAAGAAACAGCGTATTCAGACTTTCAAAACAAACTATTTCACAGAACTGTTTGTTTGTTTTGGGACATTGTGTCTTTTTTTTTCTAAAAGCTTAGCAATTTTTCTCTCTGTTCATTTATTATGAGCAATGAGTCATAATGATACTTTGAGCAGCAGCTTGGACACTAAATATTAAGGAAATTTTAGAATTTTCCACTGAAATTTTGATACTACAGCAAAGACTCAAAATGCTTGAGTTTTTTAATGGCTCTAACATGAGATCTATAAGCTAATCATTCTCTCTTAGAATCATTAAATATATTGAGTTGGAATGGACCTACGAGAGTACCCAGTCCCACTCCTGACTCCACAAGGGCAGTCTAAAACTTAAACCATATATGTGCAAGAGCATTGTTGAAATGCTTCTTGAACACCAAGAAGGTGTTTACCCCGCTATGGAGCCTTTTGCATTGTTTTTCCACCCTCTCAGTGAAAAATTTTTTATTCCTAAAATCCAGTCTGGACTTTCTCTGGCACAGTTTTGAGTCATTCCCTTTCATCCTTTTCCCACACACCAGAAAAATGAGATCACCTTCCTCTCTGAGTTTGTTCTTGTGGAAAGTATCACAGAAACATTCATTACCATAGATAATATGGTATCAGCATTCAAAAGAAATTGAACCTAACAATCAGTGCTCTAAAACTGAACAATACTGACTGAAAAAGTAAAAACTTATACAAACTGAGCTGATAAAAAGTTATCTTCATCATTGTTTTTATAAGAAGACAACTTCCAAGTTCCTTGAAAACACAAAAACCCCCCAAACCAGACAACAAACAAGATGACCTCTGTTTATTTCTGAATTTCTGAATATTTCTTTAAGAACTTAAGTATTACTGAAAATTTTAAAGCAATGACACAGTTTAACCTCATCTAATTTATGCAAAACAGGATCCAATTTAATGCAGGAAAATCTTTCGTGCTGTGTCTTTATTTCTCTAGATCTGTCAGTATCCATTGCTATTTTAAGAGTCTAATCTGATACAGTAAAAAGATTCTCAGTTTGAACTATACTGGTTTTCATTCTCTTACATAAACCAAAAGTAAAGGACATGCAAATTTAAAGTCACTCCCTTTTTAATGGAAAATATATCCCGTTGGCCAGAACAGGTTCCACACTTTCAGGGTTTTTTGTTGTTCCCAGTGATGATGTTGTAACTCATACTTTCATCGATCAGAAATACAGTTCTCAAAATATGCAGTTAACTATTATTGCTACTAAGTGACCAATCCAGCAATTTAAGCAATTTTCTACACACCTTAGTCTACCCAGACCTGCTTGTAAGATAACATCAGGGGATATTTTGAGGTTGTAATGCCTTAGGGAACTGGAAACAATCAATTATGACCACTATTCTGACACACACATCTCATAATTTCCTTAATATTTTCTGAAATTCTTTGTTGATGTTGTAGGATAATCACAGCTCCTGTTCCAGCTGTATCATTAAATGCTATGTGAAATTGGAAATAATGCAGACAAAGTGACATAAAGGCTGTCCAAGTAAGTTGTTCACCTTAGTTTCAGAGGACAGAAGGTCAATATCACTGTCCTCTTTTTCTGAAGATTTAGTTTGTTTATGGTCATTCATGACAATCAGGAACTACATTTTCAAAGAAGTATTAACCAAAACATATTATGTGTTTTATTATTTTATAACTATTTTAAACACTGGACAAGCTTTTAGGTATTGGAAAACAAATTTCCTGTTACTGCAGTTGAAAAACACATACCAGGAAAAAAAAAATCATTTATGGTAAAAAATTTATCACCGAAGTAGCTCATGGTATTAGCTGTCAAAAAAGGTATCTCTGAGTGGGAGCAATAGTTTTGACTGCCTAAAAACATGCCCAGCAAGTGTAGCTGCAAATTTGCCTTTCGCTTTTGCTTTCTTCTGAAAGGTAGAGGTATTTCTGGAAGTGATTTACCTTGTAACTTGAATAAGTGTGGCATTCTCTCTTACTTCCACTGAGAAAAAAGGTTTAACAGTGTACTTGTAAACAAGAGCATGGTTCACCACATGTAACTTAGACTGCTTATTTCCTGACATTGAACTGTATATGTTTAACTTTCTCTTAATACAACCTTTATATGGAATTACAGTACAGTAAAATATCCTATAACTGTCTTTAACAACAACTTTGTTAGTTGAGAACATGTATTAAAAAAACTGATCTAAATGACCACTTATCTGAGTTATTAATTATGAAACCTATAATTTGACAATTAAACTTTTCCCTTACCTATTTTTTTAATTGGCTCACACTGAACTTCAGAAATTACATGTGACCTGTTTTTTCACCCTGTGAACTCAAGCTATTTGAAGTGTAGCACTCAACCAGTGCAGGCTATTAAGTCTTAGCTCTGAAACAATCTTCAAAAAACACAAGTGCATGTGTGTGTGTGTATAAACACCAGAAATATTAAATCACAGCTGAATTAACAGAAGAATGTCCATAGATAACTCACAAATAATTAATTTTGTATATTTCACTTAAGAAAGAATTTGTCAAATATTTTGCCAGTGGATATTCCAATAGAAATCAGCAGTTTGATCAGACTCAACCGTCCCAAATAAATACACATTCCCCATTCCCCTGAAATTTTGAGATGTAAGATTTCTCAATCCAGTCATTACATTCTTAGTAAAAGTCAGAGATAACTTTTCCCCAGAAGTTTTGTCCCTTAGAGAAATATTTTGAATGTGGCATAAATTTTTTTTTTCCATTAAAATTGCTATTCAGAAAGATATCAGTGTCATTTTTATCCAGACCTAAAGAGAAACTGACCTCCATGAGGTTCTACAGATGTCTCTTTTAGGGCACTCACCAGAACCTGGGGGTCTCTTGGTCGTATAAGTTACAGGAGATGCTGCATTGTGCTTTCTATATCCTCTACCAAAGCTGTACCTCCTGAAGTTTAAAGCCACTTTCTCCTTTTGAACCTATTTGTTTTTCAATAAGTTAGTATTATTGGGGAAGTGAAAAGTTTGAAAATCTTTAATGACTCTTAGAAAAGAACAGAAAAGGACGTGTAAATGCTAATCCCCCACATTTTTCAGGACTCTGATATCATTATACTATCCATGCTGTTGCTTGTAGCACTACTCTGAACTGAAATATATGCTCTGATATATTTTATCTCATCAGTTTGACCTGATGCAGCACAGATGTGCACCAAGTATACAAGGTATATGTTTTCTTAAATATTTCTTTAAATTTAAAATAAATTATGTGTAAGTTCATACTTTTTTTTTTTAATGGAAAATATAAGGTACTGCTCAGAACAATGACTAAATTTTCAGGGTTTTTTGTTTCAAATGATGCTTTAACTTGTTTTCAACAGTCAAAAATGCATTTCTCAGAATATAGAATTATCTGCATTTTATTTTCTTGCTTATTTTTTAAATAAATCTCCTGGGGAGGAAATGAACACACATTTTTATCTATTGTATTGTAAGCAAAGGAAGAGATGAGAACTGAATAGCTGCAAGTAAATGCACACAACAGAAGTAAATTCAATATACTGTAACACTTCGTATTTTCTTACAACAAAATTGTTGAAGAAAATTCTTACTCCCTTAGCAGTCTAAACATAGCTCTCTCCTGAGGACCTGGACTTGTTGCTCATGAATTATTCAGGTCGTAAAACAAAAACTAGAGACCTATAGGAACTGCATTCAAAAAAGAGACATACTGAAGTTTTAAAATCTGTGTGTGGCAGCAGCTGGGAATAGTTCTGTTAGTATTAATGTTGTCAGAATTGCTGGTGCTAGCAATACTAATTTTTGTCATAAAACAGCCAGAACAATAATTATGGTCTTCTTTCTTTGGTCTACAACAGAAGCTCCACATTTCTCACCCTCTTAGAAAAGATTTGCGTGAGCTAGAAGAAATGTAATGTTTTATTAATTAATTAAATAACATCTAAATATATATATAGTTATGTCTTCATAGGACATTCTGAAATAAAACAATTCATCTTTATGTTTTATATAATTAAATGTAGACACAATAAAGAGTATAAGTACAGAAATATTTGTTGATTGAAACATTTGCACGTGTAAGGATATAGATCTATTATATTAGTCAAAGAAATAATGGTTATTTTGAAAATTTAACTCACCCACCACATGATTTGAAAGTAAAAACACTAATCACTGGTATTTTATCAGAATAGTTTAAGTATTATCATAATTTAATCAGTGTATAAGGTATTAAAATCCGCTCATTCATCCGATCATCAAAGAGATAGTGTCACTATGTCGATGTTTATGTTAATAAACCTCTGAGTGTTTGCGAGTTGCTAAGTATAGTATTTGTCCCAGCCTGCACCACAGCTCCATCTCAGGGTGAAACAAGGTGCAAACCAGTTTCTTATCATTTTGCATTACCCAGCTTCCCTGAAAGGAAAACCTAGAAGTAACAGATCATGGCAATTTAAATGCAATTTCAACATGATTCAGAAGATCAGCTGAGATCCTGCTTACATGAATGAATTATAACTATGAATATATGATTCAAAATTGCAATACAACTGAAGGTAATTTAGCAGTAGTATAAAAATGAAAGGGTATGTCTGCATAATATTTTGCAGAAAGTTGCAAGTGATTTCTGCCTATGATGAAGCTGACTAATCTTTTAGCAATAGCACAGCACTAAGTCCAAACTAATAAATTCTTCTGATTGATGGTTCAAGTTAGTACCACGCTAATGTAGTGGTACTAACTTCCCTTTAGCTTGGAGCATGGGCAGCTTCTGCTTTCAAAAGGTGATGCAGATTTACATTGAAAGCATACATGGACGAAGGCATTGGAAAAGTCTCTAATTACAGAATGAAAATGAGTGACGAAGCGAATGTATTTTGAGTGTATATATGTGTCATGTGAAATTGTGCACGCACAAAATTTTTAAGCTTGAGCTGTTTGAAAGAAGAAGAAAGAAACTGTTTAGGTGCATATGGCTGGTCAGAATACAATTTACATAGGCACAGAACACTCCTCAGTTTTCATATTTCTCAAAGAAAATGCATTATTTCCCCCCTATGCTTCTCCAATAATGTCATTCTGCTATTGATTTTCTTTCATTTTATTTTCCTTATAAAACTAACAATGACAACCTTGTATTAAGAAAAATCAAGTTTTGTCCTACAGATAATGGCAGTTACTGTGTTAGAAAAGGTTAGGCTTTACTGCAAATGACAACCATAACTGCTGTGAAGTCCTTTCCTTGTCCTACACATTAATGTACATGTAGAGTAAAAACAATCACGTTTCAGTACTTTGAAACCTCATTCGCTAGTATCTTATCCATTTATTGCACAAAATATTAGAGGGTTGAAAAAAAAACTGATTAAGAAACATAGGAGAACATAAAGTCTAGGTACTTAAAGGTTTCATTTATCACAATGCACATACAAGTTAAAAGATAAGCAGGGAAGACTGAAAAATGCAGCTCTTCGCCATTATAAAACACTCAGACCTCAGTTATACACATAATGGCAAAGCAAGGGGTTTTTTTAAATAATTATTAGAAAAAGTCATACTTTGTTGTATCATGGCAGTTGGAAAACTATTGGCCTTAAAAGCTCTAGGGATTAGTGAGTAATATTGCATTTAGTTGCTATTATAGAGCACTTAGATCTGAGCCTCTGTATGGAGCTTTTTTATGGTATGTTATTTGTCCTTTCACATCACCTCAGGGGAAAAAAAATATCTGTAACAAAGTAGAGAGTCTTAAAGTAGATGCTTGCTTACCAACAAAAGCCTATCTCTAATTTCTGGTGGCTAAAAGAGGTTCCAGTTTCATAAATTCAAGAGCCATTGTAGTTTTTCTTCTATTTATCTATGCCTACTTAGATCAGAAATAATGGAAAAAGATTGGTACTTTTAAACTATCAAAGAAGAACGCAATGAAGAAGTAATGTTAAACTGCATACATTTTCCTCAGTCTCTTTCTTTTAATTCTTTGTTAACCAGACCAATTCCTATGCCTGTGGAAATAGTCTCCGTTATTTTCCTAGAGACTGGCTGCATCAAGGAAAGACTCCTTTATTCATTGGTGCTGTCATTCTATTGTCAGTATTTGAAAACCACCCCAGCACTAACAGGAGATCAATCTCTAAGCTTTGCAACTTCAGAAAGTTATGGTAAGCCACTTGAGTCAAACATTTACAGCCCAAGAAGACTAAACCTGTTCTGTGATGGGGAACTGTAACAACCAGCCAGCACAAAATGCCAGAACTAAGTCAAGCAATTCAGAAATAGATTGAAGCCTATTCTTGGAGTGAACAAAGTGCTCTTCCATCTGCTTGACTAATCAGATTGGATGCCTGGAATGCAGAAGACACTTACTAAGACAATAATCTACTGGAGCTGAAACAAATATTGGAACCCTATACATGGGTTATTACAGTATTTCTTAAGAATATATTGAATTAATGCAGTTGAAGCTATGTCCGTGTTATATTTTAATATTCATTATGTCTTGGAAATAATAATAGGGCTTCCATGGTGTGATGGATAACTCATGTCCAGATTCCAAAGAGGAATAACATCAACAAAGGAGACTTAATCAAGAACCTTTAAAATATCAAAAGATGCATGTCTGTTCCTATAAAAACAGACCTGGCTGTGAGAACAAACAGCACAGCACCTCTTGTGTGTTCCTGCCTAAAAACATTTTTTCTCTCAAAAAATAGGGCAGCCTCCTCTCTATTTCTTTTAAGAATACTTTCTATCATGTGGCATCCTGGGACTCATGTTTCAACACTGTGTTAGCAAGCACCACCTGGCACTGGCCAAACTATTTCAGGATGCATTCTAGCAGCTTTTCATATTTTTTCCTGGCTTCATGTACATTCCTAGTACAAGACACTCTAGTGAGTATTTGTGAAGAAGTGGAAAATATGGGTTCAAGTCTTTATTCTACATGAAAAAAAAATAATGTCTTGATTTTGTTTTCACAGAGTTTAATAAGTGCTTCAAGTACTGATGAACTGGGAGGTAGTATAAGGTTCTTTTACTTTTTTCTTGGGGGAGAGAGACCATGGTAAAGAGGAAAGGACAAAAAGCTCAAAAAATGAAAATATCCACAGGTTTTATGTCAAGATTGATAAAGAAAAAAGAATACCAAATTTGGCAATTTCACTGCCCAAGTGATCATAGTATTGATGTAGGGAAAGAGGGAATCTGTTTTTAATAAACTGAACAATTAAAGAACTCTGATCTTATGAAGTTGAACAGTAATTTTGGGAAGATATACTTTGAACTTAGACCTAAGATTTCTGCCTCATGTCTCTGTCTTTGTTGACCTATGATGTTGACCTATGTATTCAAAGAGTACAAAAACTCTTTCAATATGTGTCTTAATTATTTAAAAAGAATGTAAGAATATATAAACAGAAACATAGAATTATGATTTTGGTTGGAATGGGCCTTAAAGACCATCTAGTTCCAATCCCCTTGCCCTAGTTAGGAACACTTTTTACTAGACCAGGCTGATCAAGGTCCCATCAAACCCGGCCTGGACACTGCTAAGATTGGGGCATCCACAACATCTCTGGGTAACCTGTTCCAGTGCCCCACCACCCTCACATCAAATAAAATTCAGGATTTTGTTTCTTTGCAGTGCTGAAATGCTTTACTGTGCTGGATTTACACCCATGGTCATGTTGGTCAAGTAATTTCCACCAGCCTGAAAAAAAAAAATCCTAAAAGCTTCAATTTTTCGCAAGTGAAATAAAGTTGGAAATATCAGTACCTAAAATTTGTACTCTGTTATGAATTTTATTGTGTCCTCTAATATTATAACCTTCAAAGGGATTTCCACCAGACTTTTGTAAGCAGAATCTAATTCTTGTATGGTGCACAGATGTGCCAGCCCAATTATGTCAATTTTCTTTACTTACAGTACTTACTTACAGGAAAAAATAATATATGTTTATATCTGACCATTAATATTTACCAGCGGAAACGAAAAAAAAGTGGATCAGCTGAACACAGGCAGGTATTATTGTTGCTAATTGATAATTTTCTGATACAAATAATGATTTGCTGAGATGCTTCTCCACCAGGGGTCGCACAAAGACTGCTTAAACATCACCTGTTAAACTGGAAAAAAGTTCACATTGGAGAATTAAAACACAATCAAACCTCAAAATAGCACCTTGATCCATAATAAGCAAACTATTTAAACTCCTGAGGATGAGTCACTGCTGCTTGTTTATTTTGAATGCAAGTAACACTCTAATTTTATTTTTTTTTGCTTATAAAGCACTGAACCACTTTGGAAAAACATGTCTTGCACTTATTACATTGTCATAAATCATACTGCATAAATGATATTATTTCATGTCCCATACTAGGATAAACTATGCTAATATGGAGTCAATGTTGCTTCAAGTAAAACCAAGGGGGAGTCCTTTTCCTCACAGGTCTGGAGGAAGTAGATTTATGTTTTGACACAGGCCCAAACCAGGCATTCTTTTTTCACTGCTCTCTGTAGTGGTATTTCTATTTCTGCTGTGGAAATGACAAGGCAGAAGTGATGAGACCATCCTCATTTCAGGGTGGATGGTGGGTGTACAAACCATTGTACTCGTGAGGAACAACTCATGCATCAATATATTCTGGCTTATTGGCCCCAGTATAAGCAGCCTTGCAGAAACGAACCTGGGAGTTCTGGTGGATGCTAATCTGAACATGAGCCAGAAATGTGACTTCGGAACAAAAAGTATTAATAGTGTCTCAGGCTGTACTAGGAGGATTGTTGCCAGTAGGTCAAGGGAAGTTATCCTTCCCCTCCATTCAGCACTAGTGGAGTCTTGTGGCCAGTTATGGCCACATCTGGAGTCTTCGGCCAGTTCTGATCTCCTCAGTCCAAGAGAAACATGGACATAATCGAGAGAATCCAGCAAAGGGCCAAAAAGATGACAAAGGGACTGAAGTATCTTTCCTGTGAGAAATTACTTCCAGAGAAGAGAAAGTTCAGGAGGGATCTATCTCATTAATGTGTAGAAATACCCGAAGGGAGGTTGTAAAGAAGACAGAAAACAGCACCAGACAGTTCTCAATGGTGCCCTGTGACAGCCCCCGAGGCAATGAGACACACACAGAAACACAGGAGGTTCCCTCTGAACATCAGAACATACTTTACTGTGAGGGAGCACTGACACAGATTGCCTAGGAAGAATATCAATATTGTCTAGGAGATATCAAAAATCCATCTGGACACTGTCCTAGAGAGTCTATTTGAACAGGGGGTTTGGACCAGATAACCTCCAGATATACTGCTGAACTTCGACCATTTTGTGGTTTAGCTGGTCTAATCCACGTGAACTGATAGATCATGGTAACTTGGCTACTGGCTTTGGAAATACTGGCCTTTCTCGTGGTATGAGATAATAACATAGAAAAGAACCCTGCCCAAACCTCTGATTGGTAGTGAACATTGTCCCTAATTTTTTAAATAGTAATTTACAGTCATGAGCAGAAATATTTGTGAAAGTGTCAAGCTTTACCCATATTCTTCATTATATTCCTTATAAATTAGTTAATGAGAAAAAAGAGATTTAAATAATCTTTAATATAGTTCATGGGTTTGCTACAAAATTCATTACCCTCTATTAAGAGAATGAAGCAAAATAATATAAGCACTTACATGGTACATAGATCAGAAATCACTTTCTTTAAAAGATTAATCCAGTATGTATATGAGTTCAGTAAATAGCCTGTGTGCACATGCTATATATTCACATACATCAACTTTCCTAATAAAACTTTTTCCATGATACTTTTTGTGTTTCTGTGCATAAATATAAATATTTGTGTACTTACACATAAGTACGAATAGAGTTAGAAATAATTGCACTTCTTGTATTTATGACAGATTCTACAGTGTTTCGTACAAAAATGACTACAAGATATACTTGAGAACTGTTCAAACTTTTTTCATAAATCTCAGAACCTTACCAGCTAGGCAATATTTCTCCCACAAATTATGATTGTCAGTACTAACAATCTAGATAAAGTCTGCACCCCTTTTCATTTTAGCAGCACTTCCTATTAACATAGTCACAAGTGGTTTCCCGTAATGAGGTACCATTACATAAACCTTTGATAATTTGGTTGGCAACAACATCTGTAATAGCACAGTATTGTCTGTGGCACTTGCTGATAAGTTTAAGAAACAGTTTATATTTGATGAGCACTCTGCTAGGAATATGCACATATAATTTGAAAAATATACCTGCTGTCAGTAGGTACAATTTCAGAATACTTGCTTCATAGAGAGGGAGACTGTAATTATCAATCCTTTGGACATTAATGAACTTTCTTTTAGCTAAATTTCTGTTTTTATTAATGATTCATGAAAATTGGCCAACCATTTAACATAGTACATGCAACTGTCTGGTAAGCAGATAGTGCCTTTTGTCTTAGACTATTTAATAATTTAAAATGAATGGGATAGGACTTTGCATTATGCTAATAATGTGCCACTTATAACTGAAGAATCTTAAAAACATACGTTCCTTTTGCCTTGCTTTTGCAGTTTTTGATTAGCTCTGTAACAAAGAAAATTAGGTCCTGGGGTCAGAAAAAATATCAAGGAGAATAAGTAGAAAAAAGGCTGTTTCTATACTTCCTCGAGCTAATGACACACCAGATTTAAAAGAATTAGTGGCCACCTTTCCTATATGATATGTGCACGGAGAACTAAACAAGGCCCCATGCAGCGTCCAGAATCTTAATTGCCAGGCATTTCATAGAAAGTCCCAGAAGAGGGAGGTGTTCATCCTCAAATAGAGAAGGCATTTTTTTTGCCTTCTAAAATTCATTACCTTACTAAGCAGAATAAAGGAATAGTGCCCTTCTTCCTCTTTAAAATAAAATAGGGGTAATTAAGAAAGGTTTTGTTTGTCTTTTTTTTTAAATACAGTGTTATAGATTAGTTCCTGTTTCCTATTGCATTTGGCTTTTCATCTACTGGATATGAAAAAAATTACTGCTGCCCAAAGTGTGTATTCATTTTAACTGTATCACTTGTCTTCTCTTTGTATAGAAATATGACACCTATTGAACTCATAATCACTAATAATCAAACATGAGCACTAATAATGCTTTAGTGGGTAGAAGTGTTCTGTTTTAGGGTAGAAGTGTTCTGTTATTTCAATGTGCATTTGGAGAAAAACCTTTGAAAATGTTTTTTTTTATGTTGACAGCATATGCTTCATACTCACATTAGCCAGAAGGATGTAAAATACTGACTACTAAAATTAGACTTCTGGAAATTATCAGATATTAATAGGTTTCAAATAAAGTTTTAAACTACTTTGCCAAGGACCAAGTTAATTCCATATAAAAGGCAAATGAGATGACCTGAACAATTATAGACCATTTATTCTAATATTGGTCACAAGCATGATAATGCAGCTGATGATGTTTTATGTAATTTATTAACTTTTTATTAATGATTAACACAGATTCATTAAAAATGCTTTCAAACTGATTGGCTATTTCAATAAAAACTAAAATCTGAATGACACTCTTTTTAGTTCTGAAGGATTACACTTGCACACTTGTGTGTATGCTCCATGATGTGCCCTTTGAGAAAGATGCTGTTGACATGATTGTTATTCAATATTTTAAAAACTGACCAGATATTAGGTATCAAATGTGATTTGAAATAGGGGTCATGACATAGGGGACACTGCTGTGCTGGTTTCAGCTGGGGTAGAGCTATTTTCTTCACAGTGACTCTATGGGGCTGCATTTTGGATTTGTGCTGAACATAAGGCTGATAATATAGAGGTGTTTTAGTTATTGCTGAGCAGGGCTTACACAGAGCCAAATCCTGTTCTGCCTTTCGTACTGTTATGATGGCAAGGAATAGAGGGGTGCATGGGAGGTTGGGAAGAGGCACACCCAGGACAAAGGACCCACTCTGACCAAAGGGATATTCCAGATCATATGACATCATGCTCAGTATATGAAGTGGGAAAGAAAGAAGGAGAAAGAAGGTGACATTTGGAGTGATGGTGTTGTCTTCCCAAGCCAGTGTTATGCACAATGGGTTCCTGCTCTCCTGGAGATGGCTGAACACCTGCTTGCCCATGGAAAACAGTGATTTAATTCCTTGTTTGCTTGTATGAGTGACTTTTGCTTTCCTTAACAAAATCTCTTTATCTCAACCCACAAGTTTTCCTGCTTTTACTCTTCCGATTCTCTCCACGATCCTGCTGGTAGAGAAGGGAGTGAGCAGCTGCACGGGGCTTAGATGCTGGCTGGAGTTAAACTACAATAGTTGCCTTGGATCTCTATACAACAAAAAAGATATGAAAAGATATGAAAAGACATGAAAAGATATGAGCTGCCTTTGAACTCAAGTTAACTTGATACTGATATGGATTCTTATATCTAAACCAAGACATTTACTGCACAGACTAGAGTTACACTCTAGCCACAAGTGCCTCTTCCTTTCTCCTTAAGAAATGAATGAAATTTAGCCTTTAATATACTGTCAAATATTGTTTTTTAGGGAGTTGAGGAAATATCCTGCATGGGAAATAAAAATCCAGCACGTACTGCTCCCTCTCTTTTCAAGCAGTGATTGCCTCTTCATTTAAGGTTAGCTTCTGAATCAAGTTCTAGTACTGCTGTTAAAGCAAGTCCACTGTGTAGAAATGATCTCAAGATTTAGCAGATAAAAAACAGCAAAACGCTCCCTGTTACCTGAAGAGCATCCAAATTTTACAAAAGTCACCAATTCATCTTGCCTAACTATAGATATCCTGAGTATAAATTGATAATTTGTTGTCTGTATCCTCAGTCATTGCTTTAAGTCCTAAGGTATTCCTCAAAATAGAGGTTGATACTCACCATATTATTTAAAAGAAATGTCAGCTAATGCTACATTACATATAAAGCCTGATTCTGTCAGTGTGTGTTACCATGTCTTGATAAGGTCTTGTCACTTGATCCTCATTGCTCTACAGAAGCAGACAGGCACGTTGTGATTAGCCTACAGCTAGTGATGAAGGGTGAAAGGAGGCTTAATGGCTCATTTCTGGATTTTGATCAAATCCAGGAGAAAGATAATCCAGATTTCCTAATTTGATTTCCTGAGCCAGCAAATGAGATGATCTCTGTGTTCCCAATAGCCTTTACCAGCTGTTCTACATATGCTCGCAGGCACATGAAACAATAAGACCTGCACTGTGCAGCCTTCCTACGTTCTGATTTCCAGCATTATGCCAATGCAGTAATGCTGATGCAGTGCTGTGAAGATGCAATATTGTGTTTAGATGCTAAAATAAAAGAAAGTATATTCCTCATAGAATCCCAGAATTTCCAGGATTTGTCAGTGGTAATTGATATTTTCAGTATGTTAGCTTTCTAATAGTAATAGTAAAGCCTAAATTCTGCCCTTTTGATAGCCTAACAGTTCATGAGCCATTTAGTTCATAGACCATTTAGCCATCCAGTACCTTAACAGGCCTTTTAAAAAAAGGGAGATAGCAATAGGACAAGGGGGAACAGTTTTAAAATAAGACACGAGAGATTTATATTAGATGTTGGGAAGAAGTGCTTTACTCAGAAGGTAGTGAGGCACTGGAACGGTGAATTTGTGGATGCTCCATCCCTGGGGTCTGATTAAAGGCTGGTTAAAGGGTGTAGCCCTGAACAATCTTATCTAAGAGGTGGCATCCCTGCCTGTGGCAGGGGGATTGGAACTAGATGATCTTTAATGTCTCTTTCAACCCAAGCCATTCTATGAGTCTATGTTTCTATGGAGTTAAGCCCTAAGAATCTTGGTGTCTCCTGGGAAAAGTGCCACTGAACGAAATATGGTAAGTTTTATTTCTGAGGATTTGGGGGTTTGTTCTGTAACGCTATAAAATATTTTGCAAAACATTTTATTCAAGGAAGTTCTTTGGTGTGCATTATCATACAGAGTCAAATATTAATCACAGTGATCCCATCTGGTGGTAGAATACCTCAAATAGGTTTTGCAACCTAGTTTTAAATACATGTTTAACACCTTTTAGGAAGAAAATGGTGCTTTTTGTTAGTCATCCAAAAAGCGTATATTTTTTAATACTGTTATCATTCATATTACTATTTCTATTGCATTCCTTTTTTTCCCTTTCTTCATTATTTTCAGAAAATATCTTAAATTAAAGTTGTTTAATTAAATTAAAAATACATGACTTAAGAATGAAATTCTAAAATCAATGACACGTCAGTGGCCAAGTTAAAAGCAGTACAACAGTCTAGTTCTAATCTAAATCTCTGTTAAGGAGTCAAAATTTGACTCATGGAATATGTGGGGTTTTCTGGCCCGTTTATATACACCTGAATGCAGATGGATTCTTTTTTTCTTCAATCCTAATATTTTTGTCTGAAATGATACTGTTAAATATTTTCTAGTCTTGGAGTATGTAGAATAATGAAAGGATTTCTTTTGTGGCATTATGCTGTTCTATACAATTAGAGCATTATGAAAATGTGTGAAAAATAGTCATGTTCATATTATATATTACTTGCTCATGAAGAGGCTCTGCACAGTTTCAAAATAAGATACAGTTTTCTGGATTACCACTGAGACAAAATGTTCTCTCTCAGAGACTACCCATTTTCTTCTCTGCTTAGGACTATAAAAATGGGATTTGTTTCCCTTATACTTGGTGATATGCATGATGGGAAGACACCTCACACTAAATGCCTAAGTCAGGTTAGTATCAGTCATACGGTGATGATTAGTACCTTAGAGAATGCAGAGTGGAATCTGGAGTGGTTTCTGTTGAATTAATGTTACATAAAACTGCAGCTTTCAAAAAATTAGTATCACTTCTATGTTAGAAAACACACATATTCTTTGGTTTGTTGAAACTAAGAAAACATTTTCTTTTGGTCTGAGTCACTGTTAAAACTACAGCCTCTAATAAGGTCTTGAAGACATTTAGATCAAAGGTTTTAAATCGCCATTCTTCTTTCTATCCAAGATTTATGGCTTGACTGTGCACCAGGAAAAGCAGACTGAGCTTCTTCAGTCTAAGATCATTTGCTCATTAGGACATCACAAAGTACATTACGGTAGGCCTGACCTGAGGCCTAAGACCAGAGAAAGGTGCTGAGAAAAGAAAGCTTTCAAGCTTAAAGTCCCATCTACAGAGAATATAAAGCCCCAGAGACTGAATTTGGTATCAGATTGGTTCAGAACTTAATGTCTTTGTTCAGGAATTTAAGTTCGAACATGTTAGTGGAACTTTTCATAATTTCCAAGAAAACATCTTTTCTGTCCTTTGCCATTAGTGTGAAACACCACAAATGAATTCCACAGACTAGTCACGTAATGCAGGGGAGCTCTCCCTGCATTCCATTATTTTACTTGCAGTTGTAAATTATGGGGAGGGGTTGTGCCCTAAAGCAAGATATCCAGTAAAGAAGCTGTAAACCATGAGACTCACGCATCATGTTGGCATAAGCTGTGTAGGTTGAGAGATATGATATAACACATGTGGAGAAATAATGGTATTATGACACAGCAGATCACTTTCTCCTATTATGTGGTCAGTGGAAAAAAACAGCCTGTCTTTATCTTCCAAGGTCTGCGTTCATTGAAGATTTTCTACAGGATGAAATCAATTTTATAGCCTTTTTACGGAATAAAAAACCTTATCTTAAGACTTGTTATCTATTAATTTTTTTAAGGTTCTTTTTTCTCCTGCTCACACCTCCAATTATTACAATCAAAAATATTAAATTTAGCTTACTGGTAAACAGAAATAAGCTTTCTTACGTTTTCTTCATCATTATAGATTTTTTTTCCTTGAAATGTGGTTACAAATTTCATAGAATTATGACTCAGTTTTCAGACAATTAGGTAATTTACCTCCTTGGTTGGTAAACCAAGGTAAACCAAAAAAAAATTAGGTAATTTTTACTCCTTGGTTGCCAGCGTATTACAAAAAATATTGTAAATGTCAGGCTGGCTTTATCTTTTTTTTTTAAGGTCAGTTTATATCCTGACAATTTTTTTCAGTTTGCCAGATGTTTTCATCTCATGTATCCTCTCACTATCTGCTTGTGTACTCCAATAGCAGCTATGCTTCAGGACCACAAGCTTTCTCATAACAGCACCTTGTCACCTCTAGCAGACACCTCAGTAGTAGAAGCTGAAAAAAAAATGCAATATTGATAAAGCTCCTTTTCTGCTGCAATGTCTCTCAATCTACAGAGTTTTGAGGGCTGTCTCATCAAATTTGACTCCTGAAAAGATCTCAGCAATACCATACATAACAGTCAGGCATGCTTTGATCCCTTCAGAAATAAGAGTATGTAGAATCCACCGTAAATTATGATTCTTCTATAAACATCACTTTAGATGGAAGCCTAATTTCATTCTAATTCCAGCAGAAAACACTATAAAAACTTGTTCATCTATGAGATTATGTTAATTTGACACTTTTTCAAACACCAAGTATGCAGATTAATGTTCATTCTGTCATGGAACTTGTTTTTTCATCTGCTCCATTTTTCCTCTATTGTGTTAATTGCACATTTAAGTAACTCAGCTGCTTGGTAAAACCTGGAGATTTAAAATCTCCTGGAGATTTAAAATTTCTGTAAAACCTGGAGATTTAAAATTTCATGGCATCCATTGTCACGGATGTGTTACCACTGTCACTGATGGCCTTGTCCTAGGCCAGCTGTGGGTCTGTCTTGGAGCTGCATTGGCTCTATTGGACTTAAGGGAAGCTTCTGGCAGCTTCTCAGAGAAGCCAGCCGTGTTGCCTTCCAGTTATCAAAACCTTGCCATGCAAACCCAATAAAAGTAGAAACAAAGCAGCAGCTAACCAATTTGCACCAACATGGTTTTTGTACTTCTCACAGCTAGAGCATCTGCTTAGCAGTTTCTCGTACTTTGATCCTCCTGACCATGTCCTGCAGATATGTATGAATCACTAGAAAATTAGTCAGGTGTTCACCAGCTCTGCAGAGTCCCCACCAAACTGTTCATTAACCTAGCAGGTAAATGGCCACATTTATTATCATCTGAACACAAGTGATGATATCTAGTGGAATTCACACAGATCTGATCCAAAGACTTTTAATTTTCTAAACCTGGGTTTCCCAGTCTTTTTTTCCAATCTGTTCTAGAGGCATAAACTAGATAATAAATAGACTTTAGTAAACAACACACTTGTTAGAAAAACTTTGTGTATCACAGAATTTTCTAGCACAGTCAAGCTAATTTTTGAAAACTTAGAGGAACAAGATATATACAGCTTTGAACAGGTAGATATTCCTTCTTAAGAGGAATTTCATTTTTCTTGCTAGAGGAGTAAGAAAGTTATTTTGAAGAGCTGTGACAGGTGCATGCAAGAGCTATAAAAGAGTCACATGACATTTTTGGTTTCACATTATTGTTAATACTGCCAGACTAAAAGTCATCAGTTATGTACCTTGTGTAAGTCCTTCCGACCAGAACCATTTCATTTTATTTCTTACTCAGCTTTAATTAACATTTGATTTTGTCTATAAACATATCCATGGATGCCAAGGACAAGGAGACCAGTGGGGGAATTCTCAACTGCATTAATTTGTGGTACTTCCAAAAGCTTGACCACAGACTTTTGAATTGAAACTGTGATGCGACTGAAAACTCTATGACTATGACAAAATTCTTGAAGTTGGGGAGTAGCTGGGTTAATTAGTGTCCTGGGGAAATAAACACGCAGTACCAGCAGGAAACGGAGGAACTCTAAGTGTAAAGCACATTTACAAGGAGCCACTACAAACTTCTAGTTACATGAGTTTAGTTAAATCTCAGTTAATGAATCAATTAAATCTCAAACAAACCTTTGAATAACTTCTACATGTGGAGAGGACAGCCACTGGAAGTTCAGACTATTTTATTCTGCATTTTCAAGCAGTGGCACCAGGAGGAAGACAAACCAGCTAATGTTATTTTTGCCATAGTTTATTATTGATTTATATTTTTTTCTTTCAAAATTTTAATTTAATTCAGGCACAAGAGACATTGCTAGAATCTGAGTGCTACAGAGCTGTAGCAATCATTGTGATCGATTCATGCTTTTTCAAGAAAGATACAGAAATGAATCGTAAAGCAATCTGTCCCAGACATAAGACTGAAGTATGAGTCTCATTGAATTTGGGAGTTTAAATGGCAGATCAGATTATAATGCAACAAAACACTCAAAGTCATATGAGAGACCCAGAATTACCCCTTCAAATTGAATTTGCCAAGCAAAGAAGTCATGAAGTCTGGACTGAAGCACATGTAGTGTTTACGATACTCTGATCCTGTAGTAATAATGATAATTCCAAATTACTGAAAGGAAAGGGAATCGGAAAGGTGTTTTCTGAATTCAGAGTTGAAGCTGTACAGACAAATAGCAAGAAAAAACAAAGGCCGTGTGCAATGTTAGACAAAACAACACATCCAGAGTTTTGGAAAAGGGTTACAATTGGCTTCATAAGCATTTCCAAGAACAAGAAGAATTTGCACAGCAGATCTCTACAGAGTTTTAGCCCAAATGTGGTACTTATAGCACTGAATAAAGGACTTACTTATAAGCTTGAAAGTACAGGAGACATATACAACTTGTAAGTGGAACAAGCCAAAGTACTAGAAAGAAGGCTACATTGAAGAAAATCAAACATACAAGAATTAATAACATCATGAAATGCAAGATTGACAGAGATCTCTTTTGCACTAAAATGTATGAATGAAATGTCATTTTAATAAACTTTTCATTGCAAAAGAGGGTTAAAATATACTAGGGCACAGGTCTCACTAAATAGGTTTATGAATTACTGTGAGAATTAAATAATCTTGATTCTTCTGGGCCTTCTTGAATAACTCAAAACCCACCAACTAAAGGTCCATAATAAAAGCATTTCCAAATCTGGGCAACAAAAAGATAATCTTAATGTGCAGTAAAACATATAGCAAAGGCAGCCATTTTGTAAATTAGTCATTATGTGACAAAAATACTTAGAAATTATACACAAAATAAATGTCTTTAACTTTATAGACTCTGAAATAATAAAATACCTTGTAAAAAGAAAAATTTCACATTTTGAAAGATGGTTGTCTGCAAATATTTTATTGAAGTTGGTAAGAAAACAAGCAAAGTTACATGTACTTCCCTGAGAAATACGTATCAGCTAAGGTGGCTGTCATTTGATTGGCATTTGTTAAGAAAGAATTTCAAGGGATGTGGTAATATTTTCTTTCACTAGGGAGATATTACCATTTTTAGGAAAATGTTTTCATCTGTGTAAGAAAGTGAGAAAGTATTCAAAATGCTTTTGAAAAGCACCACTTTTGGCTTTTTAAAGGGAAATATCCAGGAATATTCATTTTATATGGTAAAAATTGTTTTTATTGCAGGTGAAGAAAGATTCTCCTTCATGAGAATAAGAACTAGTAGAATATCAGTGTCTCTCACAGTCTTTAACAAATAGTTTTCAAAATGACTACAAGAAATAGATGTCTGGAAAAATCTTACCAGGGAGAAGTACAGGTTCACGTCACCAAATATCCAGTGTGGGTTTTATTGTGTGAGAAGTGCGCATCCAACTGACAAACAGCATCTCACTTCTTTACGAAGTATCTGCACAGCTATTCTGCAGAACTGCGGCAATTTCATCTAAAAGATTATGTGTTATTATAAATCCTTACGATATCTATCTCAAGGTAACTGCCTATGTATTTCAGCTATTGAATTCTTAAAAAAACATCTGTTAGGATTTAGACAAGTACCCTGGTGACAGTGAACTTTGATTTAGACAGTGCTTGTCTTCTTTTAGAAAATGTTCTGGAAGGTATTAGCAGCACTTTGTAGGATACGAAGTAAAGACTCCTAATGAGCCTAGATTATGTGCATTTAGTAGGCTGTTTATTTTGAAATAAGCCTACATTGCCTCAATGGGAAAAAGTCAGTGCTTTTGAAAGTGTCTCAGTCAAAATCTTCCCATCTAAATGTTTTCCAGTAGGTATAACCATATCTAGTGAATGCCTTTCCAAATGAATACTATCTCAGAAAGTCCTAAGTATACCTTTTATGGAGAAGTGTATAATTAATAGTGTTCTGAATCTACAAGTTCAATAAAATACCATTCTTTCAACAGACTCTCATTTTCTATTGACAGGCAATGCTATACGTGTTTGACAAGAAAGCACAGTTTATGTTCTACTTTATTAGTTTATTTCAGACTGTTTCCTTCTAGACAGAGGTTGCTACATTTAACTCTGTGGGGATAAGTGCCAATAATCCAAAATATAAAATCATGTCCATTCATACTAGTAAAAGAAAAATTTTGCCTTTGTGCCGTTTCCTTTGGTGGAGGACATAATGAAATAAACATACACTATCAAGTTCTGAGCACAGAAAAAAATCTATATAGTCAACTTTTGATTTCACAAGTGGGATATAATCTCCCATATCCAACACAGCAATATTTTCTGGAACAAAAAGAGAATTTCAGTGTGTAAAGAAAGGTATAAAAATACAAATACAGTTTATTTTTCTCAAAATGTGTAAGTTTCATTTTCTTCAAAGAACATTTTGTTCTATAGTGTTTCCACTGCTGTAGTCATTGGTTTTGATTGTGTTCTGTCTCATCAGTAAAAAACTGATATACCAGGTTTACCTGGTAGTGCTCTGATGGTGTTGTCCAGACAATAAAATTGTTTTCAGGGTTGTTTGCTTTGATATCTCTAATCAGGGTTGTTCTTTATAATTGCTCTCATAACAGAACAATTCACATGCAAATTAACTGTCTTTTTACAGCAGTCTTATTAAAAATTATTATTCCCTCAGTGGGCTGAGACAGCATGGAGGTGATATATGTGTACTCGAGGGGAAGGAAGGGAACATATGAATGTATGACAAGTCTTTGCTTTAGGAAAATAAATGCATCTTTTTGACTAAAGTGAAATAAGTGAATTTTATTTTGGTCTTATTTTGAAGAGGTGTCTTGGAGTGCATTCATGAATACAACACAAAGATACAGTATCAGTCCTTCAGAAATGGAAGCTAGATTTCTGACTCATCTTCTCTACACTATGAGAACTAAACTCTAGAATGACAGAATTATATTTTTTTACCCATAAAAATATCAACAATGATGTTTAACAATACCAAAAGCTTTATTTTTATTTTCATGCATGCATATTGCTCTCGTCTGTAGCAAGAGAAATTAAAATACGAGCTTGGAGATGAAAATAGTTTCCTAAATACTTCATTGAATTATTTAAGACAAATCATTTACAAAATATAAGCCAAATACTTATATTTCATTACAAAAAGAAGGCTATGCTCAGGTAGAACACTACTTTTTTCCCAAATTTTTGTTAAAACCAAAAAAAGCACAGGCAAAGCCTAATGTTTGCAAATTAGGATAGATATACGATAGTAGGAAATTTTCTTCATTTGCCTTTTTGTTGATATTTATACTCCAAAAAAATGAGAATCTTACATCTACTAAAAAGTCAGTCCTCATAGTGCATTTGTCATGCCAAAGATGATTTGATGTCAAGGGTGACTTTACAAGGAGTCCAAACTTTTTCTTATTCTCAGTCAGGATTTTAAATTCATTCTCTCAGGCTTTGCTATTTTTGAGAAAAGAAGTTTAACTTCTTATATCCTTTCAAATTCTTCTAATTCTTCTGAGTTGCCTTGACACCAATAAAATAAAGTAAGAAAGAAAGAGATAGAGAGAGAAAGGAAGGAACAAGGAAGGAAGGATACAAAAAAAAAATACCAACCAAAAATTCATTGTTTGTAGGCAAATGAAGACTTTGGAGTTTGTATGGTTTTGTCTTGCCTTGCCTTTCTTTAACTTGCTTTTCCTTCCTTACCCTCATGCCATGATGATTTTTGCTTTGATACCCCTCTTATATACCCTGTCATATACTTTTTTTATACAGCTTTTATTTATCCTTAGTGCTGTTAGCCCACATATTTGTAATTCCCTAAGTCTGATAACTAGCTTAGATCCAAAGTTCCGTTAAGCCAAGAGACCAAACATCTTGGAAGCCTCGCAGATGGGGGTCAGAAAGCCCCAGACACCAAGGTCCTCTCCAGCACACATTCTGTAAACCAAGATAGACCCATCCAGGGGGAACATTCCTCAGGACAGGGGCTTCTCTTGAGCCTCTCATTGGGGAATCTTTGATAGATATGCTAATGTGCAAGATCTATAACTGTATACGCGAATCATCGGGTGTGTGTGTTTTCCGTGTGTGCATTCTGGGGGGTGCATTTTCCACGGCAGCACTTTTGGCCCAGGGAAAGGCAACAACCTTGCAGTACTCAATGCATTTAAACCAAATCCTAAAAAGATAGAAAGCAGTACAGACACTGTTGAACTCAGAGATGGAAGATGTCTTGCTTTTGGCTTTGTTTTATGTGTGGTCAGGAGAAACGTATCTGCACATTCAACATATTGTCCTCAAAAGATGAGATCTACAAAGAAATAGGAAGGGTCATGCTGCTGTTCTCTAAAAAACAGTGTGAAAATCAAGTCAAGAGTAGATGGGAAACAAAAACTGTTCCTGCCTTCTAAAGGAGGTGTGCGCAAGGAATAGTAAAGATTTCTTACACCATTTTATACCCTAGCACAGGTGAGAAGTGATACCAGACTAAATCTATAGTACATTTGACATTACAAGACAAAGCAAGTCACCAGTCTGCAGATTTCCACAGCAAGATATTCTGAGACAGTTAAAATGAAACAAAGTATGTCAAGGAGGAGTGAGGTGGACATCTGTCATCTCTGCTCAATAGAAAATTAATCACTGAACATGGACCTGAAAAGGTAAACATATCTCATTAAAATTGCATATATCTACTGTTTTGCTGCAATGGAGAAAAGAATTTTGGAACTGTTAGGGAGATAGGTTTTTGCAACCTGCTGATACTGTACTCTTGAACCTTAAGCTTTCAAACACCTATTTAATTTTATGTTTTAGTGGTGGGATTTCAGTGAGTGTTTAACAATATTTATGCCTCCTGGAACTCAACTATGTTTGCCTTGTATATTCATAGTTCTGAAAGTTTGAGTAAATGCAGATGTAAGAATAAAACTGCTGAGGTGTTTAGTCATCACTGAGTCAACTTGCTGGTCAAGCTGTCCCTGTGCAGGAGTAGCGTGGTGACATGATGTCTGCCTTGTCTCTGTCCACACTACAGACAGCAGAGATGAGGACTGTGAGGTCTGACAAGGACTGTGGATCACACTTGTCTCTTGCACTGGGAACAATCTGGAAAAACCTATAGCACTTTCAAACCTACAAAAATGTGAGTTCAATGAGCAAAATTCAGTAGTATGTGAGGAGGAAGAAACAAAACTTAGTTTTCACTAGTCTTTAATTTTTGAATGAATTAAATTTGCGTGTGAATTACTGGTTGATTTCAGTGCTGTTAATCTAGGTAAGTAAAACAAACCTAGATTCCAGTCTCTTAGCAAGTGGCTCTCCTATTAGCTTTTTCAGCTGAATCCTACTTCACAAATCTGTCTTCTTCCTGAGATGGAAGAGATTTTGCATGTAGATGTGAATCCAGTGTTTCTTTTACACTGTAAAAACCAATACAGTGGCATTATTCTGCTTAGGATATTTATTAAAGAAATACTGTCATGGTCACTTGTTTTTAAGTACAGAATGCCAGACGGGAAACTTTTTCTCTGCTGTTAAAAATGAGAGTACTTCTGTGGTGCCAGGACAAAAGAGGTTTCCAAATTTATTAAGCTAAGGTGAAAAGCAGCACCTTGCAAAACAGGTGTGCAACAACAGATTGTATTTGTAAATTCCTCTTTTAATACTGGCTTTAATCAAGACAGTTGTTTCAAATTCTTCTGGGTGCCATGGCCAAAGGGAACTACTTTAAATCCTTGGATTTATTGGCTTGCCACACATGGTGTACTTTTCATATACATTAGTCAAAATGCAAACATTCCCATGGTCAAGTTACAGAATAAATTTATATGAATGCAGTGCCAAAAATGTTAATATTACTATGTGACTGAACATTCACAGAAAATGGTAAAAAGACTCAGCTGCTGAATGTACTGCATTACTGATGCTAAGCTCCAATACTGGATGGAGGACTATGTCTATACAGACATACTGCAAAGCCCTTAAGCCCATTTTACATATTAAAACATCCGAAATTTGCATCCATACCACACAGGCTATTGCACATTAAGTCTTTCTGAGCAGCAGATTATTCTCTAGTGCTAACAATCATTTTATTCCTAGTTGACATGCACAGCACTACAGTAATCCTAGCTAATCAAAATTCAATTGTCAAGAGTTAGGAGAAATGTCTTCATGCAGATTACACTCCATCAGCTTTCATAATCATAAAGTCATAGAATCATAGAATGGTCTGGTTGAGAAGGCACCTTAGAGATTATCTAGTTCAAACTTCCCCAGTTGTGGGCAGAGACACCTTCTTCTAGACCAGGTTGGTCAAAGTCCCATCCAACCTGGCCTTGATCATTCACAGGGATGGGGCGTTCACAGCTTTTCTGGGCAACATGTGCCACTGCCCCACCACCATCACAGTAAAGAATTTCTTCCTAACATCTAATCTAAATCTATTGTCTTTCAGTATGAATCCATTCCCCCTTGTTGCATCACTACAAGTCCTTGTAAAAAGTCTTTCTCCATCTTTTTTGCAGGCTCTCTTCTTGTACTAAAAGGCTGAAATTAGTTCTCCCCAAAGCCTTCTCCTCCCAAGGCTGAACAATTCCAATTCTCTTAGACTTTCCTTATAAGAAATCACTTCAAGTAAATAAGTCTGCAGACTTTTAATCTTAGTTTGCATAAAATCAGTCTTCATTTATGTACCCTGTTATGTGAAATATACTTTTATCTTTAAATGCATTCTCTAAAAGTAAGGACAGTGCAAGACCCCAGAAAGTGTATTATTGGCCCAGCAAGACTTCATGTCAAGGGAATTTGTGAGAACAGTAAGCCCTCAGTTTCCTCAGTGATCTGCAGTGGATTTACATGATAGTAGAACAGGACTAAGAAACATACTTCTCCTTGTAATCAGAGACTTGAAGGACCAATCTACAGAGAAAGCATAACCCCTGAATTTTCATATTCTATTGTGAAGAGACAGGCAGCAGAAAAGCAGCAAAAAACTAGGGATAGGCAGATTAAGGAGAATGACGATGGCAGTAGGAAGCCTCTGGAGGTAATACTAAAGAGTCATTTCTAGAGTGAAGCCAGGCAGCTTGACAGAAGGAGTTAATGTAAAAGTTTATTAACCGAGTTACTAAGAGCAATTGTAATGTGCATTCAGCATGAATAGGAGACGTTGCCTTTCAGGACACCACCCCTTCCTTCATTTTATGTTCGTCCAGTGTGTTCTGTTAAGACTGGGGGCTTCAGCAGGAGTGCATATAATCCCAGAAATCCAAAACATAAGTTCAGATGCCTAAATTTAAGCGATTTTGAGTCTTCTAAGGAATGCAAGGCAAGTTAAGGAATATTTCTGCAATCTTAAAGTAAGTGATATATATCCATTGCAATAGAATTGCCGTATAGCTATCTGATATGTAATTAGATGGATTTGAATGTTGTCACTGCCACTGAAAAAGCCATAGAATATTCTGTGTGTTAAAGGAGAGGAAAATATAAATGAGCTTTTGAATATAAAGATTGAATCTTTTGTATCTAACCACTTTTTTTTTTCTTGTCTTTTTTGGTTTTGTTTTTGTTTGTTTTGGGGTTTTTTGTTTGTTTTTGGTTTTGATTTTGTTTTGTTGTGTTTTGCTGAGGTGGAAGCCTGTATTGAACTGAACAAAAAAAATAAAAGGATGTACTCTTGTTTCTGTGGTCTAGTTGGCACAGTAGGGAACTGGTTAGATTTTCTCAGTTTTATATTATAGGGTGTTCAGCCCTCAATTCTTCCCATGCGTCGTGCACTGAGAGCTCAAAGCTGCTGTAGGGCTAGTGTTCTGTATCAGCACTGATAATCAGTGTGCAGGAGTTAAATGTTATTTCCGAACTTTGAGAACATGCTCATTTCTTTCCTCCTGTGTACTCTTCACACTGAGATAGGTTCACTTATTTCTGTGAGCTCAGTGAGAACACATAAATTTTGAGCATGCCAATCCATATCTTGACTGACTGCTTTGTGCCACCTCACCAGTTCTAAAAGTCAAGGGGAAAAAAATTAAACAATACTGTACAGAATTCATTACTAAGGTAATTGTAGATCTGGATAGTAAGTTATACCTTAGTACTGAAAGACCACAATCTATTACAGGCTTATTAATTGCTATCAGAATTTAAAAATAATTATAGATGAAACATATTGCAGTTATTTGAATTTTGATAAAAAATGTGTTTTCCCACAGATTTGTTATGGTGTCTTGGTGATAATATCGCCTTTGCATTTTATGATTTGTATAGTGTAATTTACTTCACAGCAGATATATTCATATTCTTTTAAAATTTTTCCTCAGTTTATTAGGCTATGCCTGTACCATTTTATATCAAATGCACTCTACTTTCCAGCTTCCACGTCTTTACTTAAAAGGGCAAATTAACTTTATGAAAGGAGCTAGAAACTTCAGCTTCCAAGGGAGTGTTTGTCTTAGAACCTGAATAGATACATACATGCATGTTTGTCTGTGGTCCTTCCTCCCTTATCTCCCTCCCTCCCTGGTTCCTTCTTTCCTCATCTTTCCCCTTCTTTTACTTCTCCCAGATGTCAAACTGCTTTCTTTTTCTTCCCTTTAGCATATTTTGATAGACTTGAGGCAAGAGTACAGCGCTATAGACAGGAGAAACCAATGGTGGAGGAAATATTGACTATCTAATAACAGCTTTTCCACTTCTTCTGATTTATTATTTTCTTGTCAGTCTTGCACTGCTTAGCAAGTTTAAGCCATATATTGCAAGTCCTTCTCCTTTTCCACTTTGTAAGTCTTCAAGCTGTCTTTAGTTCAAGCACCAAGACACCTGAATTGATGAACAATTGTTCTGTAGTCAAGTGCATGCATCTCTAACTAAGCTACCACCGCAGACATAAAGGTTGAATTTAGCAATGCAGCTACATTCTTTTTTACAGAAAGATAAGTCAGCATATCACAGTGAAAAGAATTAAATATGCTTGCAACAAGGAATGGTCTTTACAAGAGCACTAGACAGCAACATTTAAAAAGCTAACAAAAGAAAAACCCTTTTAAACAGAAAAATCGTTTACACTGTATTTTTTACAACCTAATACTGTCTTTATATACACCTAGGAAAAAAGTCTAAATAAGCAAAATAACCTTCCAGGAAAAGGAAGAATTACAGCTCAGACAGTATAATATGTACCATACCATACTGGAGTGTGTTTGGTGCAATTATAGGAAAAAAATAACATAACAAATGACTGCTTTAGTTGTATTCTAGTTACGTCTTTCTGCTGAAAGCACAAAAATTATGGTTGCATCATTGTTAAAATGATTATCAGGAATTTTCATTGTTAACCAGATGAAAGGAAAGCTCATGATATCACTGAAGCTATGTGTATTGATAAACAGAACAGTATTCCCCCCCTGTTAAGGCCAGCTCCCAGCAGAGCAGATTGGTTTTTTATTTCCCTTTTTTTGTTCGTTTTTTTTTTTTCCCAGTCAAAATCCTTTAAAAACTGGAAAAGCTCATCTGACTGTGTCCTTCCTAGTGTGAAACTGAGCACATTTCATACTTTCTTTTAGGCAGGAGGACACATATTGGTAGCACAGGGTACAAAGCTCTTTGTGTGAAAGCTGGAGATACATGTGGAGTGAAGGAAGCCAATCCTTGAACACTTTTTTTGCCTGTTATCCATGGGAATCATCCCTGGATTTAAGTACCCTCAGGCTTTCTAGAGGTCTGTCAACTGAAGGCTGTCCGGAAGAGCTGCAGAGAGTGACCTGACAATTAAACAGTCTGGTTTATCAGGCAGTATCTTGTTGCATGACATTCTTTTATTAGCAGAGTCGAAGTGCTATTGCTAAGTAGATAAGCAGCAGTTAGCTACCAAAAATACATTGCCTACACCCTACATAATAGATGTTTCTTGCTCAATTGCCCTGCATGCCCTTGTTACTGTTTGCTATAGTGGTATATATACTTGGATTCTGCAGGAACACCAGTGTATAACATGACCGCTGAATTACAGTATTTTGCAATATCATACTGTAGCAGGTTGACACTGGCCCAGCACCAGGCACCCACGAGAGTCGCTTGCTCACCCTCCCCTGCCACAGCTGGGCAGAGGAGAGAAAGAAAAAAAATTAACGAAGGCTCCATGAGTTGAGATAAGGACCGGGAGAAAAAAAAAAGACACTTCAAGGGTAAAACAGGCTTAGCTTAAAGTTACAAAGTGAATTTATTACTAACAGAATCAGAGGAGGATAATGAGAAGTAAAATAAGCCCTTAAAACACATTTTCCCCCAGCCCCTCCCTCCTTCCCACTGACAATGCAGGGAGACAGGGCATAGGGATTTGGTCAGTCCATCACCAGGATTTTCTTACGCTGCTTCGGGAGAGGAGTCCTTCCTTGTGAGGCTGTGGGGTCCCTCCCACAGGAGACAGTTCTCCGTGAACTTTCCTGTGTGGGTCCACTCTCGCGAGCAGCANCCTGGAGCACCTTCTCCCCCTCCTTCTCCACTGACCTTGGTGTCACCATGTTGTTTTCCCTCACATATTCTCACTTCCTCCTCTTCTCTGACTAGAAGCAAAACTGTGTGACTTTTGTTTTGATTTTCTTCTTAAATATGTCATCACAGAAGGGTTACCAGCCTCTCTCATTGGCCCAGTTTTGGATAACAGCATGTCCATCTGTCAGAGCCATCAGAGATTGGCTCTGCTGGACATGGAAGTTTCCAGGAGCTTCTCACAGGAGATATCTCTGTGGCCCCCCTGCTACCAAAAACCAGGCCATGCAAAACCAGTACACATACCGAAAACATTGAAAAATCAAACACTGAAAAATGTTTGATCATCATTGAAATCATCATTGAAAAATCAAAGGAGAAATAGCTCAATATAGTTGTTTGGTCCATTTTTTATAGAAAGTTCTTGAAAGAGTTCCCGTAAGCTCTAGATCCTTTGTGAAGCTGTTTATAGCAAGAAAAAAAAGTTGAGATTCTCCTCCTGACTTGTTCTTTTAACAAAATAAATCATCTCTTTCTACTTAAGGAAGCACCATCACCACTGCAAGCACTAAGTTTTCTGCAAGCAGACCCTTGGAGACCTTGCTCTGAATTTCAACTGCTAGCATTTTGAGTTACCCCTAAAACTGCAGTGTTTTGCAGAGTCACATCATTTACATGGTTCACTAAGAACGTATGGGAACAGTGTAGTTTTGATTTTTGTCTTATGCAAATTAGATGTATTATGGTTTAAGCTGGGATAGAGTTAATTTTCTTCTTATCAAAGTAAGATACTGTGTTTTAGATTGAGGATGAGAATAGTGTTGATAACACACTGATGTTTTAGTTTTTGCTAAGTGGTGCTTACACTAAGTCAAGAATTTTTCTGCCCTGCACACCACTCCACCAGCAAAAAGGCTGGGGACCGCAAGAAGCAGGAAGGAGACAGAGCCAAAACTGATAGAGCCTACGGACCAAAGGGATGTTCTGTACTACATGCTGTTGTGCATAGCACATAACCTAGGGAGAAAACTGACTAGGGGTTGCTGTGCGAGAACCGGCTGAGCACCATTCGGTGGGTGGTGAGCAATTGCACTGTACCTCACTCGTTTTGGATATTCTATGTCTTCTATCAATATTAATGTTATTCTTTCCCCTTTAGGTTCTGTCCTTTTAAAACATCTTTATGTCTGCCCCCAAATTTTTCCTTTTTTCCCCATAATTCTGTCCCCCATCCCACTGGGGAGGAGAGCACATGACTGACTGTGCGGTGTTTAGCTATCTGCCAGGTTAAACCTTGATAAGATCAAAGTAGGATGAAAGAAATAGGTTTTTATTTTAAAACTAAGTTAAACACTGGAATCTACTGCAGCTGTGAACAGAAAGTGCAACTCTACAGCTGAGCTTGGCAAGTTTATCTTACAGTAATTTACCACATTGGGTTCTGATTGTTTTTTATCTACATGACAGGAAATAACTAAAATTATAATTAAAGTTTTCATTAGCAAATACAATGATAAACATCATAAAATATTTTACAGTAATTATACTTCATTCTATGCAGTTGTATAGCTTGAAATGACAAAAAAAAGTCTTTAGACCAAAATAATGCATATGAATAAAACTATATTTAGACATCTTAATAGAAGTAGCTGTAATACTCTAACAGCAGTTACAATAAGCTGTCATTTAAAGTCCTCTAGTCCCTGCAACATCCTTTGGAAGGGAGAATTATGTACTTACACTTACTTTTAAATTGGAAATAATAATAGCAGGGTTGGGGTTTTTTTAAGAGATATATGTATATATATACATATATAAACAAGCCCAGTAACTGAATACTCCCTACTGCAAGTAAGGGAGTAACATTAAAAATCCTCTTGGGCTGACAAGATTCATTTTGTGTTTCCTAGAAAAATTCTTCAAGCATCAGGTCATAGGTAAGAGGGAAAAGTAAGTTATGGTAATGGCAATATTTTCAGATGTGTTTCTACTGTTAAACAAGCAATGAAAAAATATAACACGCCTGCTCTTGCTGGTATTTTTTAAGTATGATGACACAATTCGAAGATGGCTTTTAATGAAGCAGATCCTGGGTGTTTAAACAAGATCTAAGCATGTGTAGAAGAACTGTAATATATATAAAGCATTCTGATATTTGATCTTAACATGTTTTACATACATCAAAGGTAAGCATTAGTTAAAACACAGATTTACCAATATGTGATTTACATAATCTAGTACTCCTTTATATACTTAATCTCCTACTTCTCTCTAGTCCCAAGTCTCATTTTGACAAAAGATTCAGTTGGAGATTCAAAAGACAACACTGTGATGTTTAGGACTGCAGCATCCAAAATATAGGTACTCAAAACTCAATATGCGGTGCTGATCTAGGTGCCTAGATATAACTATACACCAAATACAAGAACTCAAATTAGTATTCAAAACAGCCAGCATGCTGTTTTGAGTGCTGGCATGTTAAGCATCACTGTGTGAAACATGACTCTGAAGTGTGGAAGCTGAAGCACCTTACTGGGGATTCAGAGCTCTGCTTTCATTCTTAGAGTGAGACATTACTGAGTACGAGCTCCCTCCTCCCTCCTCTCCTGTATCTTGTTGCAGGAGCTTTCCCATGGAAGATGCAAATCAGAAACTGGAGTTTGACAGCAAGCTGTCTCTGATTTGTTTTTCTCAAGGTAATTCTGCACATTCCACATGAGTGATGCTTAATGTCTTGTTCAATAACTGACCTAATCATTTAGCAACCTAATTTCAATTGCCTTTCACACTTAAATATCTTCATTTTGCAAATTGTGGCTTCTGCAGTTTTAAAAAGGCTGTACCTTTCTGGCAGTGATCCCACATGTCAAAAATTCTTACAGATTTGTTGCACACCAGACAGTACTTTTTCATACTCTCATTGTCTAAGACAAAATACATGGTAAGTAGCTTGAGGACTAGGGAAGGCATTGCTCTTGAGGTTTTCGTTTTTTCAAAGCCCAGTGTCGCATATTGTTTCTGCTTTGGAACTGGATAGTTGTTTTTTGCTGTTATGCAGTGCTCTTTCTTTTTATGTGACCATATGTGCAACAGCTACTGTCTTAATGTGATCTGGGGACTTCCGCTGCTCCTGATGTTATAATTCTCTACAGTTTCAGTGAAAGGACTAGGTCTATAGCTAAGGGCTAAAAAAGACTCATATCCTCTGCCACTGGGCACAAAGGAGAGATACATAATACATGCTTACCCCTGTGTTAAACACACGCTGTAGGTGGCCGGTTGCCCGAACTGCAGTTTTTCTCAGAAGCACTTGAGAATTGAATTCTTTGTAATTTCCTTAAATGAACTAACAGCTTACATAATCCCTCTGAACCTGTCTCATATAATATAACAATGGCAATCTGTTATGTTCTTCCCTTCCTGTCTGTTTCACGAAACGAAGTCATTTGTGAACTTTCCTCCTTTCCTAATATGTTCAAGGAAAGAATTTGGAAAAAAACCCTTTACAAATCAAACTAATTTTGCTACATTAATAACATTTCATTCTTATTTTAGTGTTTCAGTAAAAGACTTCTAAAATACATTAACTTGTCTGAATTTTTTTTTTTAATTAATAGAATGCTGTTTTGTTAAGAAAAGAAAGAAAAGAAAAAAAAGATTCATTTTAAAGGTGGTAGACAATGTTTAACTAGTCTGCCACTCAGCTAGGCTACGAGTTTGTCCTGACAGAGTTATACCAAGCAGGTGAAAAAAGAACAAAACAAAACAAAGCAAAGCAACCAAAACCAAAAACCCAATTTAAAAAATCAACAGAAAAGCATCCTTGCAGTTATGTTGTTGTTGTTTCTGAGGGTGTTGGAATTTATTTCAATTTTGTTTTGTTTATTTGTTTCTTTCTTTCCTTTTAATACCAGTAGAAGCTTAAGCTACCTTTCTACAAGGTAGATATAATTGTAAGATACCATTAGTTTGTCTTACCCAAGCAGGTAAGAAGAGACTGCCATGCTAAGCACACATTAAGACAGTTTGAGCAGAAACTCAGCAGGGTGACTGGGGATTTCTCTAAGACCAAACACAGAGGTTGCAACATTAATCGGTAAGGCGTGTGAAAAACTGCAGAGAAATTGGGAAAAAAACCCATCATATCTGGAAGCAATGGTGTATAAAACCTGAGGGCAAAGACATGCAATCAGATCACTGTGCCTTAACAAGTTACTGCTTGTCATCAGAACACAGGTAATTGTTAGCAACTGAAGAGAGATGACAAAGGGAGTTCTACCATTCAATAAACAGTACAGCAGCATACACACCTTGTTTGATTCAGTTCAAAGCACACTGTCTCCCAAAGTCTCTTTCCATAAAGTGGGAATACATTCATAGGTACAGAACGGGAATTGAAATAAAAAGGCCAAAAAATGCCACACTGTAAATCTGATGCACCTGTAAAATAGCTACAGGCCACTTGTGGAGGGATTTCATAAACTCCATATAATTACAGGAGAGTTAGATCGTCTTACAGACTTACTTGTCTTTTAAATAAATAGAATAAAGTAGTATTAACTGTGAGATGATGTGTCTTAGCACAAGCCACACTGAGATCATACTGAAGTAAATTAGTGGACTCCAGCTAAGTATATGAAGGAAGATCATTACTGTGGGCCAGTTTAGTGTAGCAATGGCACTTGGAACATAAGTCAGAAAAAAATGAAGGATAGGGTTTTTCTTTATGTTCAAAGGAGTTTAGCTCCCTGAAGTAAAAAAGTAAGTTTTTCTCCCTAGAGACTTTGTGGTACAATTTTTTATACATTTATGAAAGTTAGTATTTTTATTTTCCTAATTATACTGGTGTAGTTAAATCAGTGGAACTTTTTCAATTAATACAAATTTAAAGACTTTATAAGACCTTTTTTATTATTATGCTACAAATGATGCTTAATTTAGACTATCATGTCCTCATATTAAGATCATGGTTCAAAAATGTAGTTGAATAATTAGATTACAAAACTCTTTAAAAGAAACCTATAGAGAAGAATGGAGAGGAGTCAATACCTCTTTTTTCTGGAAATTGTAAAGCATGGCAACTAAATAACATCCCCAGAAAGTACCCATATCAGAGCTGGAAGCTCAGAAATTCAACCTCTTTCTTTTTTGGTCCATGTATAATGCTTAGAAATTATCATCTTTGCTTATGAACCACTTTTAGGACTGGTACTATGAATACAAATTTGTTATCTGTTGTGTCAAATTGAAATCTGAAGTACTTGGACTCAATACCATAATAGAAGTGATGTTTTCCTCGTTACTGCTCCTGTGAATTTGGTCTATGCAAAAGCTTCAAATAAGAGTTCTGAATCTTCCCTCAAGTACATGTGTGTCCATGATGATAATACGAGAACAGATGGCATTATAACTATCTGCATTTATTTGAAGTGGAATGAATTAGGCCTTACCATTGATTACTTTCCTTATGGCCCTGAGACAATATCAAGGTGGTACATTGCTATTGAGTCAGGGTACAGGCACATGAGAGGAATTATATTGTTTTATTTTCTGCAAGTATACTGATTGTAACAAGATATGCTACAGGATAGATTATGGGAAAATACTGTAAAAGGACAGATCTAAAAGTTCAAATAAGAATATTCCTGGCCCTCTGTAGTTTCTGTGGATCTTTTCATATACTTTTGTTTTGTATTGTTTAGATAAGTTGTAAATTAATGAAGATACAACAACAATGTCCAACTAAATAAATATTTTGGAAACTTCCTTAAAACATGTTTGAAATTTGATAAAATAAAGGTATGCATTATTTCCATGTTTCTTAGAATAGACATCTAAAATACAGCTGATATGACATTTACCGTTTCTGTGAAACAGGAAGTTGAGTGGAATTCATTTCAGCTGCATTTAGAAGTCTGCTTCTGAGATTGTCAATGTAGGAACCCTTTATAATCAATGCAGATAAAGAGAGTTCTATTCATCTGACCTGGCTTAGATGTTAAATTTAGACTGAGATAGGTGGTAGTGTACAGCTTTGAGAATGATCTGAATAGGCAAAAAATACCATTTTCCCTCTCTAAAGTGAAAATCGGTTGAGCGATGCAGAAGTTATCTATGCTTATGCTGTAGTTACCTACATGTGATTAGATGAACTCCACCCAACTCGTCAACTCTATACTTCATAGAAAAGATTGATCTTATTTTTTCCCATTCCAGAAACAAAACCAACATATCCCTTTTATACCTCAGTGTTGGCCGGAAACCTCAGCTACTGGAGTGTAGTGCTTCTAACCCCTGACACTACAGCAAGTTGTGTGGATGTACAGAATTGTAACTATGTAAGTTTTAGCATTTCCTTCATTCTATTAAGTGTGCGGGATTATCATATTCACTTTGCCTTTGACCAGATGTCCAGGAATCCCAAGTTAAATGAAGATAGACACCCATTTCACATGAATGTTTTTCTACAGAAACAAGTCTTAAGACAGCCAGTGCCTGTGGATGTTCTGGATATTGCAGGTAGTGATCTTAATGGCTGTATGAGATGATACACTGTGCCGTCAGTTTTTAGCTTGATTTTCAGCACGTACTCATCCAAATTTCTACAAGTTATTAAAATGGCTGATTTCAGAATGGTCACCAGACTGAAGAGGAAGCTACTGTTTCTCAGAAAAGGAAGATGTGTGCACAGTTTCAGGTCTGTAGTAGGTTAGGGCTGGAAGATCCTGACTCAGACAAAATATTGTTGTTTTATATTGTACCTTTCCTGTGTAAAAGAGGATAGTTTTGGACTCAGTTTGTAAGTCAACAGGCATCAGGAAGTCAGGGTAAGTAGATGGCTGGTATTCTTCACACAGGGAAAGTATAATTGATGTAGTGGTTTAGGAAAGCTTTGTTGTCTCTCAGGACTGTTTATTTGTTGGGCTTCTTGCTTTGCAGGCAACTGCAAGGTTCATTTTCTTCTCCAGAGCAATGCTACTAGACTGCAGATGCCTTCATTTTAGTTAAGTAAAATCACCATCTGATTTTTTTTTTCTTCTTTTTCTCCTTTTTGTTTTATTTATTCACTGGTACAAGCTTTGACTTGACATCACATTTTAAAAAGTTGACAGAGTATTTGACTGCATATGAGTTAGCACTCAGCTTTATAAGCTGGCAAGGCATATTGAGCTTCACCCTGACAGCTGGAAAACTCTCTGTGAAACTTCAGAGCATAACTTTCTGAACATCTCATTCATTAATGCAAAAATGAAAACAGGTATTTAATGTCAGCAGTACAGGCCAACTTCTAATTAATATTATTTTATGTACTTATAGTCGTTATACTTTACTTTTTTTAGACACCTTTTGCACCAATATTCCAATATCTTTAGAAAAATTCTGATATCACTGAATCTTTATAGATCAAAAGTATTTTAATGATAACAAAAGTTTACTGATTCTTTAGTCTCCACTAACATTTAGATTAAAACGTGACTTATTTACAAATATTTTTCATCAGATATTTTTATGGAATTCCACAGCTCAACATGTTCACAATAAAATGGAAGTAATCACTAGTAATCTCCAAAATACAGGCATTTTAAGACATGAAGTAGTGCAGTCTAACTTGTGATCATGCCTTTGGGTGAAAACAGTAACAATGGAGCAATAGAAAACACTCAAATTTGATTATACATACAAAAACCCTATCAGTTAATACCTATGCAGCTCAGATGAATGAGCTTGAGAATTCTTTGGGTCTCCAGTTAAAGGCCGAACCATGAATTAACTAAGTTAGATAAAAATTTCCATTGACCTAACAGCATTAGAGCCAGAAATTAATTCATTTCACTTAGCTGGTCTATCTGTCTTGCCTCTCCTCCCCTTTTCATTGAAAGGAGGTTGTTCAATCTTGGTTCAAGGCAACCTCTGAAATTAATTTTGTATTAATCATCATGGAATGAGACCTACAAGCTCCTTTTTCTGGTCATGCAGCCAGTGGCACATTTCTTGGCTTCCACTCAGAACCCATACAAGAGACATACAAATCTAACAATACCTTATCATAATCCAAGTAAGTCACGCCCCAGAGCGCAGTTTTAGTTTAAATCATGCTTTATCTACAGTCTGACACTCAACATAATCACTGCCTCCCAACAGAAAGGGGCAGAATTGTATTACAAGAACAACAGGTTTTTTTCTAATTTTTATCAGGTTGCTTTTCATTTCTTGAGCTTATGTAAAGAATACTCACCAAAAAAGCATAACTTTAAATTCGCAGTAGTGTTATTATTTAACATGTTTTTTTTCATTAAATAATGAAGAAACATATCTTCTCCCATATGAAAGACAGAACGTAACACGTATTTTTCTTTTCCATTTTATGATTTCATTACAATCCTTAAGTTAAAAAATAACACTTTTATAAATTGCAGGGTTTCTATTTGCTAGGTAGACTTGCTTGCTAGAAGCAGATTTATTATTAAATACCAGAAATTCAAAATGTTCTTTCTCTTCTACCCTTTCAAAGCTTTTAAATAACAGAAGTCATAAGAACTTACTCATTCAATTGCTATTAGCATAAATTTATTGGGGTTTTTTTCCCTAGAAGAATTTCTTATGCAAGCAAATTTGAGGAACGTGGTTCAAATATTTCAGAATATATGAAGAAACTCAAATACATATGCTTTCTCCTGGAAGAGTCCTAAGTTTTGTGTTTCTGAATATTGCTGGAATATGTACCATTGTTTTTGGAGGGGGGATTATTTTTTATATAATAAACACTGGTTCTCGTTAGTTAGGGTATTAATATAGCAGAATAGCACTCTATATTCCGAGGAGAAGATAAGCTTGCTTTTGCATCTAGCTGCCATTACATTTTGCTTTCATATAGATCTGATTATTAACATTCTCAGGATATCAAATGAAATAGTTCTCACTATCTTTATTAATAATCAGTAACCAAGTTCCCTGATGTTTCTCTTCGTTTGATAAATCTGAAAATACATGGTATTCTGCAGCAGAGCAGAAATTCCCAAGCAGTAGCTTTCTGAAAGATAAGATGTCAAGGGCATTTTTAAAAATAATTTTGTATCTTTACTGACTTAATATGCAGAAACACATTTCTTCATGTTACCTATTACCCTATCTCTTTAATCACTACATTTTATACAGTTTCAGATCAGCTTCAAATCCTTATACTTATCTAGAGGCTAGAGATTCCAGGCCTATAAAGGTTGTCACTGATAAGCATAATATAGTAAATGAACCACTTTTCCAGAACCAGTTCTGAACTCTAATACAGGTTGAAGCTCTTTGTATAAAATAACAGCAAAGGTCATATTGTGCAAAATATTTTTAAGGTGGAAAAGGTCAGAGACTGAATTGCTAATATTGCTCCAATATCAGAAATCTTCTTTCAAAGAACTATTTTTTAAATGGCTGTTTTTTCTTTTTTTTGCTTTTTGTTTTAGTTACTTTATCATCTATGTATTTATGTACCAGTGCAGAGATTTTAATTTATGAGGCATTCAAAGCCTGTTAAAATGAACAGAAATGCCTCTGTTGATCCTGATGACCTGCATCGGTTCCTTTTTTTTGGGCACAATATTTCAACAATTTTTGCAAAAACGCAGAAATAAAAGAAACTTCTTTAGATTAAGATTTTAATACAACACAGAAAATGTTGTTTAAACCTAGATAATCCATAGTCAGAGGAACTGACATCCAGAATAATGAAGTATATGTGAATGCTGTTTAAATTTTTTTTTTCACTTAGGTAAAGACTGAAGTATTTTAGAATATATCCCTTTCCCCGTCTCCGTCTAGCTCTTAATCTAAACTTCCACTAACTTTAATTTTCCTTAGCTCCCAGAAGCATTTCTTTTTCTAGGTGTCTATATGTTTTTCTGAGTAGATATGTCACCCTGTGTAACCATGTTCTTTTATGAATCATTTTCTGTTTTAGCTTTACATATTTATATTTTCTTCTGTTGGTATTTTCATGTATTTGCTGTCACTGCAGAGATGTTTTCTTGTTATTTCTTATTTCTCTTCAGTGAAGCGCACATTGTGAGAGATTTTTTCCCCTCTGTATTTTCTTCTTTACTGACTTTGCTTCTGACACTGTTATGAGCTGTAAAATGCTGAAGTTGTCACTTCCTTTTCCATGACTGAGCAGACAAAATACAGGTTTTTGCAGCTCATACACTTGACATGGAAAGTAACAGGGACAGGTGAGGTTTTTTTCAGATTGAAAGTGTTTGTTTCAGTGAGTGTTATCCTTCAGATGCAATATTTTTCTACTCCCGTCTGCAGAAGCTGCCATCATGTTTCACCTTTCCAGTAAACAAAGATATTAAAAGGATGGGACATCCACTCACATAAGCATAAGCAAATTGACAGTAATTTTTATAATATTCAAATAAAACTTTTGGCAGAATTTGGGAAAAGTTAAAATTACTTCAGAATGTAATGACTGCTGCAAAATTTAAGTAAGTAGGCCTAAACAAATCAATGAGACTGAATCAACTCTTTTGGAAATACTTTAATGACACGTATCTATGCTTAACATGAAAAGTTTTCACTACAGTACTCTAAATAATTAATTAGGAAAAAATCAAGTTATATTTCTTGTTCTATATTATATTTGCTAGTTGAAGGTTTTCAAGAAACCAGGTGAATATGCCAGGATATCCCACAGAAAATTAGACTTTCATATTTAGGCAAATGGATCATTGCAATAATGTGGAGACTCAGTGCTGTCATTAGTCTGAAAAGCCAATTTAGTTCATTTTGCAGTAGCCCCATACTCAACCCAATTCAGCTGTCTGTAATTCAAGGCCTAGTTTCATTCAAAGGAGCTGTGTGACCTTGGATCAATTTTAATGAGAAAATTGGTGCTAAGGTGTAAAAAAGCTTGTGCTTTAAAACCACAAAAAATAAGAAAAATAAAAACACAGACAAAAGGGTACCTGGTAAAATGGTGAGAGTTAGCAGCTCAAAAAACATTCAAATGTCAATATTGACATCAAGATCCTTTCCAGCTCTCCCTCCCCAACACAGGAGATCAATTAGAAGACGCCAACTCAGCAATATTGAGGGTCATCCCACTACAAAATGCACCAAAAGCTAACTTTTCCCTATGAAACTGCATAATGAAGATACTATTGATCACTGTAGTAGTCTGTTAATCTTATCAGTATGCTGCATATAGTAGCCAATAAATGATTGTTTTGTACTCCCAAATACTGCATAATCTATTTCTGTAGTATCTTGGCATGTGCCAGAAGTTGTCCAAAAAAGAGACTGAATGTGAAAGAGAAAGAATGTTAATGTAAGAAACTGGGAAAAGTTGGGAAGTGATTTCCCACATTACCTTAAAATGTTGTCTGGAAAATAAGTAAGTAAAAACCAGATATTTTTCTGCTTCTTCTTCAGGAATAAAAAAGGTGGATATTATTTTGCAACACTTTGAATTATGCCCTCCATAGGAACCTTTGTCTCCACCTGCCATGTTCTGAGTAGGAAGAACAACCAAGGAATGCCTACAGGGTGAAATACATGAGAGAGTAATTAATACTTTCCAGAGAGTTTAGCCCTGGAGGTGATAGCACATTTCACTGTGCGAGCTGAACCGTGTTTATGTGTGTAGCTAAGTTTTCATGCCCAAACAGCACTACTGTCAATAGTTCTGTAATCAGGAATTCCTCTATTCAGCCAGAACGCGAACAGTTTAGATATAATATAAAATTAGCACAGCATACAAAATTAACTGCTGTAGCAAAAGTGGCATCAGTGTACCTGTTAGATAAAACTGTAGCCATAGCAATCTGTTTAGCTTTAAAGAGGGCATGTCATGCATTGGCTGTCTTCACTCAGACTGAACTGCAAATTTGTTTTGCAACAACTGAAAGCCTAATAGTATCAAATGCTACTATCCCAAACACAGGGAAAAAAAATGGAAGATGAAAGTAAAAATTCCTTCACGTAATGAAGCAGAGATGCAAAGTAAACTCACCTCAGAAGAGCCTTGAACACAGCCACATTCACCTCTTATTTCCTGTAGCCTCCTAAGCTTCTGTTTGCAAATTAAATTACAAATGAAAAAGAAATACAGCTCAAAGTTGCACTGAACAGTTGTACCAAAACAATACATGTCTTACAAAGCAAAGATAATGCTAACAACCAGACTAAATCAGCAAACCAAACACACGGATGGAAAGTCTGTGGGGGGTAGGTATTCAAGGGAAGGTTACCAGGAAAATCCATATTTCCATGAAATGGAAATTACTCTCCTTTCTGTGTTTATGCTTTCAAAGTAGAGAAGGGCAGAAAATGATCCCTCCTCATGAAATCACCTGACACAGCTAGTTCTGGGATGTCCTGCTCCATCATTTTTTGCAAAAGCTTTGAGGAGACTAAAACACATCCAGACGATGACCTAACAGTGAAACATTATGGATAAATGAGGTCTATATAGTTCTGGAGCTCATTTTGTGTCTTTCACTTAGTGCTCAGAATATTTGTACGGACTTCATCAGCAATCTGAAGTTGGGAATTTACCCTTTTGGGAGAGTCTGAGATCCCTTAAAGGGAGTTTTAGTTGCACTGTATTTTGGCGTCTAAGACTCCTTGCATTGTGGATGAAGACCATCTTAAGAAGGCAGTTGAAGCGTGAATCATTTCTGTTGAAGGACAATTACCAGGAAGTAATTCTTCTGTCTTTCTCTTACAAAAGGTGTGTCTGGGACAAAACAGAGTAATAAATTCTATTTTTCCTGGTTTCTTTTTATCCTTAGACTTAATTTGATTCTAAAATATAACTGTTGTACTTTATTTATGGCTCAACTTAACACATGATTTGGATTCCACCTTCCTCCTTCCCTCTTGAACCAGCTATCTAATACATATGGTCTTCAATTTACTGAATACTGGAACTCTATTTCCTTTTCTATGTTTATTTTACTTTAAAATAACAAATTTTGCCTCAATTGTAAGGAACTGACCCTGTATTTTCAGTACGTTTTGAGGCAATAATCATTTAATGTGAATCAGTTACAGTTCTTTTAAACATGACCTGAACATCTGATAATAACCTTTTTTGGATGTATCTGTTCTTTAAGTCACAAACAAATCTCACTCAAAAAAGATCTATTCAAAGTGTCTCTGAAATCACAGTATTCACTTACCAGCCTCATCATTACTGTGTAAGTGCTGATGCTTTCTTTTCCTTGCTGCAAAGTCTAGGAGACTTACAAAATGTATGTCTTCCCACTTTTACAAAAGTCTTTGAAGTTTAAACCATTTTATAAAACAGCTATAACAGCTTTCTATTATTTTAATGCCTTATCAGTATAATATTCTATCATGTCATGAAATATTTTTCCCTTTTGGACATTATACAGATAGGAAGAGAAGGACTTTTGCTTTGCTTTGTTTTGTTTTATTCTTTCTCATTTGGGTATTATTAGATAACTCCAGACTTTCAATATATCTAGTTTATGATAGCAAAAATTAATTGAAATCTTCTAAATTCTATTAAAAGGCAGTGTTGTTTAATTGTACTGATAATTTCCTCTGTAGAGTTTCTTCCCTTCTTTCATTTATCCGAGTACTAAATTTCATTTAAGATTTTCTGAGTAAGGACTGGTACTTATAAGTGGAGACAAAAAAAATTTTGGGACGTTTAACCATTCAATAGTATTATTCTATAGAAAATTTCAGTGTTCAGGAAAAAAAAAGAACGCTTCAAAATATTTGCTTTAATTACTATTTGTACTTCAGTTGTTTTCATCATTTGGAGCTGTAAAAGGTGATTTTTTTCCAAAATTTTATTAACAGTTGAAGTGATTGGATCAAATATTTTTGTCAAGCAGCATGTATTGAATTTCTATGAGAACTGTTGGGTTTTCCAGGAGACTGCAAAATATGGATTATGAGATATCCCCAGGAATTTACAGTTACACTGAGACTAAGACATTAGCAAGAGGATCATGGAGTTGTGTGACAGGCTCAGAGGAAGTACAGAGAAAAAATTCAGTCTAAGAAGGTTGTACAGAGGTTGCTAAATTGTCTGTTTGGAAGGAAGGACAGGGTAAAGGACTGCTAAATTTTCATTAACTTGAGTTCTTTCATAATAAGTTTTGCAGCTGAAAATAAAATTATCCTTATTACCTGATTAAAGTTAGGGTGAGTTTTTTGTTTTGGGGGTATTTGTTTGTTTGTTTGTTTGTTTGTTTCATTTTGTGGTGGTTTAACACCAGCTGGAAATTAAACTCATTGACCAAGAAGAACTGGAGACTAACTAGCCCAGTTATGCAAACTTTTCACCAGTTCACCGGGTGGTTAAGTAAGACTTTGGGGGTCGCTGACAACCAGGGGCCACCAAAGAGACCCCCAGGACAGCAGAACACATGCACAAAGGAGAGGGAACGTGTGTCAATGATTTCAGGAAAATTATTATCATGTGTATATTTATTATGGAAAATCAATGAATATGTGTATAAAATACAGTATAAAAACAGAAGTTTTTTCCGTACTCAGCATGCATGATATTTTGGAGGAGATATCCCCCTGTGCATCCAGCCAAATAAAGAATGCCTGCTTCTTAATGTTGCATTGGTGTTAAGGAGTTTTATTTTTACTGATTTTTTGGTAGTAATGCAGTGTTAGTTTTCCAGCATATCATCTCAGCCTACATGACAATGTCAGTCTGATACTTTCTAAGTTCAAAGACATGACTTCATCATTAAAAGATTTTTAAGTATTTATCTTCTGTAGCGCTTTCTGATGTTCTACTGAGTCTCAGTGCTTTTAAAATACTTAATAACCTGTGCCATGGAGTCCTACAGATTTAAAGATCTCATAAAGAGTTGTTTCCTTTTGTTTTGAAACTGGCATCTTCATTTGATGTTTCACATTTATTTATCTGGGAAACCAACACTGCTATTCATGACTTTACATACTTTTTTCATATCTCATGTTCATCACTTTTCTGCCTTAAGGTAAACAATCCCTAACTACTTCAGGGGACTGGAACTAGACGATCTTTAAGATCCCTTCCAAGTCAAGTCATTCTATGATTCTATGATTCCATGAACTACTATTGCATAGTCGTATTAAGTCTGTTAAGTATTTTGTTTTTGAATTCCTATAAAAACAGTCCTATAAAAAACACACCAACCAAACTCCAAACAGGATTCCACTGCTCAGCTATTGCATGACAATGGTATAGGTACTACTGATGTACACGTAGCCCTTTTAGTCCTGGCATACTGCCAGCTGCTCCTCTCTATCAGGCAATAATCATGTTCTTTCAGCTCTGCTACACACCCACTGCTTTTTTTTATCTACTTCTGGTTTCTGCATGTGCCGGTTTGGCCAAAATCTAGGAATATAGCCCCTGAGAGAAAACCAGGTTGCAACCACCCTTCCTCCCCACAGAGGTTCGGGGNGAAACAGTTCAGAAGAGAAGAAGAATAAAAACCCAAAGTCCCAGGAAACAAAATTCAGCTCTCCGTCTCACGCCAAGAGGGAAAAAAACAAAACAGCTGGCTGAAGAAAAAGCAAGCAGGGTGCTCCCTTCGTGCCTTCCGCAGTCAGAAAAAACACTGAGGAGTGTAATCTCTGTGTCCTTGAGAAGCTGCTTTGGAAAGTTCATCTGGGTTTTTTTTTTTCAAGCTCAGTTTAAAGGCACAGAAAAGGCACAATACTACTTTTTGGGCATAGAGCATGATAGGGGATACACATGATAGAGTCACCCCAAGACACTGAAGTAGCTGTGGTCTTCAATGAAAAGAATGGGACTGCAGTCTGTGTCCCAAAGCCTGGTTCTTGCTGCTTTTGCAATAGACAAGACAGTCTGAAATGACAGCTGACTTTTATTTGTAGCATCAGCCTAAGGCCAAGCAAACACCTATAGCACCAGCCTGCTCCCCACTGTGATCCTTCAGGCAGCTGTAAAATCCCCCTCAACCATGAGGAAATTAAGTCCCTCCAGTACTACCTATCTTCTCTGTGTCATGTATACCTCAAAATCCAGTTTATGGTTTATGAGCCTCTTGACTCGTTCTTCTGGTTGATGCAGTATGTTTTAGGATCTTGTTTGGGTCTTTCCATTATTGTCACCACGCACACATTTTCTGAAGCTGGCATTTTGTTCTGGTTTTCCATTTTTTTAAGTGTTACTTGTGTGTTGCCATGCAAACAAAAGTCTGCCCCAGTTATACTGCATGATCATTCTGTTTGGCTTGATGCAGGGGCCTCCAAATCTAGATCAAAGGACAAGACTATTCCTTACACATGATGGGACTTACACCAAGGCTTCCTTGTAGGCTTCCTACAGGGGTGCTATAACCCTTACCCACTTACCCACACACCTCCCAGACTTTTGGTGCCCCTCCTCTTGAAGGATCCACTCCCTACTGCAGACATTTCAGGGCTTTCTTTGCAGCCTGGTAAAGTGCAGGAGCCTGAGTCTGCCTTTCACTCTTCTTTAATTAGTGTCTATTCACAATCAAACTTTAATTACTTATTCAGTTAGTTCCTATTATATAATGTTTCATGTACTTTATACCTACGTTTTTATGGCTACATTTCTAAAGCTTTATAGATGTGTATTTATACATATAAGATATTCACCTATATGGCTATTTAGAAGCATATATACTAAAAATAGATATTATATGTATAAAACCCCCTGTTTTTAAATATTTTTAAATTTTTATTGTATATAAATGCCTATTTTTTTATATCTGAGCACTTCCTTGTCAAAAGGAAGCAGACAACTAAAGACAGGGCTGACTCAGAGCATCTGGGTATGGCAGGATCGAGAACTGAAAGGCAGTTGCTCGACAGCTATATTTATTAGCACATACAAAAAGCTATTGGTATTTCTGCATGTAAACTGAAGTGTAAACATGACCAAGCCATGTTATTGAGACTACATATACAGAAATTGAAGAGTTTTTTTAAGTAGATCTGTTTTTGAACAGCATAATTCATTTTATTAGTATCTGAAGATTTGATTTCTAATGCACTGTTAAAGCAAACCACCCATTTAAATACTTTAAATATTTGGATCTCAGCAATGTCCATAAGAATTGAATTAGCCATGGTCCTAGTCTTTTGCATTGAAATAAAACTTTGAAGAAGTAATAATTTAAGAAGAATTGAAATATTGGACCATTTTTTGCATTAAAAAACCCCCAGGAGTATGACTTTTACACTGTTCTGCCAGTATTTTTCCAGAGAAGATTAAAAAGACAGCCCAACTACCAGAATTGCATGTCTCAGACTGTAATACTCAGTATGAAAATCATTTGCATCAGTAATCTTTGCCATTCTGAAAGCATTTGCTTCTAAGCATGAACATAAATCTGTTTTGAAAAGCTTTAAATCTCTTAGGCTGCAATAGCTGCATTCTCAAGCATGAAATATTTCTCACTTGGGAATATGTTTTGTTTGACTTCTGTATTTTGCTGCTTTTAATAGTAAATGGCACCCATTAGGTTTACTTATTAGAAAGGGGTTATTTCTTGGTTATTTGGGCATGATGATTTTCTTCTAGTTTCGTGCATCATATAATGGCTATGTGTTTTTTTTACAAAGCTGTTAACACACATTCTTTAGAAGCTAGTAAAACCTCCTACAGATCTTTCTAATAAAAATTGGCTTGGTGACAGTTGGGTTCTGGAAAAGAACCACTACTTCTACCACTGTACATTTAAGAAAAGCTCTCCCCTTCCTCCTTACTTTCTTGCAAGCAAACAATAACATTCTAATTAGCAAAAACCAGTATTGGAATTAGTATTATAATACATATACAAACACATTTTATGCAAAGATAAAGAACTAAAGGCTTCAGAGGATGTTGCCTATTCAACTGGTTCATCTGCTTAAAAATTAGTATTTTTGAAACAAATAAAGCACCCTAAAGGGCTTCTTTTTTTCAGGCCAGAAGAAAAATAGTGACATTTCTGAAGCAGGAAGAACCTTTAATGTGCACAGTATACCATAAAATGTGTTTCCTTTTTCAGTGGAATTCTCTTTGTTTCCAGGAGATAAAGTAGAAGATAAGCTTCACTATCTGTGCTTTAAACACTTAACTTATCCTCTATGTAACATCTAGAGGATCCAAACATCCTAAGTAAAGAACACTGGCTACAGCCAAAGGAGAGAAGCATAGGTCTCCACAGGATTTTTCAAACCATGAGATAAATCCTTTTTCTTTTGACTGCACAGGGAACTGGCATAGAATAAACCAATGACCTCAGGTGATAAATGTGAGCAGCTTGGAAATGGCCAGTACCTACCCAAGAGATGACATTAAATAAATAGCTTTATCAACAGATGGCTGATTCAGAGGCATGTGGTAAGTCCCTTCTTTGCACTTAAGGACTCAGAATGTCTGATTTTCCTGTGATGATGGTTATAAAGCGAAAGGAATTTCCTCTTCCATAAATTTCTGTTTATTTCATTCATCCCAGATGAAGAAAGTGTGTAGTTTAGATCTACCTTATCCTGAGGGAACACTGTCTTGCCAAGAAAAGAAAGTTCACAGAATCACAGAATAGTTTGGGTGGGAAGGGGACCTCGAAGACCCCCTGCCTCAGGCAAGAACATCATCAACTACCCATCCAGCCTGGCCGTGAAAACCTCCAGGGAAGGGGCATCCACAACTTTTCTGGACAAGCTCTTCCAGTGACTCACTCACTGGAAGTTAAGTAACAAGACACATAAGAGTTTAGAGGAAGTTCTCTTTCATTCTTCTCACTAACTCTGGCTTACTGTGCAGCAAGAAGACTTCAAAGCTAACGGAGCCAAAAATGCATGGAATTGAATGAGCAAGAGAGAATGTGAATACGGAGCTCCTAATATAGAAGACATCTATGGGAGGATTTCTTCCGACAAGCGGTGTCTTTAAAGGTAAATTAAACAGTATTTGGGAACATTCCCAAGCACCAGAACACAATATTTTATACTAGCAAAGTGCTAGAAAATTCCCCAGGGTGATTTTGGCATGGGCCAACTAGCAGTCTCACACAGGAGTCTGGACACTCAGGAGAATTTTCTAGGAACCATTCCAAGAAGAATTCTGCATAAAGACAGCCAGCTCTGAAGACTTACTTGCTGTGATTGATTCTCCCTGCTTGTTGCCACCTGGCCCCAGTGCCCAGATGCATTCATGAGCATATGCAGTCTACTAGTTTATAACAACAGCAAAAAGTTTTCTTTATTAAGTATTTTCCCAATAGTCACAATGTTCTTTATCCTAATGATAAAAAGTAATAATAAAAAAGAAGAACAGAGAATCCTTCCCAGCCTTCTGTAGTTATTTCATTCTCACTGGGGCATATAATTAAGTTTTTCTGTTTATTCTTTTCCTCTGGACCCATGAGTGTTGAATTGAATGGAGAGAGAAATACAAGCAGCTGAAATAAGATGGCCATCCACTTCATCTGATCTATTTTTTAGAGATGAAAAAAGAAATCTAAGTCTAGGGTTTTAACAGTGCTTGATGCCATTAATCAGTTGTCTTCTAAAATAATTTACAGTTTCTCTTTTATGACATTCAAGGTTTCGCTTAGAATGCCAGACTTTTGGAACATTTCCTATGCCAACCTACATTTTTGTTAGAAAAGTTTGCCTGTGCTCCTCTTATCTGTATATAACAAGGTCTCATTCAGTTCTTAACCATGTGAATCTTGCATCGGTATAAATCAAATTAACCACACGAGAGTTACACTACAAATTTCATCTATGACATATAGCAGAGATATCCAATAGATTAAAGGGCCTTAAATCCAAATTATTCACAATTGAATTAATGGAATCATAGAATGCTTTGAGTTGGAACAGACCTTAAACAACATCTAGATCCAACCTGGCCTTGAATTCTTCCAGGGATCGGACATCTACAAGTTATCTGGGGAACCTCTGCCAGTGTTTCACCACCCTCACAGTAAAGAATGTCTTTGTAGTATTTAACCTCTTTTGGTTTAAAGCCATTACCCCTTGTCCTATCAATATGTGCCCTTGTAAAATTTCCCTCCCCAGCTTTCTTGCAGTCCCCTTTAAGTATTTTAAGGCATTAGGCATCTGCAGATTCATAATGTGTATTTTATGTAGTACTTCATCTTATATTTTAATCATTATGTTGGGCCCTTTTCTTTGCATGCTGTTCTAACCACATTACATGTTTATATTTACTTTTGCTTCATCAATTGCCTATTAGGGTTATTGCCGTGTGGGTGTCGATGGAGAAGCTGCTGCTTGTTCCAAGGGGAACCTTAGCTAAGGAACCCCTGGCAGTGCTTCGTGGCACCTCGCAAGTCAGCTCCCTCACCCGTGCGATGGATACACGCAGCCACGCTCACACTGAGCCAGCTAGCTCAGGCGACACTAGAAGCAAATGAGTCAGAGATGGCCCCCACCTGGAGCACCCGACTTTATTGTTATCTCGATGCTGTCCCGGGTGAGAAGCGGTGTGTTTCTGGTCTGTATACACTCTTAAAGGGGTACAGGAGGGAGGGAGGTAGGGTAATACAAGAACCAATGGGGATAAGGAGGGGGCGGATTGGGGGCTGGACTACATCCTCTTAAAGGATACAAGTGGGTCTGGCTGCTGGCCAGTCAGACAGACCGAATCTCCATAGGGTCACAAGCTCAATGGAGGGGGCCTTTCTCACTGAGGTAAGGGGGAGTCTTACACTTTGGAGCCTGTCCACCAGTGAGCCCCCTCTGTACCTGGGCTCCTTGGCCCTCTGGCCACAACAGCTGTTGGTTCAGCCGATGCAACATCGAGCGATGCCAGAGACTTTTATTTCAGTCTCTTGTAATCTCTAACTTCTGCTCTGTTACACTGATTTATTCTGTCCTTCTCAAAATAAACTCAAAATTTTAACTTCTGTGAAAATCACAATAGGTAACCATATTCAAAATACGGTTGTGAAAAGCAACCTAACATTATGCAGGTCTTTACCTTTTTCTACTTAAACTTTTAGGAAGGCCTATCTCTTTCCATCAGTAGTAATAAAGCTTGACCTCTGGAAATACATTGTTCTTTACCGATATAAAAATACATTGAAGTTATAAGAATATTTAAGCTATAACGGCAAGTCTAAAAAAACCAAATAGCAAAAAACCAGATCAAAAACCAATACATAACCTCTTTTTTTTTTTTCTTAATTTTCCCCAAATGATGTGGTGGATAGGATAAAAAAAAAATTTTGCATCACATAAAGAAAACTCACCCATTCTCTATTTGTTTCATGTGAATTGAAGTTTCTTATTTGACTGAGAGAACATATATAACTTAAATTCTGCTCAAGGAAAAATGCTACTATTACTTTTCTGGGACTGTTGTTAAAGGCAGAATGTCTTTTAGTGGTCTATTTAATTACCTGATATTATCCTAATTGCCTGAATGTCTCCTGTATGATTTAAATTGAAGTGTTGCTGAAGAAATCTTTTTTTTTATGGTTGTCTTAAATTTCCATTTAAAAAAATATTTTTCTCACAGAGTGATTAGTGAATTAGTCTCACTGGATATCCTAACATTTGATCAGTCTTAAATTTGAAAAAATGTTGCAACATATTTTTACAAATATTGTAGTCTTGGATTGGAGCAATGGTCTTTGTAGTCCTGTACTTTATCAGTGCCTGTGCTCAATGTTTGTTCCTTCTCCTAAGTCACAAAAGCTTGTAATGTACTTTACCGTGTAATAAAACACCATGAGAGAGATTGCTTGTGGATGTCAGCTGGTGATCAGCTCGTGCCCTAAAGCATGAAGATTGATGGCCCTTGTAAATTTTTTTTTTCCTGAGTTAGTGTGAGCACAGATGTTATTTGCTATTATTTGTTACCACAGTTATTTATGGGCCATGCTTCCAGCCGCAAGCCTACAATTCTTGAATAAGAAACTTAAGCACTTCATCCTACCCCATCTACTTGGAGTTGTTATGAAATCTCATCTACTTCTTGATTTTTAAGTGGTGAGTCAATCTATAAAGATCACACTGTTGCAAAGGAATTTTTCCCTGTATGTTTTATTTAGGTGTTTGAGATCTTTCGGACCAAATACCTCTCAAGGACTTTCAACTCTGCATTGTAGAACATGCCAAACATTTTCTGATAGGTTTCTTCTTAGTTCACGACTATCTAAGTTTCTGAGGATTTGCAGTATGTGATACTTATGGCACAGTGTCATCTGAAGAACAAAGAGTGATAACTCACCCATGTTTCATTTGAGTGGGGATTAACCAAATTTTAATACCTTTACATTTTGAATTGATACTGAAAATATGAAATACACCTAAGCATTAAATTAGAGAAATATTTGGTAGCTTTTTTATGGATAAGCAATTTTAGCCATTTCAATTGTTTAATGAAAAGTCCTTATCTCATGAAAGAAAAATTGTCATTCTAAATATCATGTAAAGAAATAAATTTCGAGAAAGCAATACAGAGTTGTATACTTAGGTGTATAATAGTCTAAACATTCTAAACAGTCTGAATACCTGTAACTCCAGATATTTTACTTTCAATAAGGTACAGTTTCTGCCCTGAAACAATTGCTTATTATCGAAAAAGACTAGGAGATTAAAGAGTTAAAAGCAAAAAATGAATCTTAAGAGGTTTGCGATTACTTGCCCAAGGTCAGTCTTGGAGCAGATGAGCTAAAAATAGAAACCAAGTATCCTGAATCAAACTCCAGTGTCCTACTGTTCTTACCAAAGAGTACAGAGAATACCAAGTATTTATAAAATAAGTCAAAGACTTCCAAAAACATGTTGAAAACCACTGAAATCAATGATTCTTTTTAATTCACGTATTTATTTCATCCAGTGGGTATTGAAGTTAATGTTTAACCTTCTGTATTACTACATGAATCACACATGGAAATATGTCAGCAACTATCAGTCTTATGAGAGTTTTTTCCTTTTCAGGTTTTGTTTAATCCTTTCAAGTTCAAAAATCCTCAAGAAACTTAACATTCTAGAGAGCTGTATTTTATCACTTCTAATATTCCTTCTGCCCTTTTTTAGATAATCACCAAAAGCATAAAGAATTTAGGTTGTTCACTGAAAAATATTGGCTCAAATAGAGAGAACTGAAATGTCTTGTATCTGTATCAATATTGTATTACCAGTTACTGTGTTAGATTATTAATAATTGTGACCAATTTCTCACCATTTTAATTTTATGTCATTAACTTCTATGAAACAAGTACAGCTAATTCAGGACATGTGATAAGAAAACCATCATAAAAGACTATTAAGCACTCTGCATAAAGTGATCTAAGGAATAGAACCAATCTAGAGAAATACGTGTGTATAAAACAATTCCATGCCCTCATGCCAAATTATAGCCATAGTAATAAAAACTTGTGGGGGAAATCTTGTCCCTGCAGAAATGAAGGGCAAAACTCCCATGGGTCTTGACAGCCACTGGGTGCTGAATATCCAGATCAATATGTATTTCCTTTCCAGATACATGTTCTATAAATTGGAATTCTGATATCATTTGTTATCAATAAATAAGAAATATATCAATAGTATCTGATAATGACGTATGTCTATGTTTATAGGTCTATAATTAAGAACAAAAATTATTTCATTATCAAGTATGATATTTTTACAATAAAATCACTATTACCTCTTTAAAGAGAAGACTGCTCTTTAATCAATTATTTTCAAAATTTTTGTAGTTGGATGATCTACTTGTCTCATAATACATAAAATCATTTTGAAACTTTTGCAGATTCAGAACTCTCTTTTGCTGACAATTATTTGTCCTCTGCTCTTTCAAATAACAGTCACTCCAATAGAAATGAAAATACTGTGTCTTTTGGTTTTTTCGCAGAAAAATACTTGAGGACCAGCTAATTAGTAGGAAAGAAACTGAGATCAAAAAGAAAAAAAAGCTGTCATTCCAAATCCAGATTTCTGTTTTGCTATACCTTGGGAAAAAAAAAGGATAAAAAAGGAAAAAAGAGAGAGATAAAATCGCCTAAATTGTAGACCCTACAGGGTGTGGGCTAGTGGAAAAAAGGATGATTATCCAAAAATATGAAAGAACTTTCATGTGAGGAAATTTTTAATAATTTTTTAGCTTGGAGACAATATATTTGAGGAGGGAAGTGATGGATTTTTATAAAACTGAATGGTATGAACAAAACTAGTTGAGAAAGGTTTGCAGTTTCTTGTAATACAACATCAAATAAAAAAAGGAATAGGATAATTTTATGCATAAATTTGACCACATATGTAAGTCTCCTGCTAGTACTTCATCCAACTGTGAATGCTATTATGGGAGGGAACCAGGAGAGTCTCTTTTAATCATAGCCTACTAGCATGTGTGCAAGAACCAGATAAAGAAGAATATGAGAGACCTGGCTTCTCTTCATTTGATTTCTGGTCCCTATCACAAAGTGAACACACGACAGCAATGCATAAGCAGCTATATGAAAAGTTTAAAAGACTTCTTTATAGAACAAGAATTGAACAGGAGATGACTTGTGACCCTAGAGCACAGTCCATTTCAGACAGTCCTGCCAGTGTAAAGTGCTGTTCCTTGTTCTGTTAACTTGATAGAGTTAATTGAGCCCAGAGAGAACAGATTCAAGGTTTTTGCTTGCTAACATTCCACTGTTAAAACTCAACAGATGACAAGGAAATTATTTAGGTAAGTGAGGTACTGATGAGAAAAAAATCAAGGACAATGACTCCCTCTGGTAGCTCAGCTATCAGGAATTTTATGCATGTGCCATTGGACAAAATTTGCATTACTAAACTTTAATCTTTAGTCTTTAAAAAATACCAGAAAGATTCTTTTAATTGGGGAAAAAAAAACCAAACCAAAACAAAACAAAAACCAAACCCCTTTTCCCCCTGAACTACTACCAACAAAAGGACAAATTACACCACAACCCACCACCCCTTACACACTCCCCTGTGACAGTTTTCTTTCCTTTCAACTTTCAAGGCCTAAACCTGTGCTACCATTTTACACAGAAGAAGACTGAGACAAATAAAGTTTAAGATGTTTATAGAAAGAATTGCCGAGTATATGCATTAATAATCTCCAATTATTTTTAATCACAGCATATAAAAATGAGAATTTGTTAGCGGACACCACATGATCTAATTTCGTGCTGGAAACTTTTCAAGATACTTAGGAAGCAACAGAAAAAAATGTAAGTTAAATGGTGCACTAAAATTTTATGTATTTTGTAGATGAATACTATGAAAATAGGTCCTCTTTAAAGTTTGAAAGTTTTACTTGCTAGAAAACTAATTTGCAGATCTGTTCATTTAAAGAAATTTTATATTACCAAAAATTTTGTGTTTGTGATTTTTTTTCTTCTACATCACCTACTTCACTGCACAGTATTGTTTTTATGGACTATGAGCTCACCATGACATTAAAATGGATCTAACGAATATGAATCTAATAAAATTACACTCAAGGTTCCATACCTTGGCTTCAGGTTGCCTTTTATTACTGGTAGAGTAATAGCAGCTCTATCATTTGTGTTTATGTAACACCTTCTATTCTACATCATCATTTCGGTTATCCAAAATTTCCTCATCCCTTCAGTCCAAGGATAAAATGTATTAGGAATAAGCCACCCAAATATTTTTCTGGTTTTTTATGTTAACCAAAATCCATTTAAGGACTGCAAGACAACTGAAAAAAAAGCAACTGCCCCATAGTCCGTGTACTTATTCCCGGCAATCTTTAATTTAAAACTATGATAATTTATAGATGCAGTGAAATAATGGATAATAAGAATATGTTTTAAGGGAGAGTGCTCTTTGATGATCTAATGGAAACTTCTTTTTTTTCCTTTGTATAAGAATATGAGAATATCTTTCTGTTGTTTGAGGAGCTTTTTTCTGTTCCTCTGGTTGGTTATTTTTACGACAGCTGGTTTCATTAATTTAAATTAAGACTCTCAATGCAACAATTTTTCCAGGTAGAATTCTTGGTAGTGTAGTAGAAAATATTGAAAGAGATGAAGTATCAGGAGCAAGGGCTTATGTAGGCCTTTCTGAGATGAGACTCATTGTTTGTTTCCAGAGCAGAGAGAATGTATTTAGGGGTGCCATTTTACAAAAAGTGAGGATGAAAAATACTTTTAAAAAATTTTAAAACCTTTAAAAGATTGTGTGTAAGGATTTTGCCTTCTCAATAGATTTTTTTTTATAGTTTGCTGAACATTGGAAACTTGCACTTCTGACAGTGCAACCCCAGACTGTCACATTTCACTACAGCCTTACATATTGTTTGGTCTTGCTTGGTTTCACAGGCAGCAGTCAAAACCCTGCCTGTTGTTCTGGCAGCTTTAGCTGACTGAAAATTCTCAGCCTTCTTTTTTTTTTTTTTCTTTTTATGAACATCTTTTGTAACGTAGATGTCAGAATTATCACCCAGTGAAAAAGATGTGTGTCAGTGACATGTCACAACTGTCAAGGCACAGAGATGTGCAGAGCAGATACACTGTTATATTGCACTATGTAGGTTATCTGTCTAAAGTATTAATTGTTCAGGATCCATATTTTGCTGTCATGGATTTACTGATTTGAAAGTAACCATATAACCTAATTTGCTACCAGTGCTCAGTTGCTGAAACACAACACGCAGGCATTTCAGTGCAAGTAAAATCTCAGCAGGGAAAATTCGTTACCAGGTAATACTTCCCTTCAGCCACTGAAAATAGTTCCTACTCCCCATCAACCTCGGTAGCATGGAACCAACTTAACACATTCATACATATTGCCCTCATCCTCTCCATAGGCTGCACTTCCCTCAGGAATATCCACCTGCTCCCACAGGGAGTCCTCCACAGGCTGCAGTGTGAATACCTGCTTTGGTGTGGCACTCTCCAGAGGCTGCATGAAAATACCAACCGCTCTGTGGTTGTCTTCCAGGAGCTGCCGGGGAGTCCCTGCTCAGGTACCTGGAGCACCTCCTTCCCCTCCTTCTTCACTGATCTTCGTGTCTGCAGGCTTGTTTGTCACAGTCTTTTTCCTCACTTTACCAGGCAGCATTTTGCTTTTTCTTGAATACATTTCCAAAAAGGTGCCAGCATCCTGACTGTGGGGCTCAGCCATGTCCTGCAGTGTATCTGTTGGAGCTGACTGGAACAGGCTGAGCCCAGCACAGATGTTGCCCTTGCAGACCCACCCCCTCACCGACTCCACCAAGCCCTTGACACATACAGACAATACAATATCTATTGGTTTCTAAACAATTGTATTTTCTCATATTACACATAGTCTACAGTTTTAAGTTACTTAATTATTCCAAACACCATCTGCAAATTTGCTGATTTTAATCTACTAACTTTCGTTTCTTGGCGGTTGAATATTTTGACTAATAATCGGCTACATATCAGGTAATACTTGATAGACAATATTTTGACATTTGGTACAATAAACCTGGAAGAAGTGTTGCTGCTAATCAGAACAAAATACTTTTTAAAAATAAACACCAATTGAATTTTTGACAATGTATCTTTATTTTTTGAAAAACAGTATTTCACGCTGAGATTATTTTTAAAATCTGAGCAATCTAGAGTGCTCTAACAATAAGACGAAAATTGTAAAAAATATTGGAGATTAGGTCTATGTAAAAGTGGAAACAAACATTTCATTAAAAAAGGTCTACTACAATGTCTATCTTTATAAAAGAAAAAAAGTTTTATTTTGTCACTTGGAATTTTCTCTTTAAATAAATGAAAGTGTTTTAACTGAAGCTTCTGTTTTATATATATATATATAAAGATTGAAAGTGAGATCCATTTCTATGCAAAACAAATTTTAAAGAAGAGTGTCCGGATTCTTGGTTTTAAAAATGGCAGAAAAATATAAGTATGAAGTGACAGAAATTTTATTTATTATGTAAAATATGTTTACTGAGCTAGATGTGGAAAGTTTAAATTCTGCAGCAGAAGTATTCGTTAAGAACCCCACAACTGATCAACCCTAGTGACAATGCAGAGATTCTTTATATTTAACAAATCAGAATACTTATGTTTGATTCTGATTTCATGATTAGGTGGTTAATGCATAACCTATATAATGCATATAACAACAATGCTTGTTTCCTCAGCTGTGACCCTAAATTAAAACATAAATTTTGAGTTAATACATGCAAAACCACTTGCATGCTGCTGATATTTTCACTTCAAGAACAAAACAAAATAGATGTTAATAACTTTCCCTAATTCTGGACTAGTCACCATTCAGATATGTGCTATCTGTTGGCTTCCCTAGCTCCTGTTGGGGTCTTTTCTGAAAAGGACTTTGTGAACACAGTGAAATGGTAATTAAAACCTTGAAGGCAAACAGTGCTTTAAATACTGCACCGACACATAAGCACATTCATTTCTTTCCTGGTTCCACTGTCCTTCAGAGGACAAGTGTTGCACTGCTTACTGCCCAGACCAGCAACGGTTTCAACCAAGTAAACAGGTGATGGAGCTATGAGTACTTTCCTTTGTTAAAAAACAATTAGTACCTTCTTGACTCTTGGAACCTGAAACACCAGGTTTTGTATGAACTTTCAAGTGTTCTGCTTTTCTGGGTTTTCTAAGACTTAAGCTGCTTCAGTTTTGAATAACTTTGTTCTTTTTCTAACTCTTGCTTCTGTCTTTTCCTTTCACTGTGACCTTTTTTTTCTCTATCTGTATCTTCCTTTTTTTTGAGCAGTTCAGATATGACTGCTCACCATGAGGACCTAACACTCAGGCTACATCTATACTGTAAAATAAACTTAAATGAAGTCTTAACACCAGAATGGAAATTAATCTAATTTTCACTCCAAACTCACAAACATGCCTTCAGTGAATATCTTACTGGTGGCAAAACACAGGAGGTCGTCTGCACCCTCATTTTTTCACAGCATTAGGGATGTCGGATAGCTGTCTCGTCTCCAAATGACTGAAAGTAAAAGGTGAGATTTTAGTGAATTTTTCCCTTAGATATCTAAGCTATTAGATAGTAGTATTGCTGAAAGGCTATAGCAGACATTTTGAATCCACAGACTGTGTGCACAGTATCCCACATCACTAAATATGAATGACTATGGTACAGGGATAGGAACGGAGAAACATTTGCTATATTCCCAGGTTTTGCCACCTAAGAGGAAGGAAAAATCTTTAACCTTCTTTATTTTATTTTACCATTTTTAGGAGGGGAAGTTCCTAATCTGTGAATTAAGTGTGCTTATATTTTCTTCAGAGGAGTAGTTTTAAATGTTTTTTCTCCATCCCACAACTCTTGACAAAGCCAGTGCCTTTAGACAGTTCTTGTCACTGTATAACAGTATCTGTATTTAGAACAGACTAAGAGCTGAGTGTTGTTTGTAGTGCTTTAAACATGTCTTATGAAATTTTCAAATTACAGCCATCTCATTGTCAAGATTCGTGGTGATAGGAGGGGGCGTCTAGAGTTTTCTCGTAATTTTAGTTCCTATGGGCAATGTCTAAGATCATGATGATACAGAATCGAGCACATCAAATGACAGCAAGCTTGGAAGTTAGAGAAATTGTGATTATGTGCCAGAGGCATGAACTCTAGCTCCACTGTAATTGTCACCGTGATCTACTGAAATGAAAATAAAATGCGTTTAATGGTGTTTTTCTCAATTAGCAGTATCACTGCACAATGTTGAGAATATTAACGGCTTCAGCAGAATGACAGCAGACACAGCTTCATCATACATAAATGGAAGAGTTGTAATAGGCTCAGACACAAATGCATATAACACAGCTGGGGATCGCTCAATTTGTAACCTGCATTTCTCAGCATTTCCTTACACCACTAGAGCCAAACGAAGCCTTCCCCAGGGATAAAATCCAGGCAGCACTTCTAAATGGCATGCTGTCACATATGTCAAGCTCTCCCATGGCTTAAATCTGCCCTAGGCTCAACAGCAGATATCACTCAGCAAAACACTAAATTATTTCTTCACTGCAATCCTATTTGTAACGATTACTTTATTGAGATCTTATGAAAAATTTCTCCTTAATTTTACCCAAAATATCTATGAAATGTTTAGTTTACTGATTTCTTTGCTATCAGTGGCAGAATGAAAACTTTCCAGAAAGACTTATAATAAAATAAGTATTCTGAAGAGTCTTCCTTATTGGAACATATTTTTACTGCATTAGTTTTCATCATGATGCTGAACATTACTTTCCTCACCACTAAGATACATATTGAATGATCATATCTCATTTTCAAAATGTTCAATATCAATATCATCACATCTGATGTCAGAAGTCATAATGTTAAATTAGATTTTTTTACTGAAATCTGTTACTGAAGTCTCATTTTTAACTCTTACTGATTTGATTTTTTTCTTTATCCATCTATATTTGATGTCATCAAGAATATGTGTACTCTAATGGAATCTTGGTTTTCAGTACTTGTAAGAGAAGAAAACCATTCTAAAATTATTATACTTATCTTGATGGTTAACAGGGACTGAGTATGAAAACAAAAAGAAATAAAGTATATGTATAGTATATATATAACAGAAAATAAGTAGCACTGCAAATGCAAGCAAGTAATTTGTACGTGAGGAGAGACAATTTTGTCTTACTTCTCATTGTTTCCTTTCAAAAGTATTTTGATAGTGAACCCTTTCCTCTGTCATTTGTGATGACACTTCATGCACAGCCTGACTGAGAGTAACTTTCATATATAAGGTAACTGGTCAGCAACTGTTTCTTTGTTAAGGTCTGCAATAACATGGACAGATATTAGCATAAGTTCATCCCAGTTCTTTAACAATTTGTAGTGTTCCATACGATATCCCATCAGATGAGTGGAATGAAACAGGTTACACTGCCATGTATGTTGGAAAGGTGAAATCAGTTTAGAATCACGCTCCTGCAGCTGTCAGTTCTGAATAGCCAAAAATGGAATAGGAAGATTTGACACAGGTGAATAATCAAGTGGATCTTCTTTTTGACAATATGCCTTAGGTGCCAAATTTCAATACATCTACCACAGCCAGTACACTTAGCTTTTCAGAAAGGAAAAGATAGAAAATTTTCAACTGGTTCAACAAAAGAAAATACTGGTAGACTAAGAGTTACAAATTTTAATAAGTAAAAAAAAAAAAGTAAAATCACACAGAAAAGACAGTTGCAACTGTCTCAAGAGACCAAAAACTTGATGGTACTTATGTTATGTTCCTACAGGTTAATTACTGGTGATGTCTTATAAGGCTGAAAGATACTGACCAGCTGACAACTTGACAATCTCAGCACAGAAACAGTTTGTCTTATGTAGGTCTATGATATCTGAAACAGATGTTTGCTCAAAAAGAAGCAGTGCTAAAATTTGATGGACTGTAATATGTGTGTGCGCATCTCTATAGACATAAAATTGCATTCTGTATGATCTATTTTTTTAACAGATGTGAATAACACACAATAAAAGTGTAGGTAGTTTCTAAGAGCTGGCTTTGACTATAAGTTTTCATATGAAATTAAATGGCATTTACCTTTATTTGCAAATAAATGCTCCAAAAATTTAGGAAATTATCTCAGTGCACTACATATAAATAAAATCACATTTCAAGAATGAAGTATGATAATTTACCCTTCACAAATATAATCAACATCAACTAATATTCTGTAACATAATTTTAGTAAAAAAAATTCTTGTTTGCATTATTGTAAATTTCCAGTATACTAAAAGAGAAAATTGTCTTGCTCTTCTATAAGGATAGTGAGTGAGAAGGAGCATAATGCTGCATTACAGTGACTTAGATGTTCTTCTATACTATAACAGGAGGCTAGCTACCAGTCTTTGCTTCTAGAAATATTTAGGAATTTTACATTACTATGTTATGTCTTACAAAAAGAAAATGAATTAATAAAATCAAAATATAGGAAGGAAAAACAACCTTATTTTTCCAGTTAAGATACCTAGTCATACTGAGTTAAAGCTTGAGTTAAAGCTGTCTTTTACCTTCTTTCTCTGTAGTCCTCTGACCTGTATTCCTGGCCACAGTGTTTCAGCCTATAGGGATGCTCAAGGTTTCCGTCTTAGGCTTCACTGAAAAAGACAACATTCTTGTTATTTTAATTTTTGTTTCTGATGCTGAAGAAAATCCAGATAATGACAACAGGAGTATTTTGCTGCCCTGTCACTCAGACTTGTCTGAGGCTTGTTTTGGGGAGAAAGAAATCAAACAAGCAGATAGATACTTTGAATAAAGTCTAAGGTCTCAAACAATCTGCTGTGATTAAATAAGTATATAAATGTTGTATTAAAACATGACATCAGGTTCTGATAAGTCTTGCTGAGGAGTAGATGCATGAAGGTATAACACCCAATTTTCTGCTCTGTCATTCTGCCATAGTGTACCATTCACACTGCAGACAGAGCCAACTAAGGGGAACAGCTTTCACTGAATGGTTATGTGTGGCACAAATCCTTTAAATGGACCTAATTCCAATGACGATTGGACGCTAAGGTGGTAGACATTTACACAGAAATTGTAGCTGTCGATGGGGGTTCTTTTCCGAAGTCTGTCAGAGAGAACGTAACCTGCATTGGAAAACAAAGGAGAAACTATAGGGTGGAAGAAATTTTGCTAAATGTTTTGGTTGTGCAGACAGGAAATTATACAGAAAACTGACAATCTTTTGGCTTTAATATCATTAATAATTATTTTGATTAGAATTAGATCAGAGACAATTAGTGAAATTTTTAGGGGTTTTTTTTCTTTCTCTACCACGGGAAATAAAAACTTGAATGTCCGTCTCCATCCTCAAACCTTGAAATATTAAATTAGCATCTTTGGAGACCAGTTATTTGGAATGTGGTTCCATCAGGTTCAGGTTCCTAGTGTTATGAATATAGAATTTTCTGTATGAAATAGAACATGTTGAATATGAGAGATCTAAAATCAGTGGGAAATATTCACATTGCCTAACATACACACATAGATGGGACTCACTTGGTGGGATGACCTTCGCTGGATGTCAAGTATGCATTAAGTTGTGCTCTCACTACTGCCCTCAGCAGGACAGGGAAGGAAGAAAGTAACACGTAAAAAGTCTCCTCCTCACTTCCGTCCTACTTCTTAGCTTTGATTGTTGAGCGGACACTATATGGTTCAGAATATCCCTTTGGTCAGTTTGAGTCAGCTGTGGTGGCAGCTCTGTCTCCTCCCAAGATCTTCTCGACTGCCAGTGTCGAAAAATAGGGAATGTTATAGAGACAGTGATGATGCTCTGCCAGTGCTGCACAACAGTAGCCAAAGCACTAGGGTGTTACCAAAGACTTTCCAGCTACCAGTGCAAAGCGTGGCACTATGAGGTCTGCTGTGGAGAAGTTTAACTCCATCTCAGCCAGACCAAATATACTCAGCTTTAAAGTGACAGAGACAATTCCGTTCCCATTTAAGAAACTGAAGTGTCTCCATACAGGTGTTTTTTTACACACCTAATGTGATTTAGGTATGTAAGCTCTCAATAAAGTGAATGAGCATCCATTAGTGGAGTCTAAAGAGTAATTCTGATGATTCTAAAGTAGACGTATAATGTTTGTTTAATTTGCCTAAAAAGGGGAATGCTTGAGATATCCTAGTTATCTTTACAAGTTTCCAGCTGCTCCAGAACATCACTCCAGGTGTCTTGTAGGGCCTGTATCATTTAAGTGAGTATCTTTCAGGTATCTTGAGGCAAAAACAATCGCTACACTGATGTATAGACAAACAAACCTAAACCACAGTGTCTGGTTGTGATGAATTCATTTTCTGTGCTGCACTGACTCTAAGTCTGTAAGTACTGCCTAAAAATTGCCTCTAGTGTTATTTGAAGTTGCTTTAGATTATCTGAGAAAACAGATGAGAGATCCATGCCTCCACAAAAATGGAGCTGGAGGCCAGTGAAGATAGTCTAGGACTCAAATGGCACCTGCCATTTTTCATTAGACAAGTGAATTAAGTCCCAGAAGTCTACTGCCTATACTGCAAATATGTACACATAATTCACATGTAGACACCATCCATGATCATTCAGGAATATGAAAACATATCACAGTTGCCATGTGACTGCTGTTTAATTAAGGTATATCTAAATAGTAGTATAATTAGTCAAAGTACACATAATCAATATGTTGTCAACATTCCCGTTTTCAATGTGCATTTAACTGTAAACGTATATGGATACTGCATTTTCTTGTCCATTGGAAATATTTTATGCAACTCTTCAGGGGCTGTAATTTCATTAATGAGGTTAGGATGTTAGAATATGTTGTCTAAGATATTCTTCAGATCTAATGCTACCAGTGATTGATGAATCTGTATTGAAAAACAGAACTTTGTGCAGGTGAACCTCACCACAGACAGGAATTGTGTGTAACACGCTGTGTGTTCAATGAAAGTGGGCTCATCCACTGCTGCAACACCTGGGGTTCCTCACATCAGAAGTGGCAGAAGATTGCTATCAACTTTTTGCAGTTTCCATCCTTTATGCAATAAATCTTATGATGAGCCTTGAATACTTCCTACTTTCTTACTGACATTTCAAAAAGACCAGCACTTCCTGAGTAGAAAACACACACTGATATGTGAAAAGTTAAATTAAATTGTCTAAATCTGGGATAGCATTCAATTATAATGACAAGATTCTGGACATAGAATCATAGATTCCTAGAACAGCTTCAGTTGCAAGGGACCTTTAAAGGTCATCTAGACCATGAAACACATTTAGAGTGCCATTACATGCTTAGCAGATTATTATTCTGCCAGTCATCTGTTTGGTTGTCTGGAAGAGAATGGGTTTCCTATACAGTCTTTATTAACTCTACATGAATGCCCCAGATGCCCTAGAGCTCCTCACTGGGATAAATACCTTTCAATGAGCAACAGAATTAAGGTTATAATGGTTTGATAACCCAAAACTCCTCCCATAGCTTCCAGAAAGATACTGGTATCTCTCCTAGAGATCAATTCATCTGCCCTTTCTTATGCAGTGAATTGTCCTTGGAGGTTATACAAAGTGAGACCAGAGTCACTAATTAAGACTTGTATGCCTTTTAGATATCTAAAGTAGGGCAGATGAATCCCAAATATATATACCTAAATTAGAAGGCTAGTCTACATTGATTCTCATATAGGCAATGCAGAAAGATTGATTCCTCCAAAGAGCTACTTGGAGCAGGCATCTAATTTAAGTGCTCTGTGTATAGAATATCTTCTCATCCTTTGCTAATTACAGAGAAAACCTCAGGACTTTTACTCTCTCTGTCCTATTTTCTTTCATTTTAGGAGGCAAAAAGAAAATAAAAATGTCAGTGGGATGCAGACTTATCAAAAAAGAATGAGAGATGTTGTGACTGTGTGGCTTGAATGTGGTATGAAGGAACTAAGGATGTGATCTGGTTTTGAATTATAAACTATACAATTCTAATATCTTTCTGTAATTTTCAGGATGTGATCCCTAAGATGACAGAGCATTTGCAACATGAATAATATTGTTGTCTCTGATTCTGACCAGAATTTCCACCTCAAGATTTGTTAAAAATTTTGTTGAAGCTGATACATTGTTAAACAGTTATTGAGAAAATGGCATTTTCAGTCAAACAATAATATTATCAGAAGATAATCAAAAAAGAACAGCCAATAAGAGGAAATTGTAACTTATAATTATGTAATTAACTTCTCTTGTAGATAATTATTTAGAGATTGATGAAGGATTCTCTTAGATTTTAAAATAATGTAATAAACAAGTGAGATACATATTATATCTCAAATAAGTTGGCCCTGATCACTGTAATTCTTACATGCCTTTTGTGTCTATAGAATAAATGTTTCTAATTCATATAGAAGGAATATCTTCTAAAAGAATTGTATGTGACAAAAGGAAGTTATTTGAAATACCACAACTGACCACAGAGATATGAAATTAGGGAAAACTTCTTCACCAAAAATGTTATCAAGCATTGGAACAGGTTGCCCAGGGAAGGTGTGGAGTCACCATTCCTGGAGGTAGTTATAAGATGTGACATTTAGGGATGTGGTTTAATGGTGGACTTGACAGAGCTAGATTAACGGTTGGACTTATTTATCTTGGAGGTCTTTCCGACCTAAATAATTCTATGGTTCTATAAATTGAAAACAAAATCATAGAAGTGTTACTGCCTGATTCAGATTATACTTTTTGAAGGTTACACTAAATTCCAGTGCTTCTGGCTTGGAAAAAACGCCAAATATCCCAATGTATATTTTTCTTGTATGAAAAATATATGCCTGATTTATTATTTAATTCTCTTTTTCCATTAACATTCTAAATAATTCTACTATTGATTATTTATTTACTGTTATTTCCAAATTCAAGTCTACTTATTCAATATTAAAAGCATTCTACAATGTTGAGCTTATTGCAATGAAATACAAAATAGTAAAAGGGTTACTTGATATTTACTGAGTCTGACCATTTATGTAATTTGAAATATGAAACAAAAACTTTGGTATCACACTGGGATCTATTTCTGTTTCTGTCACAATAGCTATAACATGGCAGTGAAGCTTCAGCTTCTAAATCAAGTGTCTGCCAAAGCAAAATATTTAATTTGCATTCATGACACTAGAGAAGAGGAAATTAATTTGGCTGAATACAATCAATACATATATAATGGCAAACAACAGTAAGAATAAATCTTACTATTTTTATACCCCTAGGGTGTAATCCAAATAGCTGTAATTAAGCACAGATCTCCTCTCCTAAGGGTTTTGAAAACAGGTAGAATGTGTTAGAAACCTCCATTCACTTGTGGTTCAATCTGCTTTGTCTCAGGCACATATAAACCTCTGCTGCTAAATATAAGAGTACTTGCAAAAGCAAACTCTGTATTCTTGATTATTTCCATAATTTAATTGTTATTTTTTTCCATGACTCTCTTTTACTTAATTTTGTGCAAAAAAAATCTGCAATAGAGAGAGCAGCCACTAAGCAGTACAGACTCCAGCCTGATGCACCTTTAGATCTCTGAGCTGGGGATTTGTTCCTAACACCGTTTATTTATGAGCACAGATATTGTGAATTTATATATAAATTGCATTTCAAAACCCTCACACAGACCACAGCATATACATCAAAATACTTTGTAACAGCTCCCAGGGTCAGGGAGCAAAATGAGTGGGCTGCTCTCAGAGAGTAGATGAGCCAACGGTGTGCCAAGGTGTGAAGAACAGTACCCACACCAAGTAATGCAGTCCCACAGACCCTGAGCAAGAGCCACTGAGCAAGTCTGGCCACACCAAACTCAATCAGCCAAAAGGCCAGATGGTCAGAAAAGTCCAGAACAATGAGAGAGATCTGTGGATGAAGGCAAGAAATCAGGCCAGTGGGTCAAGAGCAAGACCGGAACCAGCACAATACACAGACAGACACAGGCATTTCTGAGACATAGCGCAGGCAAGGATAGGGCCTGAACTTGAATAAAGCTGAGAGGAGTAAGATTCTTCTCACAACATTTTCCCACAAAGCTTTCTTCATGGCAGTCTGCTTCCAGGCTGAACAGCAGCACCGGATCTGTGCTGGCTTGAGCACTAGCAGCTGAGCCCCCAGTACAGAGTCCAGGGCTCTGACACTTGGTACTGAATTCTACGACTTGCTACTCGGCTGAAACCAATGATAGCCTAGAGGTGTCAGCTTTGGCTGCTCTTGCTTGCTTATGTGCCCAACAGCACTTGTGGCCACATGGCCTTGAAGCAAACCATGTAATATGGCTTTGATACACATGTAGAATACGGAAGCTATTCATGAATCCATGGGACAACAAAGCTCCTTGTTTTTCATAGGAGAGTCTGTAACTAAAACAAGGTGAAACACAGATTGATGCCTTGTGCATGCCTTATTGTCTCCTCTCAGAATGAAGGGAGACTAAAACTACTGGTTTAAGTGTAGACATCTGTTCCACTGATCATGGAGGATTAACCCACTGGCCTGCAGAGCAAAAATAGAGGAAGAAATAAGAAAAACCTTGTGGCTTGAGATGAAAGGGATATCACTTACAAGTTGCCATCACAGGCAAAACAGCCTTGATTGGAGGAAATTTAATTTAATTTATTGAAAATAAAATAGATTTGAGTAGTGAGAAACAAAGATAAAAGATTAAAACACCTTTACTCCCACCTTTTCTCAAGCTCAGCTTCACTCTTTCATTTCCAACTCCTTTAAGCTGCCCACATCCCCAGCAGTGCTCTCCTCACTGCCTTGCAGCGTTTGCCCTTTCTTAAATACTTTTTAGCCAACGTGCCATCTTGTTTGCTGGGCTCAGCCTTGCCCTGAGGTGGGTCCACTGTGTGCTGGAAGCATCTGTGTCTGGAATGGGGAATCCCCTTACAGAGGACACCCTTTAGCCCCACCTCTGCCAACACCTGGGCACCTGCACTGCTACACTGCTATTTGTTTGTAGTCAATGAGTCCTATCTTGGCTCCCCAGCATATCAGACTCTGCAATGGCTTCTACAATAGCAGCAAGGTGGACAGTGCTGTGATGAATGATAGTTGGGGAACCTCTATCCAGCAGATTTGTACATAGTTTAACAGCTTGTCTCTTGAAGTTCAGATGAATATTCTGATTTGGTGCCACTCTGACAAATTGCCTAGGCTTATCCACCCAAAATCTTAAGTATAATGCGCTACTAAATAGAAAAATGATGTTTATCACCTTAGAATAAGAATTTCTATGCATGCCTGGGAAACTTTCAAACTAAACAGAAAGTTATCTAATTAATTTTAATGTCCTCAAGGTAACACAGTGTAGGGAGGTAGACAGACTATTTCTACGTGGTACAAAAATGAATAGATGGGATTTTGGTAAATTTATCTATATACATATATTTTATTCCTGGAGATCTCAGTAGACATCCTATTCAAGTTTGTAATAAATTGTAATATTCATGTAATAGTTATTTTAGATGATTAATAGCTTATAATATTTCTATATAGACTTAAATTAGCCTCTTACATTATGAAAAGAAGAGCATTGTTAAGTCATACGTGTAATAAGATTCCTTCAAATATGTGATTCACATTTGTGGAATTTTGCAATATGTTCAGCACCTCCATATGTTATTGTGGCACCATGCCAGTTACAAATAAGCTTTTTATACAGTGCAGAGTTTTCATAGCCACACTTTAAAAATAACCTCAGAGGGGAAAGATAAAACATGGAAATCTGACAGAGAATCTGTCAAATGTCAGCTAGGATTATGGTTGCACAGAACTTCCAAGAGATAACTAGAGGCCTTTTATCTGCTGATTGCATGGCTGACTATAATTTTCAAATCAAAAAGATGGTCCAAATCTGTCTGTCTATGAAAAATATTTTTATGGGTTTCCATAATCAAATTAAATTTAAAAAATGCAATGCTATCTGGGGGAAAAATAATATTTTTTGGCATTTGAATGGCAATGGGATGCACAGATAAAAACATGTTAAATATATGAATTATAGAACAACTAATATATCCAAAATCTTTATACTATCTCTAATCCCACAGGATTCTGTTCACAAGGATTTTCACTACCCATAACATAAATATTCAACCAGTTTTCTTAGGAATGTATTGCAATAAACAGAGCTGAAATTAAGTTTTCAATGTCTTGTTAATAATCAGTCTAGCACTTGACCTTAAGATCTTAACAGTATGCCTCATTCAAATCTCAATTTGTTCATGAAAAGCTATGCATGGCATTACAATCTGTAGGATCTGGAGAATGGTGTATGTACTATAAACACATGCTTACAATTTTCATTACATTTTATTAGCTCCGAGTTCTTATTTTGACCCTGTCTTGGGGTGACTCTATCATGTGTACCCCCTATCATGCTCTATGCCCAAAACGTAATATTGTGCCTTTTCTGTGCCTTTAAACTGAGCTTGAAAAAAGAAACCCAGATGAACTTTCCAAAGCAGATTCTCAAGGACACAGAGATTACACTCCTCAGTGTTGTCTGGCTGTGGAAGGCATGAAGGGAGCACCCTGCTTGCTTTTTCTTCAGCCAGCTGGTTTTTTTTTCCCCTCTTGGCGTGAGACGGAGAGCTGAATTTTGTTTCCTGGGACTTTGTGGGTTTTTTTCCCCTTTCTTCTCTTCTGAACTGTTTCAACAACATCAGAACACATCAGGAGAATTTTCTCCCCGAGGCCCAGGGGTGGGCCCACGCCCTCACCGACCAGCTCCGAGGAGGAGAGAGACCACACCTACAGAAGGACTCTGAAATCTTCCCAGGTTTCTCTCTATAGCGAGGGTTTTAATTCATTATTTAGCATCATTATCCTTTCCCTGTGTGTTTGTTAAAATAAATAGTTTTTATCTCTTTCACTTTCCTTCGAGGAAAAATTTCTTTTTTTTCCCGAACCCTGTGGGGGGAAGGGTGGTTGCAACCTGGTTTTCTCTCAGGGGCTATATTACTAGATTTTGGCCAAACCGGCACAGGAAAAGCAAAAGAAGTGGTGAACTCATTTGACGTCAGTCCTGGTACAGAAGACTTCCTGCTGTGTAGCAGAAAAAAAATGAATGAAAGAGGTTAACCCTCTAAAATTTTAAGGTATGTTTGTGTAGTATGGCTTTTCAGGGTTTAAGCCAATCAGAACATTGTGTATGTAGCCAGCCCAATCTCACTTCATAATCTACACTCACAGTATGAATTGGCTCACCTTCATTGCCACTAACTCATGCTCAAGGCTGTGGTTATGATCCACTGAACAGCTCCTCGTCTGCTGAAACTGTGAGCAGATTAAACTTTATGTGCTAAAAGCATAGACAAAATAGGTTCATGTCTGCTGAAAAATTCATGGGTTTTTTATATACTGATACTATTTTGTGAAAAGCATTAAAAATGTTATTCATTCATCTGACCATTGAATTGGAATTTTCAGCTGGACTCAATCTGAATTTTTGAAAGAGTAATGTTCTTTGGGCTTTCTGGAGATAACTTCTATAGAAGACAAAATACTTTAAATCCTGCGGTAGAACAGGATACATTCAACATGTTGCCGAAACACATCTTGGTTTGCTATGGTGGGTTAACTTTGGCTGGCTGACAGGTTCTCACCAAGCTGCTCTGTCACTCCCCTTCCTCAGCTGCACAGGAGGAGAAAATATGATGAAAGGCTCATGAGTTGAGGTAAGGACAGGGAGAGAGATCACTCACTGATTAACATCCTGGGCAAAAGAGACTCAAATTGGGGAAAAATCAGTTTAATTTATTGTCAGTCAAAGCACAGTAGGGTAATGAGCAATAAAACCAAATCCTAAAACACCTCCCCAGCCTCTCTTCTTCCTGGGCTCACCTTCATTCCCAATTTCTCCCAATCAACATGAAGGTAAAAAGAATGGGAGTTATGGTCAGTTCATTGCTGTCTCTGCTGTTCTTTCCTCCTCACCCTGCTCCCCTCTTCCAGCATCGGATTCCACACGTGGGATACATTCCTTTATGAACTTCTCCAATGTGAGTCCTTCTCCTGGGCTGTAGTTCTTCATGAACTGCTCAAGTTTGGGTACTTTCCATAGGGTGCAGTACTTCAGGAACAGCCTCCTATAGCGTGGTGTCACTTGTGGGGCCACAGATCTGGCACAGATGCCAGAAAATGTGCTCCTGTGTGGGCTCCTCTCCACAGGATCACAGGACCTGCCAGGAGCCTGCTCCAGCTCAGGTTACCCACAGGGTCACAACATCTTTCAGTGCATATCCACCTGCTGCGGCATGGGATCCTTCTTAGGCTACAGGTGGCTATTTGCTCTAATGTGGACCTCCATGGCCTGCAGAGAATCAACCTGCTTCATTATGGTCTTCATCATGGGCTACAGGGGAGTCTCCCCTCTGGTTCCTGAAGCCTCTTCCCCTTCTTCTTCACTGACCTCGGTGTCTGCAGAATTTTCTCTCACATGTTCTCACTCCTCTGTCCTGGGTGCTGTTTTACTGCACTTTTTTTGATGTGGGTTTTTTTTTTCCCTCTTCTTAAATATGTTGTGCCAGAGGTGCCACCACGATCACTGATGGGCTCAACCTTGACAAGCACCAGGTCTGTCTGGGGACTGGTTGGCATTGGCACTATTGGACCTGGGGGAAGCTTCTCACAGAAGCCACTCCTGTAGCCTTCCCATTAACAAAATCTTGCCATGCAAAAGCAGTATATTTGCTCAGAAGTTATTAAGGTTCCTAGGAGGATCTTAAACATATTTCCTGGATACTTTTGAGATTTTCCTTCTAATTCCAACACTAGACAAATTTAATTGTAAAACAAATATGAAATACATTCAAGAAGATTTAATTCAGGTTTTTCTTTGTACAGCAAGAGAAATTGTAAGATGGCTGCTACCCCCTTAACATTTTACAGTAAAATCAAGCCTTATATAACCAGACATCAACATTTTGATGTGAAAAGTCAATTATTTGAAGCTAGTTTCCATTCCCTTAGCATAGAGAAAACTCCCAAATATAAATGGAAATCAGAGATAAAGCCCAACTCTGAAAAAGTACTATGAAGATGGAGTACTGCTTTGCTGACATCCTGAAAGAAAGAACCTAAAATTTTGGATTATTTTAGTTCTTTGAGTTTTTTTTCAAAGAAGAGTTCAACATTCAGCTGGTATTCACCAAATTTTTAAAAGCTGAACTCCAGTATGGTGGGAAACTCTTCACCTGTGTTTCTACAGATAAAGTTCTACAGTTGTCTAAATTTATTGGTAAAACTATTGAAGAATGATAAATGAACTGATGCTTAAAACCCTCATGCATTCATAAACCACGTAATTTCTCATTTAAATTTGGAGCTTATCTGATAGATATGTCTAGAGAGCACAGCCACATAAAACGCAGTGTTAATTGATTGGTCTTGTCTTTCCTAAACAGGCTAATTTTCTTCCTGATTCCAAGTGTTAATTTGCGCTGTGAAAGCTGTAATATGTATTCTGGAAAAGGAAGAAGACAAGAAGGTGCCACTCTTTCTTGATTGACTGTTTTTATTTATTTTTTAATGTATTAACAATCAACAGTTATTATTAAGTCTTTCTTGTACTTGTGAGTCCAAGACCTGGACACAGGAACCTTGATTTTGTGTCAGACTCTTAAAGTAATATCTCTTAACATGTAATGGTGTTCTAGGATGTTTCAATAAACAGTGAATACATGTATGTGGTCATGTATGTAGCCTTTCATTCCCTTTTGTAGCCATTTGATTTGAAGAGGTTGGCTCTGAAAGCAATTTTTCCTTTAATGACTACAATAAAAGATGAAAACTACTAGCTCAGATGAAAATAGTTAGCAACAACGAGTGGAAAAAGTCAAGAAGATGAGTTATTCTGAATAACTGAACAACTTTGCAATTTTGAGTGTTGTATTTCACTCTGAAATTTCAAAGAAATTGCAAGTTAACAAACTTGCAGAAGATTAAATCTGTGTTATGGTTTAAGCCATAGCTGTCAACTAAACATCACACAGCTGCTCAATCACTCCTCCACCACTGAGATGGGAGAGAGAATCAGAAGAGTAAAAGTGAGAAATTCTTGGGTTCAGATAAAAAGAATTTAATAGGTAAAGCAAAACTCTTCACAGAAGAAAAGAAAAGAAGTAATTTATTCACTCCTTCCAATAGACAGACAGGAGTTCAGCCATCACCAGTAATCCAGGGCTCCATCACACATAATGGTGACTTAGGAAGACAAATGCCATCATTCTGAATGTCCTCCCCTCCTTCTTCTTTCCCCAGAGAAATATATTGAGAATGTTGTCACATGGTCTGGGATATATCCCTTTGGTCAGTTGGGGGCAGTTGTCCTGGCTATGTCCCCTCCCAACTTCCCATGTATCTCCAGCCTCCTTGCTGTGAGAGGTGGTGTGAGAAGCAGAAAAGGCCGTGACCCTGTGTAAATACTACTCAGCAATACCGAAACATCCCTATGTTATCAACGCTTTTTCCAGCACAAACCCAAAACATAGCCCCATACTAGCTACTCTGACGAAGATTAACTCTACCCCTGCAGAAAAACACCTGGAGTACAATGCAGTCATTGGTCACAGCCAGCACAGCTTCATGAGGTGAAAGTCCTGATTTCCTTCTACAGCACGGTAACCCACTGAGGTGATCAAGGAAAGCCAGTTGATGTAATCTCTTTGGAATTCTGCAAAGCTTTCAATACTCATAGTCTCTCACAGTATCCTTCTCAATGAAATGTCCAGCACAGCTGAATAACTGTGCTATGCAATGGGTGAGCAACTGACTCACAGGTCGGGCACAGAAGGTCATAGTAAATGGGGTGACATCAGGCTGGTGTCCTGTAACTAATGGGGTTCCACAGGGCTCCGTAATCAGCCCAGTTCTCTTCAACATCTTCATTAATGACTTGGACACAGGACTTGAGGGAATGCTAAGTAAGTTTGCTGACAACACCAAATTGGGAGGAGCTATCAACTCCATCAACGGCAGAGAGGCCCTGCAGAGAGACCTCGACAAATCAGAGAACTGGGCAATCACCAACCACAAGGCATTTAACAAGGGCAAGTGCTGGATTCTGCACCTGGGATGAAGCAACCCTGGATGTGTGTATAGACCAGGGAATGAGAGGCTGGAGAGCAGTGTGGAGGAAAGGGACCTGGGGGTCCTGGTTAGTAACAGGTTGAATATGAGTCAGCAGTGCCCTGGCAGCCAGGAGAGTCAACTGTGTCTTGAGGGGCATCAGGCACAGCATCACCAGCTGGGCAAGGGAGGGGATTGTCCCGCTCTGCTCTGCACTGGAGCAGCCTCACCTTGAATTCTATGCGCAGTTTTGAGTGCCACAGCATAAGAAAGACATGAAGCCATTAGAGAGCATCCAAATGAGGGCAATGAGAACAGTGAAGGGTCTGGAGGTGAACCTGTATGAGGAGTGGCTAAGGTTACTCCGTCAGTTCAGCCTGGAAAAGAGGAGACTGAGGAGAGACCTCATTGCAGTCTTCAGTATCCTCAAGAGGAGAAGTGGAGGGAAAGGTACCCATCTCTTCACTCTCAAGACCAGTGACATGACCCAAGGGAATGGCTTGATGCTGAATCAGGGGAGGTTTAGATTGGATATCAAGAAAAGGCTTGTCACCCAAAAGGGAGACTGAGCATTGGTGTCTCAATTAGTTTCATTCACACTGTAACTCTAACTATTCAAATCTTGGTAAGAAGTGAAGTGGGCCCAAAATTTTCTGCTGTTTTACACCAAAATTCAATTAATACATATGCCTGAGACTGAGATTTTGCCAAGATCATTTGGATGCTACCCAAGTGTGAGGAGCCAATTCAATTTTGTTATGCCTCAACAACGGTTGTCAGAGGCATGTGGAGGAGGGGTGCACATGTGCCACATGCAGGAGGTAACTAGAAGAAGCCTTGTTTCTGAGAGGAGACAGGCAACACCTCCCATGAGGCAGTCAGTAAGAGACACTGGAGGGGCTTCTCCAATCAGGTCGCGAAGAGCTCTCCACCAGGGGACGGTACAGGAAGGTTGGATGGGACCAATGGTTCCCTGTTAGCAGGCAGACTTTGGGAGGGGCCAGGGGGTACAAAAACTAACTGTGTTGCTGTCTTGGGGTGACTCTTTCATGTGTATCCCCTATCATGCTCTATGCCCAAAAAGTAATATTATGCCTTTTCTGTGCCTTTAAACTGAGCTTGAAAAAAAAAACCCAGATGAACTTTCCAAAGCAGCTTCTCAAGGACACAGAGGTATACTCCTCAGTGTTTTTCTGACTGCGGAAGGCATGAAGGGAGCACCCTGCTTGCTTTTTCTTCATCCAGCTGTTTTGGTTTTTTCCCCTCTTGGTGTGAGACAGAGAGCTGAATTTTGTTTCCTGGGACTTTGGTTTTTTATTCTTCTTCTCTTCTNGGGGGGGAGGGTGGTTGCAACCTGGTTTTCTCTCAGGGGCTATATTCCTAGATTTTGGCCAAACCGGCACAGCTGCTGCTCGCGAGGGGCTCTCTACTGTTCATTTGCTGGCTTGCTCGCTCCCTCCTTGACCTGGCCCAAGACTGCCTGCCTTCTGGCTCTCCTGCCCTCGCTGGTTCACCCTCACACCTGTCCTGCCATCCTGTGCCCCTGACTGCCGCCCTGCCACTTCACTCTGCGTCCTTGCCTGAGCTGCCTGCTTCCAACCTTACTGCACCAATCACTGCCCGCCCTGCCGCCCCAATCCAGCCGTCACTGCTCGCCCTGCCATACTGATCCAGCCAGTCACCATGACCCTGTCCAGGGTCCTGGTCCTCCCGTCCAAGCGCCCACTCACTGTGTGTCCAGTGCCGTTGTCACGGGAGCTATGCATGTGGAGCCGCGCCCCGCTGGGAGCCACGCAGGCTCACTAAGACCCAGCCCATCTCCAGACAGGCAGTGTGCACACCCCCCCGCTGCCTGGACACTGACAGCACTGCCCTGACCCGCTGGCAGTAATGCCCTCTTTTCTCTCTGTCCCGTCTCCTTCTCTCTCTCTTCTCCCCTAGTCCTTTTCCATTTTCCTTTCTTCTCTTCTGCCTCTTCTAGCCATCTTTCACTCAGGCAACTCCTTTCCCTTGCCTTTTTGTTATCAAGAAACGGTTCTCAGATACAACATTTGCCTTGTTTGGCTTAATTTTGTTCCCAACCATCCATTTTTAAAAGAGCTCCTCGTGGTTCCCCTCAGTGGACCACAACACCAAGCTTAAAGGTCTTCCTGAGCCCCTTCTTAAAATATATCATGGATACATGTTTTTGCTATTAACACTGAAAAAGGCTTGTTTTAGAATTTTATACATTCAGGAAATGTGACTCCTCAGTTGTTTGAGCTCCTGTTGACCTGCGCTACTGAGGTAAGGTCATCTTATTCCAAATCCATGAGATGCAAACTGTTCTGGAGATTGGTCCAATCAGATCCTTTGCACTAGTCAGCACACTCAAACTGAATAAAGAAGAGCTGCAAATATCTTCTTAGATAAAAGGGCTCCCAACATGCCTACAATCTATAATAGATTAACTGCAATACCAAAGTCGAATAACTGTAGCAGGATAGTATTATGAGAACCTCTGTTACCAGAAAGTCACTGGGGTTTTTTTACTATGTGAGTTTGGACAAAAGAATACTTTTCTTGCACATTGACTAGGAATTTCTCTATGGAACATCCTCCTGTGAGGATATTGCCTCTTACTATAACAAAGAAGGAGTATGGGAGAAATAAAAAGTAATTACTAATATTATAAGAAAAATTTCGTGATTTGTCATTTAAATATCTCTGTTCTCAAAAAGGAGGCTGAGAAAAGAGTGCTCATGTTATTACACTTTCGGTAAAGTGGTTTGCAATGGATTGTATTCAACTCAGAAAAATTCCTCTCTGAAAAACAATATAAATGAAATATTACATTTTCAGTAATTTTATTCAGACATTACTAGAACCATCCCCTATCTCCAGAGAACTCTGAAACAAAGAAATCTGTCAGACTGAGATAAGCATCAAGCTTTATATGGAATGTAATCTCTTCTTAATAAATATAAAAGATACATCCAAAATAATATTTGTCTAGGATTTGCCCAGTATGACATGATCATAAAGTCCATTAAGAGACTCTCTAAGCCCTTTCAAAACACCATAGATATAAAAAGCCTGGCTATAAAGTAATTTAGTTGCACACTGAACAAATATATCTAGGAATACTAAGCATGAATTATGATTATGGTAATTCTGGGGAATTGTAAAGAAGCAGTGCCAGCAATGACAGCAGTGGCAGCATGAGGGCATCACAAGATCATAGATATATAGTCAGCTGTCATTAAATATGCTTGCAAGCCCATGTTAATATATTCATATAAAATAGCATGCCTTTATTGCGTAATTGCTATCAAAGAGGCCATTAGGGACACCATTTTTGTAAAAAGAAATTGTTACTGATCCATTCTTTTACTTAATTTTTTCACGAAGCAAATTGCAGATAATCTGACCTATCAACACTTAAGAAACAGAGATCATATAATTTTATTTACTAGTACCTTATAATTGTTTGCTGCATCTGTAGTGGAAATTTGCTTTGAGTTGTTCGAGAAAATGCATTTTCATTCACAAGGCCTTGCAATCCTTAAGCAACATAAGGCTACCTTTTCTTATAAAATCTCAAAGTATTATCCTTATCAGAGATCTGTTTCTTAGACAGAAACGTCATCCCTGTAGCACAGATTATTAAATACAAAAATAATAATAAAGGCCTATAATTTTGTCCTTTGGATATGAAAGAAGATATTTTCAGTTTCTGTCTGGAACAGGAAAGCAGAAATATTATTTAAATAATACAAGACTAAACCTAGCTGTCACAGTATCCAATTTCTAGTAGTTTCTGGTAATGAATACTTGGAAAGGAAAACAGGACTTTGAAGATAGGAACAGTATATGCGCTTATTTTGCCAAATCATCTCCCAACTTCCAACTGTGGAATAAGTATCTCCTAAGTTGGAAGCAAGATGTTTGTCTCTCACCACACAGATTTTTTTCCACTGCATGCTGAATCCCTGAAGTTTATTGTCATCCAAGTGGCAAGTTACACAGGTTAATAACGTTTTGTATTAAGATGTTAAGGGCTAGTATTTTATATTAAAGTAAAACAGGAACCAAAGAAAAGCAGCCAACCTAAAAATGGCTCAGGACTCCCTACCTGCAGTTTTGAGAGGACCATGCTCTATTATGAGTAAGATTATTATTGATTATGATTTTTTTTAAAAAAACACATTATTCTGTGCTGTGTATATCTTTTTGTGCTTCGATGGGGAAAGCAGCTTTCTCATCTACTTCCCTCATTTACCTCCTATTCCTATTCCTATTCCTATTCCTATTCCTGTTCCTGTTCCTGTTCCTGTTCCTATTCCTATTCCTATTCCTATTCCTATTCCTATTCCTATTCCTATTCCCATTGCCATTCCCATTCATATTCTTATTCCTACTCCCATATTTCTCTCTCACTTTTGCCATTTCTCCAAATTCTGTCTTTCTGCAGTGGCTTCTTAAGTAATTTCCTGTTAATCCCTTTGCTTTTCTTACTGTCACACTGGGGAGGAAGTTTGGGGTGCATAGAAGATTGGGAGGAGACACACCCAGGACAGGTGACCTAAACCGAAGGGATATTCCAGACCATACGACATCATGCTCAGTATGTAAATTGGGAAGGGAACAAGGAGAAAGAGGGTGACATTTGGAGTGATGGTGTTTGTCTTCCCAAGTCAGTCTTATGCACAATGGGGTCCTGTTCTCCCGGAGATGGCTGAACATCTGCCTGCCCATGGGAAGAACTGAATTAATTCCTTGTTTTGCTTTACTCAGGAATGTGGCTTTTGCTTTTCTTATTAAACAGTCTTCATCTCAACCCATGGGTTTTATAGCTTGTAGACTTCTGATTTTCTCCCAGTCCCACTGTTGGGGAAATTAGCAAATGCCTGTGTGGGGCTTGAAATAATGGCTGGAGTTAAACCACGACAGCATCAGAAATAAAACAGGCAAAATATATCTTTCCACAATAAAAGGATTCTCTAGGAATATAGGAAAACTTGCTAAAATTATTCCTTTTGCTTTCACTGGGAGTCAAGGTGCATAGCATCAGCTCCTAAGTTCTCGGGAATTTCCATCTTAATGACAGGAAAATGAGCTGATCAGTCATTGCAGTTTCTTGTGTCTCTGAGGACAAATGAAACAAAGTTTCTCTGTCCTGGTGCTCTCAAATTTTCATCTTCATGGTTCCATGGTTTGGGGATATTACATTCCTTTTATTCAGACTTCATATTTAGACTTCCATTTAATAACTAACGTCTTTTGCATGAAGCACTGCAAGCATTTTAGGGAGTTGTTACTATACCAGAAAAAAAATTGTAAAGAAGCCTAATAATATTTAGTTTATTTGTCTCTCTGCAACACTCCATTTAATAGGAAAATGCAACCTCACAACTACAGGAGCAAGGCAACAAAGCATCTCTGAAAGTTCAAGCTAAATCCCAAGACACTGCACGAAACCTTGGAGCAGGGAACTTAAATAATGTTATTCAAATTGTAACAATGTTCTTTATCACCTAAGTCAAAGAATCAAGGTTTTAAAAATTCTATTAGTGGAAAGAATTTCCTGACAACAAGAAAGAAATTCTCCCAAAAATCAAAGCCAGACAATCAGTTTACCCAAATAACTGCAATATTAGGATTCTAACATCACTCACTACCAGAGATACGGTAGCTTAAAAGTGAACTCACACAGAAAAAAAGTCATCATGTGACTTAGCAGGAACCTTTGCTTGATGGGCAATTTTTGGAAACGCAGATTTTAGTATGTTCCAGGAGTATGTTTTAGTATGTTCCAGGACACTCTCCCCCACGGCCCCTGCTAAGAAATTAAGATATTATCAGTAATTTATAAAAGACTCCTGCATGCCTGTAGATTCCAGATGGTGGATCCAAGATGGCTTTTACTGCCAGTATTTCATAACTTATGAACACATAACTTTTTTTTTCCCTAAAACAGAACAAATATATAAATAATTAACTCAAGTCTCAAAAAGTGAGCCTTCTTTACAAGAAGCAGGTAAATCTTGAGGAATGGATACAAGATACTCTAGGGACATAGTAAAGAGTTGACAGAATGAAGTAGGGAATTTATTTTTCTTGCATGAAAGCACTTTTTTATACAATGTCTTTATTGATTTTCTGATTTCAAATCTGCTTTGAGAACATATGGGAGTTTTTATCATATTTTACTGTTGATTAAGGTGTTCTAGTATTATGGTTTTATATTTGAACTTGTAACTGTGAGTCAATGTATGGGTTTGGCTCTTCCTGAGGTAAATGCAGTCAAAAAATGGTTCAATAAACAGACATACAACTGGGAATTCAAAAATGGGCATTTGAAGATAAATTAAAAATAGCATGAAGTAGAATGTTATTGAATTAGTTGATATAATAATAATAGTGAGGTTTAAACATTGCCTTTCTTTAACTAACAAGCACACATTCACGCATACTTATACACAGGCAGACACATAAAGCTAATTTACTAAATTTATGTAGGCAATTCTGCTTCATTAAATTTTTTACAAAACAAATTTAAAAGAAATTGTATGGACATGTTTATTTGAAAGTAGAAGCCTTCTATATCACTTAGGATTAACATATTATTGTGACAGGAACCATGCAGAGAGTAAAAGATATTTTGTGGAAAGCTCTAATTGAAAGGACTATCTCTGACTGGTTGGACTAGGATTTAAAAATCATGTTGCTGAATATTTCTGCCAAGGTACATAGGAGAGGTGTGTAATCATCCATCCATAGCTCCCTCCAAAAGCTCAGCTGGTGGAGCAGATGGAAGAAGTATGGCCTGCAGGAATCCCTAAGTCCCTGGTTCAGTTCCAAATCGAAGGAAGTCCTTGGTTTTCATCCAAAGCAGCCAGGACTAACTCGAGAAGTGGGCCCATGGGAATATCATGAGGTTTAACAAGACTGAGAACAAGGTGCTGCACCTGGGTCATGGCAGTCCCTGGTATCGACACAGGCTGGGGGATGGACAGATCAAGAATAGCCCTGCCAAGAAGGACTTGGGGGTGCTGGTGGATGAGAGGCTGGACATGAGCCAGCAATGTGCACTCCCAGCCCAGAAAGCCAAACGTGTCCTGGGCTGCATCCAAAGCAGCGTGGGCAGCAGGGCAAGGAAGAGGATTCTGCCCCTGTACTCTGCTCTGGTGAAAAGGGGGGGGGGACACTGCATCCAGCTCTGGGGTCTCCAGGACAGGAAGGAGATTGATCTGTTGGACAAAGTCTGGAGGAGGCCACCAAGACGATTTGATGGATAGAACACCTCTCCTATGAAAACAGGCTGAGAGAGTTGGGGTTGTTCAACCTGAAGAAGAGACAGCTCAAGGTGATGTAATTGCAGCCTTCCATACCTGAAAGGAGCCTACAAGAAAATTAGGGAGACTTTTTGCAAGGGCATCTAAGACAAGGAAAAATGGCTTCAAACTGAAAGACAGTAGGTTTAGATCAGATATCAGAAAAAAATTCTTTACTGTGAGGATGGTGAGGCACGGGAACAGCTTGCCCAGAGAAGCTGTGGATGCCCCATCCCTGCGAATGATCAAAGTCAGGCTGGGTGGAGCTCTGAGCAACCTGGTCTAATGAAAGGTGTCCCTGCCCGTGGCAGGGGTGTTGGAATGAGATGATCTCTAAGATCCCTTCCAACCCAAGCCATTCCATTATTTTGTGATCCTATGATCTTTGCTTTATATACTTTTAACATTCCGCTAGGGCATATATAGTGTGTTTTGATGGTTCTAAGTTGTCTCAGCGCAGTACCATTTGAGCCTGTGCAGAGTAGTAGGAGCAGATGCCAATCTGTAGGATTCATCAGACTCGACAGGCTCTCGGTGATGCTGCCAATTTAAGTTCCTAGCAAGTTATAGACTTATGTCTGTAACTTCCTAGTCTGTAACTTTGACTAATTCCTCCCCAGTCTACGACTTCTGCTCCTGTAATCTCCACATTATTGCTTTAAACATAATTAGTTTATACAGAGTTGTATACATTATTGCAGCTATGGTTCTAAGGACAAAAATTTTCCACAAATTTTAAGGAGCATGTTTCAGATGTATGCTATAATGCCTTTTACTCAGATCCCTCTCACTCTGACAATGTCAGCAAAGTCCATCTCAATTTTAGACTCTCTTCTCTCTGGAACAATTTCTAAAAGCTTGCTCATCTGTTTTGGTGTCAACCACAAGGTCTGCAGAGAAATTTCCTTAATTTACTCTTTAATTTATATACGGAAAATTCTATTACATTCAAACCAGGATCTAAGTACCTGAATACTAAGCAGGAATAAGAGTTTCTTATACTAAAATAAGCTCGGATGAAATCAAGCAGGAGAAAATAAATAGAGGGCAGAAGATTCTGTCAGATCTGCTAGGTTGTGAAAAACTACTAAATACTTTACAGAAAATTTTCACTGTTTTTTAATCCAGTCTTCTATTGAAAATTGCAAAATATTTAGATCCTAATCCTCAAAGGCATTCAATAGCTATAAAGCTTACTGAAATTCAAAATGTGCAACATTGAAACTTCTGGATGATAGATGAGATACCCTTGCAGAATTTCCCAACTTTTATCTTCTGGTGGTCAGATTCTATTTCTTTTATTTTACAGGACACAACAAAGAACAATATATAGCACAATTGTGCAGATCACAAAACTTTGCAAAAAGAGATGTTATTTCAGTAGTTTTCATTACATATTATTAAGTGTATTATCACTGCAATGCTCTAGGATGCTTCTTTTATTAGAGTTTATTAAACATTTCAGGTAATAGAAAGGAGGAAAAAGGATATGTAAGATGGATTCAGATTACCAGTAAATTTTGACTTCATTGGAACTGTTATGAACGTTTTGCAAGCTTCAAATTTATTTAAAAGTTAGTTTTTGTCACCTGAAAAGTTTGAAGTAGACTTTTCAGTGGAATCTTCTGAAGTTTAATGCTAAATAGACATTTTTCTCAAAATGGAATTACAGTAAATGCTATTTCATTTTTAATACATGTATCACAATTCACATTCAAGTACCATTCCATAGTTTAGTAAATTGGCAAATTGAAAAGGGATATGTCATAAATAGAAACATTATGAATTCTGAAAGTACTGAAATGTCATTTTGTATAAGGAATTGAGCAGTCAAAAGTAAAAACTGTGCTTTATGCCAACCACTTTTTTTGAAAAAAGAAATGTTTAAAACTACAAGTTTCCTTTAATGTAAATATAATAACTGTTCTTTGTTTTCTAAATTCATCAAGTTTAGAAATTTCATTTTACCATTACATTCCTAAAAAAGAGCTGTTAAAAATATTTTTACTGTTAGTAAAGCTAACTGTTGTTTGAAAGTTTTGAAATATGCAAATATCCCTTCAATTATTTACTGCTGCAATAGTAGAACTTGCTTTGGTGGACCCAGTGATCTCAACACAAATAAAATGACAATAACATCAGTTCCAACTTACTAGATAGTTCCTTCTTAGCTACTGACATAAAAAAAATACTATCTGCAGGTCTGTTTTCAGATATACTGCTCATAATACAGGCTGATTTCAACCTATGGAGAAAATGACTGACAGATGGCATTGTTTCTTTTTTTTATAAACACAGTTGGAATGGAGCTGAAGTCTAAAAGACCTTTGTTAGTAATAGAATAAGGAGTGTGAAAAGCAGCCTGCACTGCTTCTAACAACTCTGAAGACATTTAACACATGCTCCACAAGTTTTTTTCATCGCTTAAAAATGTGACTTTCCAGGGAAAATAAAAAAGGTTATCAACATAAATGAACTACACCATAAAGAAGAAAGCAATGTGTTGTGAATTACAAGAAAGGTCAATTTGGGTTTCCAGCACCACAGATTTTCATTAACAGATCAAGGTGGTTTTTTTGTTGTTGTTTTTTTTTTTTTTTAAGGAAATGGGGAAAATAGATTCAGCACTTTTTTTGAGTTAGAAGTTTTCACACTGGGCAATATCAGTGAAGCCTTGGACTGCCTATCAGTGAGTTAGCAGTAAACGCTGAGCCTTTTCTACTACCTTTGATACACACGTATAAGAAAGTGTCCTTGGAGTTTAATGTTAATTTCCAGGTTACTCTAAGAGGACTCTTCAGCAGACTGTTCTGATGGTGCTGTTGAACTTTAAAACCTTTAGCATGTAGCCATTAAGTATTCTGCAAATGCTTTCCACACCTGATGTGCTCTTATAAGCTGCCAGGATTTAGCAATTGACCTGTGATGGATGAAGTGAGAAAAGCAAAAGCAGTCTGTAGAGCACTAGTGTCCAAACCCTTGCTCTGAGTCTGACTGACTTCTATGAGCAATACCGAAGTTTTATATCTGACCATAGAAAAAGAGTATTGCTTTGTCTCTATCACAAACTCCACGAAGTCCTTCACATTTAAAGTGTGAAACCTGGCTTATAAAATCAAGTTACCACAAGTAACTTCTACTTGAAATGGTGTGGGTTTTTTTTCTTATCCCCCTCCTTTCTCTTCCTCCCCTTTCCCCCCCCAGTGTGAGCATTTTCAGGGAATTTTAGTGTTAGAACTTAGGTATGTGATGTGTGCTTCTTAAGGTAATATCAAGGGTATAGAGTCATCTCAACTTTTACACCTGGTCGTGCATAGTAAAATAATCCTGTTTTTTCAATATCTGCAGAAACTTCAGTATTTTAACTGTTTAGCTGGTTTTATTTGTTTACTCAAATTGGTGTGTTCTCACTGCACAAGATCAGAATAAACTAGTTTTCAACTGAAATCATTCACATTTGCTATATATATTGAGTATCCATGAGTTTGTTCATATTTTCAAAAGCTGTTCCACAGTCTTGCTAACTACTAGTTTGAGCCCTTCAATGTGGAAAAAAATCATATGTTCGCAGCAAACAATCACTAATTCTCTTAAATACGTTTGATTTCTGGCTTAGATACTGCAGTGTTTGTTAGTTATCATATTCATTTTGGTAAATACGGACAAAAGCTCAGTTCATGAAAGATACTTAGGTATACCTCTCTCACTGATTTACTGGGAATATGCTTATATTTCTAGAAAGAACTGTACTGAACCATCAACTTCAAACATCTAAACAGCTACACGTTTTATATATTGTCTTTAAACACATTTATTTTCAGATTTGTATAGTTACAGTGAATTCCTGGGGGCAATCTGCCCCATGAAATTTGGTGTTGATTTATTATATAAAAAAAATTCATCTGACCTGAGAGTTACCTTAAGGTAGTCCTCAGCCATGGCAGATAACTTCATAAATATTTTCCATCACCTGGTTTACCTGTCAAAGGAGGATAAGGAATTAAGTTTTGCTTAGAGGAACTGAAAAATAATTACAGAGGTTCAAAGTAATGCTGTTTCCAACTCTTAATTTATGGCATGGTACCAGTTAGACTTTAGGGACGCTATACTGTGTTTCTGCTGACTGAAGAATATGTCAGGAAGAACTCTTTGAGAGAGCTATTCATGCCCACACTGTTGGCTGTAAGATGTCATAGCTTTGATTCAAATTTTCACACTATTCGATACACAGTACAAACCTATAGTGCACACAGATTCTGTACAAATCCCATTTACTTCTGTCACTCCCATGTCTCTCAGAGATCCACTGGCACGTGACAAATGGTGATAAAATCACACTGTACGTGCAACAGTCAGATCCCATTTGTCATGCCATTTAGTCCACAGTAACGAGGATTGGGTTTGTTCTGTTTCTTCCGAAGTATGCGAACATAATCTCTCTTTGATATTACAGAAATCAGGTAGGTTTTACCAGAACCTAAGCCTGAGCTTGAGTTTGCACTAAGGGCAGCTGTAGCTTACCTATCATACCGGACATTTCAACAGCACTTGTGAAATGCCTCCAGGATTTTAAAAGTTTAATAAGTCATGTGAAAGAAGCATGGAGCTCTTATCAGCTGATTTGGTCTGTTCCTCTGTCCCCAGCTTAGGATGAAATATAATTAATAGCTAAGGTTTTTACTTATTCAATAAAGCCCTGGCGTTAGAGGGAGTATTACAGGAAGCGTTTTCTTCGTATTTGTCAGAGTTTAAGTTAATACAGGAAATCCAACAATTCAGTCTTATTAATGAAACCATGACTGATACATTCACATCGTGTGTAAACATTTTTCCTCTTAATTCTATATTTTTTCTTTTCTTTCTATTATATGGAAAACAATATTTTGTTCCATTTTTATTATAATAAACAAGTAAATTTAGTTCTTCCTTTTTCCCCTTCTCTTTTTTAACCCAATATTAATGGTTTTATATAAATGGACATCTTGAAAACGAATCTACAAAGAAGAACCTTTTTTCATTAATTTAAATTTATTATTTCTATGGATTTCAGTATACTTTGTTCTGTCTGAAACTAAATTCTCAATTCAGATTCAGACTGTGCTTATTTTCCACATAAGACCATATTTTATATAATAGGAAATAAAAGAGATTATGATAGAGTGTGATATTGATTGAGTGTAAGCCTGTTATTTCATTTAAAAAAAAAAAGTACCTTTAAAATTAAAGCTACAACATCAGGAAAGTTTTATGAATTTTGACCTTTTTTCACAATGAGAATTCCCATACATACTTAAAAGGGATCAAACTTACATATTCAGAAGGAAAAATGAAAAAAGATTTGTAAGAAGAGTAAACAGTTTTTAAAACAAAATAATTAGTTTCCAACCATGTCTAGTGTCGCTTTATCAGCAGGATCTGCTGTTGCCTCTGTACTAAAAGCATGAAATAAAATAATCTTGTAATGGCAAACATGTAAAATCTCCTTTAATCACATATTTAAATAATAAATCTGACTACAACTCTAGCAATAAAAATGAATCTTTTGCTTCTTACAAGGATACCTTTAGTGTAACACTGATTTGTTCCCCAAATATCCCTCTCAATGCTAATATCAGATTTAAAATAAAATTGCAAAAAAGTTTACAGCTGAGATGTTCACAACCCATATCTAATAGTCTGTCATGGGAATAATTACCCGTAATGGGTATCCAAGGGATATAATTGTCTGCTGCTGTGAATTAGGAGTGCCACAGGTGGTGTTAATCACTTGGAATGTATCGGAGTAGAACAGCAGCCAGAGATGGAGCCTGCTTAAGCTTGATTTGTGGAACCATTGTTTCTGGACACTTCAGACATAAATTGGGCGCATGGTACTAATAATGCACACTCAAGTAGTTATACTGAAACAAAGGGCTATAAATATAAATAAAAAGCAGGGGAAAGTTTTGTTCCTCAGCAAATGTTACAGAAATGGTCATGAGCAAAATTGCTCTGTGTTGTGGCCCTTGCATTTTTTGATGGGGAACATACAGCAAAAAGAAGCTCAGTAGCTGCTTTTACTGCTTGAACCTGCCTGGTACATATTAGCAAAAGAGCTTTTATCAATTAGGTACTCCAGAGTTTTCCCTTTTATAGAATTCCGTAATCACTGACATTGGAATATGCTTACGAGGTCATCAAATTCTGTGGTATATGACTTATACAGATATATCCAATTGTATTGCTTTCTTTGATGAGGAATATAAAACTTTCTTCAAATACAATATTAATTTATTACAACATTACCATCTGAATTTAAGAGCACATCATCAATGGCTTCTCAGAAATGTCATGGACACCAAAGAAAATGAACTGACTTGAATTTGTGTGAAATATGTAAGCATACAGTAACTAAATAAATGTGATGATACCTGGATCTCCTCAGAGCAAAGACAAGGCCTTGACTGGATATATGTAGATAAATTAGAGACAGAATAACTGAGTCTGTGAATGATACCATACGTCTTTGAAGATGGTGATAAAATTCAAAATTTAATTACTCTAATCTTTTAAGGGAATTGGTCTTTAAGCCCTCTACAAACTCAAATAACACAATCAGTTGTCCCTCTAAGATATGAGGGAGTGGATGGCTGGTCAAATATCACTGTGGAACGTTCGTTCTAAAAGTCAAATCAGCCTAAGAAACGTCTTTATTTAGAAGCCCATTTGCATTTTAGAGCATATAGTTTTATATACCCATTACAGAGAGAAAACCAAGTTATAATTGTGACTTTTACAATTTAAAAGATCATACCTAGGAATTAATAAGTTCCAGCTATGCAAGTGTTTTAAGGAGAAAGGTACAGAATGAAGTTAGACATCAAGTTTGATGTTTCAAGTTAATCGAGGTTTTCGGGAGTGTTTTGTTGTTGTCAGGGTTTTTTTAAGTCATCTAGTTTACTACGTTCTAAACTGCTGAACTATAATTTATAAGAATTAACACACATCATTAAACCAAGTTTCATACCCCAGCAGCTTCTTCTTTCTCAAAATGTATAACTCTATGGGCTAATTGAAGTTTGATAGCAATCCATGAAAATTATAAATATTATTATCCTATGTTTATACATAAGCTATCAACACACAGACAGGATTAGGAGGAACCATCTGAACATCATCACGAGAAAGGAAATATATACTTCAGCTTTTGCAGTTCCATGTTGTAACTCCTAGATTGAACTTGTCGTTCAGCATATTCCTCACAAATTTTCAGTTTGTCAGACACAAAAACATGAGGGAAAAGAAAGTGAAAATGAATCATCATGGCAAATAATCCACTAGGAATATCACCATAAGCATTTTTGTCAAGAGCAGAACTGCTGCTGACAACTACAGCTCAGCAAGACAATAACAGACTGTGTCATATAAATATGTGTTATGGAAAGATGTTTTTACCCCTCTCCGTGTGACTTTTTGTAATTATTCACATTTTTAAAAGTATCTGCAGGAAAGGCGCTTTATTCTACATTTTATTTCAAATGTTTTTGTAAAATGACAAGAATTGGTGCTCTGTGTAAGGCTTTCAAACCTAAAAGACTCACCTGCAACACCAAATGTTTCTCCTAAGCTTACAATCGAGAATTAACACACCATTACCCATACATAAAGCCATTTTAATACATAAGTTTAATAAAAGTTAGTAAAATACAGTCTGCCAAAATCCTGTGTGTGCTGTGAATAATGCAGTGGATTAATACAAAACTCTCTTTTGGTAAGCTTGTCAGTTTACCCTATAGCACTGCCAAAACTGTATTTTGGAGGAGATATTGTAGTGGGTTGACCCTGGCTGGACACCAGCTGCCCACCAAAACCATTCTATCACCCCCCTGTTCAGCTAGACTGGGTAGAAAAAAATATAATGAAAGGCTTACAAATTAAGATAAGCACATGGAGAGGTCACTCACCAATTACCATCATGGACAAAACAGACTTGACTTGAGGAAAATTAATTTATTACAAATCAAATTAGAGTCCAGTCATCATCACAGTCTCTGAGAGTTTAATTCTGTCACATGAATTGAATATGTATGTGGTTGCATGTATGAGTAGCAGTAACAGTGTAATTTCCAGTATGTCTTTACTAGGATTTAGAACTTTGTCTATGAATTTGGACTTAATTTCCCTCTCTGTCACTCATTTCAATCATACTAACTTCCCAAATGACCATCATCTTGCTGTCTAAATATGTTCAAAAGTGCCAAAACACAAAATTTTTTCCTAGAATTGCCCACATATTTTTTCTTGTAATAAGATTTATTACACAAATTCTATAAATTTGTTTGTATGCTGTGTAGCCAATAAAACAAAAGTAACAGGGAAGTTTTGAGAAGAAAAGATTGTTGTTTTTATTGGTGTTGTCAGCAGCAATCTGTAATCACCTCTTGATTCTTCAAATCAAGACTGGAAATTTTGTGAAATGTGCCATATCTGAAACACAACTAAAGGACTCAATAAATAGGTTATTGTGTGCAAATCTGCAGCCTGTACTAAGCAGTGGGCCAGTCTAGATAGTAGTAAGGATACTTTCTCTCCATAATTCTGTCAGTCTGTCAATGCGACCTTTTACCATCATAGCAAAGCAATTCACTGATGGAACTAAAATGACATGAATGTAAAGGTATTAGGAGACCAGAAAATGCAACAGAAAATATTTAGGTGTTATGATTATGTCAGAAATTGCAACCTTTCACATATAAAGTATATATGTATGAATCAGAGATAGCAAGAATTTATTCTTCTTCAGACTTGAAAATCGCACAAAATAACTGAAGTATATCGAAATACATGTAACATTTTCATACAGTAAGCTTTATATGTTGGAGCCATGTACTTGAAACTTATAGCACAGATAAATTACTGGCTGCTATAGCTTGACACTGTACCACCCCTAGAAGTTTCAATAAATTCCCTTGATATTTAGGTATCTTTTTCCACGGATTTATCTCATCTTATACTTTTGGATCCAGACTGGTTATGGGGAGTCATTCATCATCTTTAGATATATATCTACTTTTCTCAAACCTGTCTGCAACCATCTCTGAGCCATGGCAAACCAGAAAAGATGTGCCACATTTATTGATAACATGACATTTTAAACAAGTAAAAATTCTATGTGTGGAAAATTAAAAATAATATACCATGAGCATGTTTGAAGCAAAAATCATTAAGATAGAAAACTATGAAGTACACTAATTAGAGGAGAGAAAAAAAAATATATGAAAGAGATATTAAGTATGAAGAAGAAAATCCAGGGGGTCCCTGCACAGCTCTCTCTTAGAAACATGGCCAGGATAACAAGAGCTTGTAAAGAGAATGGAAGTGTAAATGGTGTGTGATAAGGGCATGGCCAAAACTCTCAGAGAGAGCATTTGCCCAAAACTGATAGTCCTGAAGAGGAAGACGACCTTCAGTAAGAATAAATTAAGAAGGCAAATTAAAAAAAAAAATTATAATGCTAAACCAGTCATCTTGAAAAAAAGTATATTGAGAGAGCATACATTTGTGAAAATGGGGGCAGGTGGTGAGAGGAAGCAGTAAACATTACAGTCAGGGTGGCCCCTGATCGCAATTTCCCCAAGGCACACCTGCTCTGCTCAGTCTGGGTAGCACAACATCCTGTGGAGTGCCAGGAGCAGCCTGCACCCAGCAGTGGTCTCTCTGGAAGTGTGTGGGCAGCATGCATGGGACTGCAGTCCTTGGGGTGTGGACAAGGAGGTTACACAAAGCTGGGATACCAACCCACAACCCACATGGCTGGACAGGGAAGCTGAGCTTGTAGCTGTGTATGTGTGCTGAAGAGAGTTAGAGCTTCTTGAGAATAGTTTTAGAAGGGTGGTTAGGAAGTTGTTGGAGTTATTTTATTTTTCCAGTGTCCAGTTCTATGCTTCATCTGCTTTGTTGCTGCTATTGATCCTGAACATATGGTTCCTGAGAGCTGGTTAGTCATGTGTCATTAATTAATCAATAAAAAGCTTCCAGATTTGACTTAAACTAAAAATGAGTGCTACTTTTTCCTACTGTTTATCTTCATAGTAATATATTAATTCTTATTGAAGCTATATTGTATGATTAGTTGCTAAAGGTAGATCTAATATTTTGTCAATATACAAAATATATGACAACCTGCACTTGATTCAGGCTCTAGTCATACCACTTTTTGGCTGGTGGTGTTGTCTCAGCAGATCTCCAAAACTCAAAAATCTAGTTTTGAGAACTTGCACTCACTTGCAGTGTGATACCCTTTATTTTAATTACTCTGACTCTGAACTTAGGAGAACAGATTACCAAAAAATAAAGTTACATGGTATCATCCACACCTCACCAAAGCAAAGCATTGCAGTACGGCAAAGTGAATATCCTTATCAGAAGGATAATTCCCAGCAGAATTAGGGAGAATTACGGACTTTAAATGTGGGGGGGAGGGGGGTTAGTAGGTTACTTCTAAGAGAGTATTGAAGAATCTGGCATTTAATATTGTGTTTTGTACACAAAACTGCAACAGAAATCACCAAGGACGTGTGTGCAATTGTTCTAACTCAACGTGAGACATATATATGGTGGGGATGAATTGCAATTGGCATCGGAGCTTCAGAAGATTAAAATTCTGTTGCTCCTTGTTTCCCTCATTGAAACTTTATCATTTTCCATAGGTTGAAGATTTGGCCCAGCTTCTTTAGGAGTAATTTTCCATTTAGTAACTTTGAAATCAGAAAGCACTGGTGCTTTATAGGTGTGCATCATTTAATGCATGCAATAGAACCATGTTCGTTTTGAAGGGGTTAATAATTTTTTGATTTAAGAGCAATTCATATTTTATGGATTGGTCCTGTTACTATGAATAAGCATTTATATTAAGGAAACCTGAAGCCAAGCATAACCATCTTCTGAATTTAAGTAAAGGGACAGTTTAAGGGAGATTTCCATTTAGCGCACAGTGCCCTTCACCTTTAGAGAAATTTACATTGCAGTTGGCGTGATAACATATGAACATGACGAAAAAAATCCTATCCTTTATGCTACCCCAAAATATATTTCTGCTGCTATTAGAGCTTGTAAGTGTCAATGGAAACATAAGACATTTGCATAGATTAGTGTCATTTAGAAAAAGGAAAGGCAAGAAGTCCAGGCAGGTTTTGAAGGCTGGACTTGAACAAATAGAAAATCAAATCTAAGGACTCGGGTTTTGTGCATCCTCTGCTGCTAGGAGCCACTCTAAGGTCCTTCTCTACTTACACTTAAGTGAATGCAAAGAAGAGTTGGCCATTCACAGTGAGAGAAATTTAACCACATTTAGCTAAAAGCCCATGGCTTAAACAGTGCTGATTCTCTATGTTTCCTCTTCAGTTAGTGGGAAAAAAAGGCTGAAACTTTGGGGAGTCTCTCTTTTAACACATTAAGTCTACTATGTTATCTGGTGAATGTCATTAACAATACCTATCTCTTCCCACTGATTACAAGCAGAGCTGTGAGCACATTCCAGCACCTGAATGTCTAAAATTAGACAAATTCCACATTTAACTGTGAAAGTGAAACCTGCTCAGTAGGACAGATTGCTTTTACAGTTTTACTCTTCAAATTGGAAAGTGTCAGTCTTTTGGAAGGAGTTGGGTAGAACACAGACCAGAAAAAAGACAACAGAAAATTAAGGGTCAACTCTGTATTTTAAGATTAAATATTTCTTGGATTCTTCTGTACAGCATCTTCTCAATAATATGAGTTTATACATTTTTCTTTGCCACTTTGCTATCCACTGAGCAGCCATAAAATGCTGTCCCATCTAAACAGAGGCATCTTTCATTGTCAGGAACACTTCTCTAAGTTTTGAGATAGCAGATAATCAGGCCCACTGTCCCTAAAGGAGTGACAGTTACTTCAAATATTTTCTTTCTCTGGCTGATGGCATGATATATGTGTGCTTATATAGCTCATTTTTTTAACAAATGCCTACTGCCCTTAGCACTTTTACCACATTCTTCTTATATAGGTAGAGACATAGTGTGGATTGTGTTTAAACTGTAATGGTTGATTGAACTGTCTGTCTTCTGGGGAAAAAAAAAAAGATCTGATTTTAATGGGAGGTTACAGAGAGATGGTTCTCATTTGCTGTCTAAAATAATATTTCACTGTCTTGTTCTTGAAGATATTGCAGCATGCAGAAAGTAAAAATGAATCTACCCAGATATTTCTCCTTTTGTGGTGCGGAAAGCTTTTATTTGTACAGCTCTAGATAGAACGGCACAATTTTTACAGAAGCTGAACTTTGAAAGTATTTCTAAGTTAATTCTTCATGTGAAACCTGTTGCTGCTGTTGTTTTTACTATCTGTATAATCATTCTTCTATTTATTCATTTCTGCCTCCCTCCTCTAAAGTGACGTCTTAGTCTGTGGGATATGAAGAGTTTATGTGCATCTCTCAGGGCAGTTTTATTATGGCCACCTCAATCAGCATAAAACTACCTAGTTCTGAGAATGAGATTTGAGAGCATGGGGTTCCAAGTGGTTTTCCCTTTGAGCCTGTTAGTAAGGGAAGTGGATTGAGGAGGCGCAGTTGGATCTTATGAATCAAAAACTGATTCCAAGCTGATTTTGACAATGGGGACTTGAAATTTATTTCAAATTATGGTTATCTAACCCCTTCTGAGAATTAAGTGCTTCTAGGAAAAAAAAGCATGATTCACTTGACGCACTGGCACAAAAGCATTTTTGCCAGTAGACTAGTTAAGCCGGTGAGAAGAAATATACACTTGGAAAAAATGGCCAGGAAGATGCAAAGAAGTAAGGAAGATGAGTTTTAAGTTACAGTGAATTTCATATATTTCATGCATCTTATGTATTCTCTGCTGGAATTCTGCTGCATCTATATATTTAGGTGACTTTTAAAGCCATTGTTATTTTTAAGCACTCGGAGTTGAAATTATTAAACAGACAAGTAACAGCCAATATAAATTTTAGAGGATTAAACTGTGTCCAACATTCAAATTAATTTTTATTTTTAAAAATAAAATTAGAATTTTTACAAATATAAGATAAGGAATAACTGCTACTGTAAAAAATTATTCAGTAAGTACTAATTAAAAATTTGTAATATAATTTCAAAAATTAAAAAAAAAATTAAAAATAGAAAAAAGAAAAAGAAGAAATAAGGAAATACCACGCTGCAATACAAAGATCAAAGACAATAATCCATTCACAACTGGTAAGTCTATGGGTGGAATATGGCTTTCTGTTTTCACCTTTACATTTCATTATCATTGTGGATCAAATGCAGGATCCCAGAGAACATTCAGAGTCACCAAAGACTGAAAAAATTGTATTTTTTTAACCTTGAGAGGAAAAGATTGATCCCAGTCTTCAAAACACAGAGGATTTTTAGAAAAATTAGGATAGCAACCTTCACCAAAATATTAGAAAAAAATTACTGGTACAGTATTTCCGTAACAATTTTCAAAGGAGCTTTTTTACAAAGGAGACAGCATGCTGTAGATGACAATTTCTTTGAAAGAGGCTCAGCTAGCTCTAGAGTTCCTGAGATAAGGCTATAACAGGCTGTTTCAGCTCTATTTTTCCACAGTTTTAGAAAGAAACTCCAGGCAACTTCAAACTCCATCAAACACAATTCAAAACCAGCTTGTATATGTTACTAAATTAATGCTACATGAGACGATTCAAGAGAAACATTTTCTGCTCTGTAGGCAAGTACTGTTATGCTCTATCTGCTCTCTGGTGCAGAGGGATAACAAAACAGCAACAGATTTGCTGTCATATCTTCAGAATAATTTGTAATTAGTGCTTTAAAATGAAAAAGTGAGAAGATGTGGTATTAATTCCTTTATTTATAATCTATTCCATTTCTTCTTGCCTAGAGCATGGTTAATTTGATAGGCATCTTTTAATTTGTAATTAGGCTTTAGGAAGGACTATTTTCTGATGCTTTAATCAGTACACTATTTATTAATTTGTGTTCTCTCATTTTATCTGGTGTTTATGCACTATAGACCAGATTCAGTACCCACTGAGAGGTAATTGTAAATTAGTTCAGCATTTAGTTCATTTGGCTTTCTTATATTTTTGAACACATAAAACAAGATAAATTATAATTTAGTTTACATCCTATCATCTCAGCCTGGCTTGAAATAATTCTTACAGAAAGCAAAACATCTCCAGGAGTTATTTTTTCTCTACTGATGTAAAATGTAGTGGCAGCCACATCTAGCTATTGGCAGCTGAGGAATTATGGCTACAACCACATACACTGAAGCCCTTTTGAGACTTCCTTGTCTTTGCTCATGAGTATGTAAAGCTAAATTAAGTAAATTTTATTTCAGTTAATTCATAGGTGATACTTCCTCAAGCTGAAAACACGCCATGAAAATAGTTGCCTTCTTGTAGTGTTTATATACTTCTTAGTCTACCTTAGCATCTTGGTATTAATTCTATTGGCTTACATGCCACCTAAACCCCTTGTGCCAGGTACTGTACTGTAAAGGAGAACTTACAGCAGCCCTCCAGTACCTAAAGGAATCTTACAAGAGAGCTGGAGAGGGACTTTTAACAAAGGCATTTAGTGATAGGAAAAGGGGGAATGGCCTTAAAGTGAAGGAGTGTAGGTTTATGTAGGAAATATAGAAAAAGGTAAAGGGATTTCTAAGGGTGAGAAACAAAAGCAGGTTTTAAGAATAACGCAGAAAGATTTCAGGAAACAGCTTCACCTGAGAAAATATTAAAAGAAGATACAATTAGAATATACAATTATGCATTAGAACAAGGACACGGGAACAAAGAACCATGTTTCTAGGCCTAGCTGAGAGAACTTTTAGAAGTTGCAAAAAATATGCTTAGCAAGAAAGATAAAGTTAAGCTTAATAATGGAATATTACGCTTTGTTATATAAGGTATAAAACAAGCAAGTATTGTTTTAACAAGTGTACACGCAACGTAGAAGATTGGTTGAAACAGTTGTCTGTAACCTCTAGAACTACTGCTATTGGCTGAAAAGCTTTTAAGAATGCTCTGTAACCAGGAAATCTGGGGTTTTTGCCAGCAACGCGAGCTTGTATTATCTCTGAGGTCTCCTGTCAAGTTTATGAGGCGAATAAAATAATATAAGCTCACGGAGCGTCTGTCCTGGCTCCCCCGTCCTGTTTGTTTGAGGCGGCAGGTTTAGATCAGGTATTAGGAAGAAGGTCTTTACTACACGGGTGGTGAGGCACTGAAACAGGTTACTCATAGAAGTTGTGGGCTCCTCATCCCTGGAGCTGCTCAAGACCAGGTTGGATGGGGCTCTCAGCAATCTGGTCTAATGGAAGGTTCCCTTCCCACAACAGGGGGCTTGGAACGAGATGGTCTTTAAGGTCTCTTCCAACCCAAACCATTTTATGACTCAATATACATACACAATGTATTTAATGAATTATTCCAGTCCCAATGGATTGAGAATGCAAATTGCAGAAATGGCACAGAGGAAAATTTCTGTAAAACACAGAGAGCATAACACTTTGTGGCCACAAACTGCTGGTTTAAGCAGTCATTCTTTTTTGAATAATTCAAGAGAAATCTAAGTAGAGTGGCTATAAAGAGCATGAAGTTTCTCTCTTCACAAGAATCAGCACAGAGAAGGCAAATGGAGATAGATATGAGTCGCACAGAGAAACATTTCATCTTGATATAAGAAAGAAATTTTTTACACTGAGAACAACCTCCCCAGTGATGTGGTAGGGTTCCCATCTCTGGAGGTTTACAAAACAGAGTGCTAGATAATCTTGTCTAGTCTCCCTTTCCCACAAAAAATTTTGGGCCAGATGGTCCTTCAAGGTGCCTTCCAACTGTTCAATGATTTAAAGAAAAAAAAAGGTTTTAAAAGAAAGGTAGAGGGAGAGAAAGCAAAAAAGTACTCTCTTAGAGGCATTTTTTTCAGTAGCATTTCCCAATGATTTTTTTCAAGGTTTCTTCTAATTTTATCCTCTTTCTCATAATTAAAGTTATTTGAGCAGCTCTTATTTATTATTTTAGCTAAATGTAAAATTAGATTCTAAAATTTTTCTTTACACTATATGCTTTATGTTTATACTTTTAAGTCATTGGTTTTCTCACTGTGAATTGTCTCTGAACATTTTTGATTTCTTACGTTCCATTTTCAGCTACTTTTCTGAGTGTTCAGTCTGCATGATTTTGTAGAAGGAGCTTGTACTCAGTGTTCTAAGCTCTAAGATTTCTTCATATACATCTTTTTTAATGGTCTATGGTTCTGATTTCAATTAACTCCTCATTATGTAAAACACAGGAAAAAAAATGAGGTCAAGATTACCTGGATGACAGGTGTAGGAATATAGCAGAAGAGATGCATTGACCTGTGGTGTTTACTTGTCTTTTTTTTTTTCTCACAACTCTTGAGCCAAATGCAGAGCCATTTCTAAATGTATGCAGTTCGAGTGTTAGGCAGCATAGGCAGAATTCCCTAATATCTCACTCTAATATCTCCTATTTGCCAGAAAGACTTCTTTATTGCAGTTATTACATATATTACAGCTATTAATCATAATAACTTGAAAGTTACTTGTGTAGCACTGCCTTATAAAATGAGAACTTCAATGTGTTGTTTCCCATTTTAATACAGTATTAGAAAATGAACTGTTGGGGGCTGGACTAGGTATTGAATAACAGCCTGCAGATCTTTAAGAACTTCAAGAGAGAATTTATTGATCTCAAAAGTATTGGAACTATAAGATAAGACATAGCATAAACTGTTAGATATATATCTTGTATAAATACAAGTAAGCTGAAATATCCAGTGATAGATAAGGAAATTTAGAGTTCAGGTTTTAAGCAACCACTATTTAGTTATTATCTTCATGCTAGCTGCTTTAGCAATCATTTACTATCCTGAAATATCTTTTGAAACTTGATATACTTTATAGAGATTTCCTTGGTTTTAAAGCCTGAAGGGCTTTTAAATCGTCTGATCTGACCTCCAGTATGACACAGGTCATTTCACTTCATTCACATATTTTTTTAGTGAATAAAACATATTTCAGTCTTCACAAAAGTGTTGTATGCCATATGAAGCATATAAGAGAGATAGGAATTGGAATTCAAAATTATTTTGAAAAATTAGAAAAAAGTATTGAAAAAGTTAAAACGTAAGTATTCAATTAAGTCAACTATGTATTTTCTATTTTGGTGAGAATAGATAACTACAGAAAGCTGAGATATAGATCAACTGATTAGATGTCAAACACATATAAATTACCTGGAAGTAAAAGGTAATCACAAAACTGGTCTAAAATCTACAGTAGTACTCTTATTCATACAAGAAACACATGGGATAAGTAAACATGAATGTCTTTATTCAATGCACTTAAGGTTTCATTTGGAGAACTAACTTGATTTTGAAGACATTGAAAGAATTCTGCACTTGTAGCTCTGTATCTTGGCATTGTCATTGCTGGCAACAGGCCACAGGCTTCCTACTGACTCTGCAAGCTCCCAGGACAAAGACTGTTGGTCTTGCTTTGCATGGATATGTCTAGGCCAGCCTGGCCCTTTGTGTTCACCTGCTTTACAACAAAAGCACTTCTCTAACAACGAGACTGCTGCCTGAGTGGTTTTATCTTCAGCATAGGTGTATTGTGTGGTGGAATGTCCTTCAATTTTACATTTTTTTTTGACCAGTACCTACTGGTAACATGTAGTTGTCTTGTGTGGAATCAACTAGCTATGTCCCTATATTAAAACTGAAGGGTGAAGCCTTAGGATGGCGAAAGAGGCCTCTTTCGCACTCTAAATCTTATTTTAATGAAAAAATCCACAGCATATGTATGAAGTTAAGAAGTTATTTTTAAGCCTGATATTTAAATAATCTAATGCAGAAAAATCGTATTAATAACCAAGTTAAAACTGTTGCACAATGACTTCCTTCCAGTGTTCTTTTGAATCCTAAGGATGGCAGGTTCAGTGTTTGTTGAGAAGGTTTGCATATTCAGAAACTTTTACAGGTCATCATACAATGCAAGCAGCATGCATACCATGTGTTCACTTCCATATAAAAAAAGCTCTCTGATAATCAAGCAACGGAATCCTCTCTTTACACCAGATTCTGGTCTGAAAAAAATATTACGGAAATAATTAATTCACAACATATGGCCCAGCAGCAGGCTAAATCCAACTGTTTAAGAGTAAGCAAGTCCACACACTGTGAACTGATCCTCAATGGAGATGAGATGTATGGCCAGACACGTACCTGGCCTTCCTTTATTTAGCACTATCAATAAATTATTTTTTTTAATAGATGACTGTTGATATTTTTTTATCTCTTTTTTGTATTTCCGTGTTATTCCAAGAAGACAAATTCTCAAGGAATTCATTAAATGAATTGAGCATTTTTTGGTTTGGGTTTTTTTTTTCCTTACATTAGATAATGAATGTTTCGTACTGAAAAAAAAAAAAAAAAAAGAAAAGTTGTGCTAACCCATTCTTCCTGGGTCTAAGAGACTGTCCCTAAGTGTTGTAATCACTTTGGTCCCCAATCATATATGTTGTGATTATGACAAGTTATGAAAAAGCTAAGGGCAATAAACACAGCCCTGCTAAGCAGGGATAAAAAGAGCATTCATAAAATTATACACTCCAAGGGTAGAAGAAGCCTGCTAGTGGCAAATCTGGGCAGTCTCTCCCCATCTGGAAACAGGGGGTTCAAAATATATAGCCTGATTTTTCGCTGGAAGTTTTATTTCTGACTCTTCTTTGATAGCCACAAATCAGTTATTTTAGCAAATACAAACATCTGCCTAAACAGCCTATGACTCCCTGGGCTTTTTCTGCATGTAATTCAAATATTTCTACTGGGTTTAGTCCTCTGAGGCTTTAAAAAGTCTCCAGTTTCCTTCTGAGTTATTAAAAAATAAAATTAGTGGTTTGGAGATAATTCAGCTATTCAGTTCATTATAACAAATTGTTACCATCTGAACTATAGTTCAGATGGTAAAACCAATTGTGTTACTATCACACTAATTTGCTACTTCCCTTAAGAGTCTTGGGCATGAGTTGTCTAGTTCTGTCAATTTCTCTATCTATGCGTAGTTAATTTTAGCAGATGCTGTTTCATATGCTCTGTTACTACAGATGGTGAAATTTTTATTTCATCTAAGGGGGCAAAATTTTATTTCTTTTTTTAATTTCTTTTCTTTTTCCTTCAGACCACAGAGTTAAAACAGATGAAAGGAAATTTTCTTGTAAGTTTATACCCTAGTAGTAGTTCTACACAGAAAAGTATAGATACCAATCGTCACAGAAGAAGATATTTTATTTCTAGGAAAACTGGAGGAAGTGTTTCAGTGTTTTTTTTGTTTGGTTTGGTTTGGTTCGGTTTTTTGGGGGTGGGAGTTTGTTTCGCTTTGAGGGTTTTTGGTTGGCTCATTGGTTGATTGGTTGGTTTGGGGTTTGTTTGGTTTTTTGGAGTTTTTGTTGTTTTGGGGTTTTTTTGTTTGATGCTTCTAGCAGATGATGTATCTATTATTGCCATAGCTCATTGGTATACAATAAAAGCAAAGATAAGGTTGCATGAACTGATTTACAGTTTTGGAGTCAACTGATAGATATGTCCAATGAAATTGAAAACAAACACAAAGAAAAGTCATTTCACCCACACTTTGGTATTTGGATTAAACTTCTTACTTAATCAAAAGATACAAAAATCTGACCAATGAAAAACTTGAGGTTTTCTTTGCTTTTATTCCACCCTCTCTTGTAATAATGTAAAATTAAGCCTGATATAAAATTTCCTCATCTCCATCTGCCACTGACACATATTAAAAATTGACTTGTGCGGACTTCTCTCACCTCCTCCTGCAGTGCTTAACTTACTGACCTCCCAACCTGTGCAAAACTCCCTTAGGCAATGCCACCACCCCTGCCTGCCCAAGGCTCACAGAAAGGCACCAAACACTCCATGCTCAGTGGTGGATGGCTGTGTCCTCCTTACAGAATTTAATGGGACTTCGAGAGGTGTCTGATGTGCTGGGGTAGCTGCTTCCGCTGCTGCTGGGATCCATGCCCTGTGGCACATCACTGCCAGTGTTGAGCCATCTCACATTCAAGAGAGTTTTTGGAAACCTTCCACCTCAACTGCTGCACAAATTGCTGCCTCTGCTTGCTGTGCTCCCAGCTGGCGATGCTTTCCCTGGTGCCAGCTGAAGAGGTGCTTGACAATTCCCGACTCTAAATTAAGAATTTTAATATGGCTGAAGATAGCAGATGTAAGCACCTTTTCAGTAGGATTAGCTCCCAGGGGCTGTTAGAAACCGCTAGAGCTTCTAGGAATAAACATCTCTCTTAGCTCCCTGTGCGAGCAGCAGCAGCACCCCTTGGGAAGGAGAGCCCAAAAATCACTTCATGAATTTCTGCCTCCCTTACCTGCTTCTGTTCGCACTGACCTTCCCTGGAGCGTCCTACTCTACTCACTGAGTCAATTTCCATTTCAGAATCTTCTATCTTTATGTCTGGCTGATGCTATTAAAGAATGGGGTATACGTTATCAGCAAACGTTAACACAAGATATGTGCCTACTCCGTGTCTGCTGTTTGCTTCCACTTGGCACTTACTTCAGCTCATGTGCATCGTCCTGCAGTTTGTGCCAATACTTGTCTTACTACTACCAGTGAAGGGTAGTCAATGTAGTTGAAAAAGCTCATTAATGCTAATGGAATCAAAGCATCCAAAACCATTCTGACAACAATTCTGACACGTATGGGAAACATACACGCAGGCTCTGACACTATGAAGGAGCTGCTTATATAACCTGTTTGTAGTGTATTGACACCTTTTTTCTTAATTTAAAGTCAAGTATTTAATCAGATTCTACAATAATCAAAATAAAGAATAATTATTATTAATAACTTATTAAAGTTTAAAGGTTTAGGTAAAAAATGCCATAAGACCTGAAATGCATAATTTTATTTTTTTTCTTTTTGACAAATTAGGACAAAGAAAATACTATTCCAAAAACTACTTTCTTTCAATTTTTACTTTACATTACAAACTATCCTTTTTTTTTATTATATAAAAATTATGATTATGATGAAAAAAAAGGATTGTATTTATCTTAACAGCGCAAGGTTTCTGAAGAACAAAAAATTAACAAAAAATTAACAAAAAAATTCAACTTTGTTTAAAACTCTCTAAATTTCACATAATCATACCTTGGAATTAGATTTTTATCAGCTCCAAAGCACTATAGATTTTTGACATTTGCTGTAACTTCAACTCCCAATGCCATGATGTAGCTGGGATATTTCATATGTAGAGATATAAATTTAATTTAAATACTTTTTCTTCTTGATTTTTTTTTCATAGAAAAGAAACCAGTCTGTGTGTCAGGAATTTCCTTACAAATTAAAACTTTCTTGTATAGGTACACCTTGTATGTCCAGGTGGAAAAAAACCCCAAAAACAAACACACAAAACTAGTTTTTTTGAAGGTTTGAGAAATTATTAGTGGAATAGGGCAGATTTGGAGAATTACTAGATATTATCGGTGCATAAGAGCAAGCATCATGCTTTCAAGAAAATTTATTTCTTCTATTTTAGGGGAATAGAGTGGTTCATGAGAAGTACCTTGCCCAAAGGGCACAGATCAAGTGGCTGTATTCCAAGATATTAATTTTCAGAATGATGAACATTGATGTTTATTCAGTGAAACCAGCTGCTCACAATTTACCTAAAAAAAACTTTATTCTTTAATATATATTTTTAGGCTCAGTTCCCTCAGTCTCGTACTGGTGAAATGACAGATTTCTCTTCAGAGTTATAGGGAAGAAGGCAATGACACAGCTCTGCCAAGATTAACAGGTTTTTTAAATAAAAGTTTTGCAAAGTTTTATTTTGAAATAACCACATTAAGACACAATTTGTATTTTTTGTATTTGTATTTTAAAATTAGAAATGTTTTTTTTTTGAGTACTCTATGTTCTAAATACTCAACCTGCCTAGTCAAGAAAAATGCTTCAGATTAATCTTCTTGATCTCTGTCAGGCTGGGGATGTGACCACTTCCCTGGGGAGCCTATTTCAGTGCCCAGGCACCCTCTGGGTGAAGAATATTTTTCTAATATCCAAACTAAACTTACTCTGACACAGCTTCAGGCCATTCCCTCAGGTCCTGTCACTGGTCATAAGAAAGAAGAGATCAGTGTCTGCTCCTCCTTTTCTCCTCAACAGGAAGCTGGAGACCAAAATGAGGTCTCCCCTCAGACTCCTCCTCTGTAGGCTGAACAGACCAAGTGACCTCAACCACTCTTCATACGGCTTCCCCTCAAGGGCCTTCACCACCCTTGTGCCCTCCTTTGGATGCTCTCTAACAGCTTAATGTCTTTCTTATGTTGCAGTGAATTTGAATGAAAGTACATTCAATAATTCAACATGAATAAAAGTTTCTAAATCATTTTGGAAATGTATGGGATGTAGGAAACCAGTGGTGCTTCATTACTTTACACCGGATGAGTGTCTAGTTCCTATGTATTGACCTCCACTGTCCGAAAAGTTTCACTTTGTTTTAAAAAAATATACATGCATTATTATGGTGTTAAGTTATTATTGTTGTATCACTGCCTCTAAAAACATCCAGTGCACTTTTCTATTATTCACATACCCAATTTAAAGCTTATTTGAAGCCACAGACATTTTAGCCATGTAGATAAACACACATGCATGAACATTCTGTATTATAAGAAAAGCTTTTCATTGCCATGTTAAGAATAGATGAATAATTTTCTTTTATTTCCTGAATAATATTCTGATGAGTTTCAATTTCCCCAAAAACAGGAGTATAGGAGACCTGTATAGGAGACCTGCTAAGCTCTGAGGTAAACACATAGATATAATACACCTAAGCAAGATGCATACCAATAGTGGCTGATTAAGCATATTTTGCAATCATTTTCTTTTGGAAAGACTTGTGGGGATTTCTGTTGTCTTGCCTTTTTTCCCCTATTAAAGATGTTTACTACTTCACAGCACTAGCACAATTATTTCTTGTAGAAAGAAAAGCACTACAAGAAGTTTGAATCCCTATGTTCTTGACTTTCTAAACAGTTCTTTTGAATTTTTCATGTACTGTGATTTCTTCTGCAATTATAATAACATTAAAAAAGCTATTTTGTATGAATTACAACGAGATTCCTTTCCAAACACTGGAAAATGCATTAGAACCAGATTCCTCTTCAAACACTGGAAAATGCAAGCTATTTCAATGTGTAAACAAGAGTCTGAAACACACTGAATGATTTTTCAACTGTATCTAACAAGGTTTTCTTAGTGATAATCTTCCTGGTGACTTTTTCTTTTCATAAAAACATTTCTTCAGGCAGAACTGACATTATAATAAGCACTTGAGAAAGCTATTATAAGTATGGTTAGCTATACTGATATTACCTATTCATTAAAAGAGTAACATTAAATTAGTTTAAGCATTCCGTTCAAGAAATGCTTTAAACTATGTAAACCTTCCTAATTTTTTATTTTTGTAGGGTCCATTCTTCTGACATCTTAGTCCTCCTGTATTCCAACATGGCATAATTCTGTAAACACTGGTGTTCATAAAGCTGTCATCCCTAGACATGCATTCTAGTTCTCCCGCTGCTTGCAGAAGACTGAATTTGCACTTCTCTCATTTGAAGAGGGTGACTTAATCATCAAGCAGTGATGTACTCTGATTGTCTTTGCCCATCACCTTTTCCTTTGAAGCTGAGCCATTGTACATACGAGTAGGAGTCTTCATATTAAATCACAGAAAAAGAGACCTTGATTCTCATCTAGTGATTAGGGCACTTGAAATTGAAGCTCATTCATTTAAAGCAGGTGTCCAAGTGACACTTATCTCCCACTGTAGGTGGCTATTTTTAACAGTGATTCATTTACCCAAGGACATTTTGTTCTTCCATTCACATAATGGAAAGCGTTACAAATGTCTCGACACCCAGTCAGAATGGTTCAGCTTCGTGGTAGTCTCATGATATTGAAAGGTCAAAACATTAAAAATACTGGTATGCATGTCTCCCTCGGTTCTTCACAGAGGTTATCCTTTCATTGCAAATGTATCTATTCCATCTACAAAAAGACTCTGGAAGTCGCTACTTTTTCCTAAAGAAGAAGACTGACACATATGACATGTAAGGGCACACTGCATTAGAAATGGCAGCAGTCTCCACCAGTCACTGCTGAAATACAAGCTTTTATTTCTAGGACAGCAAACACAGGTCACTGCTCCTGCCTCCAGTATCAACAGAATCAGATAGAGGAGGTGATCACAAGCAGAAAAGGCAACTAAAATATCCCATACCTCCACACTCCTTGAAATACACTCAGTCTTCCCCCCTTCCTCAGAAACACAGAAGTTTATTGAATTGGTTGGCTGAACATTTCTTTCTTAAAGGTCCTTTCCCCATCACAGGCAGTAGTATAGATACTTGACATGGTGTGGCTGCGTGGCACAGATACCTAACATGGGTTCATTGCTCTGGTGAGAGTCTAGCATCTAATAATAATAGATATCTTTGTGGAATGAAAGCAGCAGCTTGGATAGGCTGTCTAGGAGATAACTCACAGCATTCACACCATACCAGGCAGAGACCAATGAATTTAAGCAAGCAGCACGGCTATGTATAATTTTGTGCAGCTCCAGGCCAAAATGACAAAGTATAATTCTAGGGAAGGAGACAAGTAACAGGAATGAGAACTAATGTAAATGCATCACATTTTCTGTTGGAAATGTGAGAGATGCAAATGAGCTTGATTGACTGAGCTTTCAAGAGTGGAAAATATTACGAAAATGGCAATCATAGGAAGGTGACATGGGGATATTTACTAAACATTAACTATTACATAGAGTTATTACCTTCCACTCTGAAAAAGCAAAAGAGAATAGAATCATGGAATATCTTGGGTTGGAAGGGACACATAAGTATCATCAAAGTCCATCTCCTGGCCCTGCACAAGACAATCCCCAAGAGTTACACCATGTGCCTGAGAGAATTGCCCAAAAACTTCTTGAACACTGTCAAGGCTGGTCCTACGATCACTTGCCTGGAAAGACTGTTCCAGTGCCCAAACACCCTCTGGGTGAAGAATCTTTTTCTAAAATCCAACCTAAACCTCCCCTAACACAGTTTCACACCATTCCCTCTGGTCCTGTCACTGGTCACCACAGAGAAGAGATCAGTGCCTGCCCGTCCTCTTCCCCTCATGAGGAAGTTGTAACAATGAGGTCTCCCCTCAGTCTCCTCTTCTCCAGGCTAAACAAAACAAGTGACCAGTAGTAGCAAAAGGTATATATGGAGCAGCCTCAATATAGAAAGAAGAGTTTGTGTGTCCTCACCAACCCTAGAACAGGATCCTTTATCCATAGTTAATAATGTTTGTTACAGTTTCTTCAGTGATGCCCCATGCGTTCTTAAGATTCTAGCGTGTTTAAACTTCTTTCTTCGGTTGCTGCAAGAGCTGTGATGCAGCCCCAACAGCCTGGCAGCTTTGTTTTTGTATTCTTTCACATATTTCTTAATAATGTAACTCTAATGACCTCCAGTCTACACCATCTTCTGCCCACTCAGCTAACCCCCTTATTAGCCTAGGTTTAGGTGCTCACAGACACTCCACTTACATCCCCTCAAGCTGCCCATCCCATCCATAGCTATTTCCCTGCACTGCCTACAGTTTTCCAAGTCTTAAATACAATCTACCTTCATCCTCTGTGTTTACATTTGCATCACATTTATCCAGTTTATGGTGCTCCCAGAGACCACAGACTGCCTTCTCTTCCCCTCTCTTCCTGGTCATATAAGTGCCCACTCTAGACTCAGAGAGAAAAGTCATGGATTTTTGTATTTTACACTGGGAAAGAATGAAAATGAGGATTTTCACTTCACAGTTCATTCAAGAGGCACTGCTTTCATCAGAGGAAAGGAACCTGTGCTTCTGTGCTGATAAAAGCCTTAAAATTTTGGTTAATGAATTTTGAATTTAAAAGAATAAAAAAAAAAAAGGAAATCCCTTCCCTTTTTTTTCTTGACTGATATCCTTACTACCATACTACTGAAAAGGTGGTTTTCTCTTTGTTGTTGCTACACACTAACCCATTTTAAAAAGGTCGTGGAGTGTTGCCTACAGTTCAGCTGAAATCCTTTAAACTGTGGACAACATTGAGCAGATTTTCCTACTCATGAGAAAGAGAGATTAACCACTTGATTTTGCAGCCAAGGAAATATGATGTTTCTACTAATCACTAGAGGCCACTGCCTTTTGAATGACTTAGCAATTCAGGCCCCTGGTCTTGTCAAGGATTGTCTTGACTGTGGATCTTTTTAAGCTGTGACTGCAAAATTTTCTGAAAGTCAGGAGAGGGTCAAGAGGCCTGTGTCCTTCAAATGATCACTGATCCTGCAGTATCTTATTTCCTATTAGATAACAATGTGTCATTTTGCTTCCACTTGGTCTTGATTCTGCAGTGGAAGGGCTCAACCATACACAGTAGAGGTCTAATAAAACCAAGTAGTAGGTAAACAACTAATTAACTTGTGAGTAAAAGAGGAAAGAAAGAGTGTCCAAGTAGATTTTGTGACAACACCGAAGAAAAATTCTTCGGTGGACCTGAGAATGTGGAGGCAAAAAACCACTACCTTCACCATCTAACTCCTCCCAGTGGACAGTTCTGGCTACTAATGACTGAGTGCATTGACCTGAATTGATCCCATCAGCCTTCAGAGAGGGCTGTGGAAGGATAAACATAACATAAAGGGAAAGTTTAGGTACTACACAGTCTGTGTATAACAATTTTAACTGCATAATTCACGGAAATTAGTAATAAGTGGATAATTGGACTACATATGTTAGGATCATTATTACTGGGTATGATTGTATTGTGAATAGATTGTCAAGAAATGCATAAGAGGAACAATCAAGTAATATTTTCACATATAAATCAGTTCCCTTGCTCATCTTTTTCAGCATGGCTTTTTTTCTTTTTTAGAATAAAAATTTTTACAAACTATATATTTAAGTAAATAGCTGTAGGAGCTGTATCCTAGGCTGAAGTAAATGCTGTCACCATGTGATAACCATACTCTGAACATTTGTGCCAGTCTGAACAGTGTTAAGATACAAGGCTGATAAATTCAAAACACTTGGAAGGATGAAATAGGCACAGTTACACAAGTTTTGAAGAAAACCAAGAAAAAGGATTGGAGAAAGTAGCCAAGCTCACATACTTTCAAACTCATCTCACCGGTTGCAGTGTCAGCAACAGAATAGTGGGCTAGATTGGTCAAACTGGTCAGACTTCAAAATGTTCCTAATGTCTTTCTGTATCAGTCTTTCAAGGATTATTTCAATCAAAGCCTTTTAATATGTAAAAAAGTAACAACAAAAGTAGCCCACTGTGTAAAGTGTGAACTGTTTGTCATTCCTAGCCTATTAGACTAGTTTGAAAACAAACTAGTGGGAGACTCCAAGTCAGAAATACAATTTAATAGGAAAAATAAAATAAATGCAATAGTACAAAAAACAACCCACTGACAGAGAGAGTACAACCCAACCCCTTGATGGTCAGGGGGTTGATAGCTGTCCAATTAAATGGTGGCTATAGTTCTCCTGAACTGATGGTCCTGTTGAAGCAGTGGTTCTGTAGAAGGGTCTGATCTTCCTCTGAAGGTTCAGTGGCAGTGTAGAAGGGTCTGGTCTTCCTCTGGGAATCCAGTGGAAAAGGCTACCTGTGCTCTTCCAAATCCCAGATTATATCCATATGGGAATGCTTGGCTCTTTCCCCTGGGCAGAGCATCTCACAATGGGCTGATGTAATTCTCCGAGTCATGTGGTGGGTCCCTGATTGCCCATTAGACAGAGACAGCTCCCGGCGGGAGTTATCAAGGATGAGTCATGGTAGGAGATAACGAGCACTGCCCCACCTGCTTTAACAGCTTGTGGAGATGATAATAGAATACATACTTTTGGTTACATCTTATAAGGTAACCTAGGACAAAGCTCTGCCGTTGGCATAGTCAGAGAAATAAATTTGCAAATCTTCAGGAATTCTGTGTTCCAAAATGTCAGTGGTGTGAAAACTGGATTCCTACTTTAAACAACATTAAAGGAGTGATGCAAAAATACAGGCCTGTGGCAGGGTCTACACGTCTGCCTACAGAGTCAGTTTGGTGTTTAGGTATTCACCTTCCTTGATAGCTTGTGACTCAGTTTTCAGAATTATAAGAGGGTACAGATGGCGAAGGTGTGGAGGATGAACAATTGGTCTTTTAACTAAAAAAACCCTTCCAGTAATTCAGCAAATGTATACTAAGAATTCAAATTCTGTCTAATAGCCACCACTAGAAGTGATTGTCAAAGTTTTAGAACCTTATTCTTAATATATGTAATAGTAATTAATTATTTTGAGCAAATAACTATGCTAATTGTGTAACCATAATAAATGTGGTTATAACAGCATTTTCTTTAACTGAATTCAATAAAATCTGTATTTACTGATTGAATGAAATTTATATACAAGTTAACATCTGTCATATGATGGCTAAATTATTAAGAAGGATGACTATTTAGTAATTTAAATATATTAATATTTTTACACTAAAATATATTTTTCTATTAAAATTTGATAAAATGTCGATTTGTTCATGATCGTTCTAGCTGTGACAAAACCAAATATTTTCTTGAGACATTTCTATGATTACAAAATGGTTTGTTCTCAGATACCTCTGTGTAATGACTACAAGCAACACCTCAGGTGTTCCTTTCTACTTATTTCAGAAGGTCCAGTCTGTTGTTAACCATTAACAGTACTTCTGGAAAGGGCTTTATTATATTTTTTTAATTAATAATTTAACTTTCCTGATGTGGAGTTGACAATTAACCCGATTTGTCATGTCAGATACTTGACTGTTGATTAAAATGTTGATTAGGTGTTTGATTGGTGATTCAGATACTTCAATTAATTTCACACAGTGAAAGAATTTACACATAAAAAGAATTGTCTGACAAAGTTGTTAGAATACCTCCATATTCTAATAGATTTTTAATAATTGCAGCGATTCAGTGACAGACTAATTATGCAGCTTAATACAGAATGCACGCATTGTTGAATTCCTCCTAAATCTATTCAGCACCTGCCTGAAAATACACAACTTATTTTTTTCTTTTTTTTTTTCCTATTTTAATTTCCTTCATGTAAATGTCTGTTAGCATAAATACAGGACTGAATATATTTTCTAGGGAAAAAATTATTTTCAATGCTATTTTTTCTTCTCTGAGGATTCTAGGAGATGTCCTACATAAAGCAAATATTATTTTCTGTGGTCATTCAGAAAATATATTAATTTCACATAGTTCCAGCATACAATGCCCCAATGCAAGTACTATGTAACCTCATTAAGATCAATAATGTTATGAAACCAATAGCAGTTAATGAAACAAAGATATTTAAAAACCAACTTTTATTTGCTTAGAACCCAAGAGAATTAATCTTAATATTATAACTGTAAAAAACTGATGATTAGGGATTTTGAAAAGGTTGTGTAGCACTAACTCTTGAGAACTCCATTATTCTTGCTGTACGAAATGTGCATCTCTTCTGTGAACTGGTTGTTTTGTTGCTGTGGGGTTTTTTATTACATGTTGTTGAATAGGGATTTTTTTCCTTAGTTTTTCTTCCTTTTTTTTTTCCCCCCCAGCAGGTTCATATGTGTATGCAACATACATAGATATTACACATCTTGGTAAAATACTTCCTATGTAAGGTAACGCTGAAGAATATTGTTTAGTCTATGTCTATGAATTCCAACAAAACCAATACTGCTGCTTCTTTAGATCTTCAGGAAGATATTTGTATCTAATATTTCACTATTTATACATAACAAAAGTAGTCTCTAGAAAAATGGTATGGGAGTACAGTTGCACTTTGCCATGGATAATACTTAAAATATTTGAATTTTGGCATTCATAAAGTGAAATCATAATCTTTTCAGCCTATGTCATACTATAATTTAGACCTTTCTAAACCAATGGTCAGCTGCTCCCCCTGAAAGCAGTTTGGAATATCTTGAAGAAGAAAAGGACAATACTGGTGTATTTTTATGTAGAAGAAGCAATATAATTTTTAAAAATGTTTTTACACACTCAAGAACTCTAATACTCTGGACTACTATTTTAGAATAAATACAAATAATTAGGGTGCAATAAACATTAACTTATTTCCCTTGGAAATCACTTGGAGGGAGCTTACCCCTGACGCTATTTATTTATAGTGACCTAAAAAATGTAAGAAAACAGTTGTTAGTACATTCATCCCTCTGGTAACAAGAGGTTGCTCTTTTATATCACATCCTGCAAGATTGTGAACTTCAGCTACAAAGTGGTGCTGAAGTCTCTCTCAATATCCACTAAACCAAGTGATAGTTTATAATCTGATCTACTTGGGTTAATTACAGATGCCCTCCTGTATATGACAGGAATGGCGTAACAACTGAAAGCATTCATAGCCTTGTTTGTTATTAAGGGAATTGGGAAGAACAAGGCTAACAACATTCCAGAAACAGCAGGATCATAGTAATGCCATGCAAAAAAGACTGATGCAGAGCTTGGCTTATCAGCAAAGGAATCTCTATCTTTTAAATATGTATGAAGATTTAAACAGACAATTTTCTGTAATTTACTTACTTACTGCATATTATCATTATATCTTCCTAGATAAAGAGAGAAACATGAATTATGGAGATTTTTGATTGTGTTATCAAGCACTCTTGTACCTTGATAATAACTGCTTGGTGGTTTGCTCTTTGGAAGAAATGCCAGACAAATTTCCCCACCAAACTTAAAATTTGTTAAAGGAATAAATAAAAAGTTCTACAAATAAAGGAGTGCTTTTATTATACAGTTATAAAATTACTATACTATATTAACTATTATATATATATTATAACATCTCCTATTAACTATAAAATTATAGTTAATATATAGTTTTATATATAGTTTTTTAATATATTAACAATTCTTTTTAAAAATAACATTTAGTAAAAGTTGTTTTCACAAAGCTGCAATTTTAATTTTTTTTACAATAATCAAGATTTGTGCCTTGGTCCTGCTATTCAAAAGCCATCAGTCACTTTTACTCTGAGCAACAAATACTATTTCACAGCTTTATCAGTGCCTGAGGAATGCTGAACCTCTTACCTTAGCTAGAGTGCCCAGAGTAAAACTACATTTCTGATGATATAGGACTTTGAAACTAATTGGCCTTAAGCACTCTTCTTACCCCAAAAGTGAAAAGACAGAGAGTAGAAGGAGTTTGCCTGATAGCTGTCAAGAACAAAAATTGGATTCTTAACTGGATTTTTTCTTGAGGGGAAAATAAATTAAATACAGTGTTTAAGAGGACACCAGTTATTTCCACCAAAATCTCTTACTAGGATTCTGAAACTGAAGAGCCCTCTGCAGAAATCCAAGTTCCCTTAACCTGTGGTCTGTCAAAGCCAGTTCTCTTCGTTAGTTATTGTAATTATTCTTATCTTTAATATCTACAAGGATTTAGCTAATTTACATTTACCAAAGATGAAGAGAAACACAGAAAGAGAGGGTGAATGGAATATACATATTGTAGAAGGAGGGGAAAAAACAAGACAATTGACTGACCTTGTCTCTCCTTTGCCAGTGCGACTCTATAGCCTAGGGCTAAAGAATCTTCAGCACAAAGAACGCAGTCCCAGATTTTAATCCTGGATCCCAGCTGCTGTTACTTTTGTCATTAATTCTTAAGGTTAAAAAGCCAACAAACAAACAAATTCAATAAAGTCGTTTCAGATATATCCTGATTTAGTCTTTTATGTCAGCCCAACATTTCTTTTAATGGCTCATACTTATTCCTTAAGGCAAGAAATGCCAGTCTCAAAGTAGCAAAGAATTTCAACTTTTGTACAACCTTAGTAATCCTTTTTGGACTTTATTCAGCTTCTTTAGAAATCAATAACAAATATGCATTTTTCTACTCATTTTAAATGGGGATGGTCAAGAGACTGCATATGGAAATTATGTAATCTATACTTACCTCCAATTTTAATACACACACAGCTGTGTCAGTTTTTTCAGTTGTTTCAAAAAAAAACCTAATAAAAGTGTAAACAGTTATTTATTATACCAAAACAAGGATTTAATTGATGACGAACACAGACCTAAAAAAATAAAAGCTATTCATGTCTTCTATATAACATTTGCCACAAAATACGAATTCAGAAGTGTTCCTTTAGCATGCATATAGAGTTGCAACATAGAGTAGCATAAAATCAGCTTCCTGAGTGACTTAATTTTTCTACCAAGTTGGAAATAGCTGGTTTCTGGAACATCTGCCTTTAGATGATGATAATGATGATGAAGATGAGGATAGGAATTAAAGCAATCCAATACCTTGAAGACTATTGGGAATAGATCCTAGACTTTTTATGTATATTTTTTTCTATAGCATAAATCTTAACAATCTTGAAAGTGTGAAACTCCCACATAGTTAAGGTGGGCAATGTCTGTCTGTCTGTCCATTTATCTATTTCATTTCTATTAATCAAGTAGTACAAATCAAATCAGCATTTTATCAACAATTTAGGAAGAGATATGAACTGTCTAAATATCTCTGGCAAGTGTGATTGCATTTTAATAGACTGGAAACCTTTATTTTACTGAATTATTTATCTAACTCTTTGCTGATAACTACATGAGGCACAGTATGCATAAGTACTTCTGATGGCTTTGTTATTACACAGGACTTAAAAACACCCTACAGGCATTAATTGCAAAAAAAGCTATTTAAAATAAATTGCCCAAATTGAGCTTGTCTTTGATTACAGCAGTGTGTGGTGTTTGATTACAGGGGAAGTGTGGTGGTTTTTATACGTGTATGTGTGTGTACATGAATTCCAATTTATTGTAAATAGTTTCTAGCAGATATATCACAAAAAGTCATCACGCTGAAAAGTTGAAGATAGAATAGGGTCAATAAAAGGAATGTTTCTTCATAAAGGAAGAGTTTTAAGTTTAAGAACTTCAAGAACTTTGAGGATATGAGCAGCCCGTTAATGCACACAGAATTAATCCAGTGAAAAGCTAAACAAGTCTTTTGAAAGTAGTGGTAAAATGCTTCATATACATAAATTTTAGATAAAATCTAAAAAATTTTAAAATTTAGATAAAATCTAAATATTAGATTTTTCTGGGTAAAAAAGCTGATGTTGCTTCAGAAAGTGAAAAGTTCTACAAACCTGAGATCTATTGAAACGTTCTCCAAATGGAGATGGTGAAACAGTCTCTTTGCTGCTGTAAGGGTATCAAAATTTGGGGCTGATGCATGACATGAATATTGTGTAACACTGACAATTTTGCTTTAATAAAGTTTTGATGTGAGCAAATCTTTCACAGGAGATTAAAATGATACGAAATTTAAAAGAAAAAGTAGTTAGTGAATACGAGCTGAGAATAGTAGTTAAACTTACTGAGCTCAAGCTGTTTTGTGACAATAAACTAAAAGTGTGCAAAAGTCTGTTTTTCTCCAGTGCCTTAAAATAAGATGCTTTTCATTGGCAGGTGGGAGGAAACTTTGCATAGCAGTTAATGTCAATCATTTCCAGAATTCAGCTATCTTTTTAGGACAAGAAGGTACCATTCTGATTATTCAGATTAGCCTAATGAAAAATGCAAACCACCACTTTAAAGCCAAAATTGGAAAATGGAAAATTGGTGAAAATCTGTTGGCTTTTACTGAGCTGATGTAGAAAAAATCCTACATAAAGCAAAACACATATAATTTTCAGTTTGAGCATTGCTAAGTTCAGCATGTCCTTTTTTCAATTTACTGGGTAAAGTTTTTTAACATAAGAGTTGACATTTCATTCTGTAAAAGTTATCATAACCTGTGAAAAACATGCCTCTTAGCATTCTCTCTATGTCATTTTAGTTACTCATTCTTTCATTGTAAGGCATATTTTCAAGACATATCTAGCTGCAGATGTATATATAAGGATGCAAGCATGCCATCTACATATGCTTGTAGGTATGCACACATTCTATGATATAATAAATTCAGTCTTTTCACGGTTCTTTTTAAATTGTCAGTATCAAGATTTGCTTAGAATTGAAAGAAGTGTATAATAAAATAAGAAAGAATTGTAAATAATTTATTTTTTATAGTTAATTGACTTTCCTTGGAATGTGTGAAGATGATGTGCAATTTTGTGTGTATCAAATTTTGGGAACATTTCTAAGTCTGCTAAGCTATGTTTCAGTAATTCTGTAGCTAACTGTCTTCAATTTGGATTTTTTTGTGAGAAATAGATTTGCACCTAGAATCACAGATGACTGCAGGAAATCTTCCTGGGGTCTTCACATTTAAATGTTTCTTACATAAAGCAAGTAATTAACAACCTTTTACCTACTGAAATATTAAAAAAAAAAATGGCAGAAGTAGCACTAAAATTATGTAAATTGGACTTGACTCAGAAATGGCTATAGAAGCTCTAGGCTTCAGTTTCTCTCTCCACAAGTAAGTTTAAAATTTAACACTTCAGCACCTGCTTGATGGTGAAAAGGACCAACTTCAAAAAACATCTTCCTTTTTTTTATTTTATATCTCAGTCAGACCCAATACACCAATATATAAAAGAGATATTTTAAAATGTTATGGAAACATAAACACTTAAATATTCAGGGACCATAAAATCAAGTATAACTTCCAGGCAGATTTTGGTTGCTCTTATTAATTTTAGCAACCTTTTCTACAGCCTTGTTTCACTTACAGCTTCTCTTACATAAATAAACTTGTGTTTGTTCTTTTGGTGTACCTGAAGCTGGACTCAAGTTTATATTTGTCATAGGGATAAAATAGCGAGACGGAAATAGGCCATTTGATTTGTCTTCATGCACACTGTTCTTTCTGAGATTTAGTGCAAACCCCTGCAATTTCTGCTAAAAGTTTGTTTTCTGAGGCACAGCAGAGTAGCCAGTGTAGAAATAAATCTAATTTAACTGATACTATGCTGCTGCTGAATAGCCCGTGCCCACATTATTACATGTCTTACCCTTCATAGCTAAGTGAAACATCCAGCTGTTTATCAGGAGCAATGCTAGGTCTTTGGTATTACAAACAAGCTTGGTTTGGCACAGTGCCAGCTGGGATGGGCCGAAGTAGTGCCAGACATAGTTTTAAGAGCTTAGCAGTGTACGCAGGGGAGTTTCAGCATACAAAGGGTTGTTGTGTTAAACAACTTAATTTAGAAGTGGAACTGCAAGGAAGATGTGCAAATTTTTGTAGAAACAACACATCACCAGTTTTTGAAGACTCAAAAACTCTAACATGAGCCAATATTGATTCTTTCTACACACAGAGCAGCAAATTTGGTACAGAGAAAATAAATTCCCAAATAGACAAGATTTATCATCTCACTTGCTATTACGAGAGATTATCCAAGGCACTTTCTGTTTGGCCACTGCAGTGGTTTTGTTCGCATTTCTTACCTTCTGTGAGATAAGAGATTTGGAGAAATGCAAAGCAGGCTTAAAACTTTAAAGAATATGAAGAAGTTTATTACTAACAGAATTAAAAGTAAAAAGAAATAATAAGAAATTAAAGCAAAACCCCCTTTTCTTCCAGCACCTCCCCCTTTTACTTAATTCGCGCAAAGGATAACAAAGTACGATTTTGGTCAGTATTACAGTTCCTAAAAGTCTCTCCAATATTTAAGGAAAAAAAAGTTTCTTTTGCTTCATGTGGTTTCCAAACTGCCCAAAAAGCAACAGACCTGCCTGAAATTCTGCTGCTGTGAAAAACATCTCTCCCATGAATCTTGCAGTCTTCCCACAACTGCCAGCATGGGTCACACATGGGGTGTTTCTTTTTTTAAGGATAAGCAAATTCCAGCCCGAAAAACAATGGCTCTCTTCTTCACAAAATCTCTAAAAGTTTCTTACAGCCGCTCAGTGACCTGGCGTGGCCACTTTCCTTTTTCCATAGGCTGCACACAGACTTCTAATCTCCCCATGTCTTTTTAAATGGATTAAAAAGGAAAGAACAGTTTGTGATGGTTCAGTTTTTACCACGGCCTGCAAGAAGTATTTTTAAGCTTCATGCTGGGCGTGACTCTGCCCTCTTTTCCCATCGCCATTTTCTGCTTTATCTCACATGACTGACTTTCTTTCTGACCTTGAAGCTGCCATGATTTTCTCCTTCGCAGGCTGCGCTGATGTTCTTTTCAGTTCAGTGAGAGCGGTGCTGGCTGCAGCAGATCTCTGCCAGCTCCCGCCGGCTGCAGCAAAAGGAGGGGAGAGGTCGCAGGAACTTCAGATCTCATCTCGGCCATGCAGTTCCGGCTCAGTTGGAGCTCTCTGGCTGTGCAGCTACTCATGATTCTGGAGGGGCTTCTTAGCAGCTTAGCCCGCCACCGCTGCCGCCAGGGGTCGAGGGGAAGGGAGGGGAAAGGGGAAAGCCCAAGCCGGGGTCCAGAGGCCTGGAGGATCCCCCTCTGCCACCTTCTGGCAGGAGGTCTGGAACAAAAAGGGAAATTCCCGTGCCTCCATGTGGTTTTTATATGCAAAAATTGCAAAAGTGCTTTTGGTCCAAAAGTCCGCCAATCAACTCAGGTTCAACATATTACAGCCACCAGACAGTTTATAAGTAAAATCTTATATCTAAAAAGCGACATTTCAGGCAGGAAGAAGCCCAGTGAACTATTTTTGTATCTTAAGAGCTAAAAATGCAGTGACATTAATTCCAAGTTTTAAAGCTAATATTCATCTTAGAATATTATTCAGTTAAATGAAAAATTAAGTTATCGCAGGGTAATTCTACAGAGGTTATTTTCTTAGAGTTAGAAAAAAGTGTATGTCAGTAATTATTTTACTAAGGATTAAAAAAATCCCTTTTTAAATAGAATAAAAATATTTAAGTTTGTAAACAGAGTCCCCTGCACTAAAAAAACCCAAACCAAGTATGTTCCTCAAGAGCTGTAAAGCTTAAGTGACAAAAAGTAAGCTTAGCTATCATTTCATTTGTAAAACAGTTTTCTAAGCTGGTGGATCTACTTTTTAAGTTTTTGAACAGTAGTTATGCATTATAGGATTTTTTTTCTTTATTTTATTTTTTCAAATTTACAGTGCAATCATTGGGATTAAGCTGGGGATTGAGGATTCTCAGGGGCAGTTTTGGTGCAGTAACAAAGTACATGAATTGACAGATGAACGAACTAGATTTATACGAAATTACCTGCTTTTTATGGGTGCTACATTCTCAAGGGAATTATTTTCATGTTGAGGCTTTGTCACATCATGTGTTTATCATCAAATGTCAATGCCAATGTTGCGTTTTGCTCTATCAGAAAAACAGACTCATTCACATTCTCTCAGCTCCTCCACTGAACACAACAAAAGGTGTGAGTTACAAGACTGTGTTTCAGAGAGTGTGAGGTATTCTACATCCTGCGATTCTTCCCATAAAATTCTCTCTCTCTCTCATGTACATTTCACAGCTCTCCTTGAAGTCGTTGGACTTGGTCATGTTCAGCAGCAAGCAAAGCTTCTGCCTGCAGCCTTTTTTCATTTTCCTCATTTATCTCACAGTACAATTCTTTTACCAAATTTTGTAAAGATAGTATTATTTCATTTTCAGATTTTTGAGTAACCAATCTGTCATTATCCCAATTTTCTCACTCCAACTCCACCCCAGGGGTAGCAGGGTGACTAAGAAATTTTCCAAGGAAGGACAGCAAAACATTTTCTTTACACTGGCCACCCAGGATAGCCATTTTCCCAAAAAATTCCCAAAGAGGGAACTACACAATCTCCCATAAAAATTCCCTCAAAAGAAATTCATAGCAAAGTTTTCAGAAGTTTACACAACCTCCCCAGATGAAGGCTGTAGCAAAGTTTCCAGAAGGAACACATAAGATTTCCCACAGAGAGACTATTGTCAAAGGCACTTTGTGTCAGAGAACAGCATCCCACTTCTGACACCAAAATAATGTTACGATCTGATTGTAAGCGATGCCTCTGCCCAAATTAAAGTGCAAATGAGACCATATGCCAAAGTTAATAGTATGGATTTTATTTAACAGCAAATGTGAGGTAGACGGATAGAAAGAAATAGGAGGTGGGGGGAGGAAGAAAAAGGGAGACAGAGAGAGAGATTAAGCTGAAAGATGTCACCACCACAAGGATTCCTGTGCTGTTCTGCTGGTCCATCTTCACCCTGGTCTTCTCAGTGGTGGGGGTCTCAGAGTCATTCTTCTGGAAGTACCACCTTTATACAGTCCAAGTTCCAGATATCCAAAGGGTGGTTGCAGATGTTCCCACAACTTGGGCTGGCATGGGTGTAAGCAGTGGTTTCCTTTCTCACACCCTGTACAGTGGAATTTGTTTAGTGTGCTAGTTCTAAATCTTTACCTCCATTAGGCCTGGAATTATCTCCTTCCTGCTGTGCCATCTGTGTTTATCTCAAGTTCCATTGTGGCGGCATTTTTTATAGAAAGAGTGTTTTGAGACATGCAACTTCATTGTGTGATTCCCCACAATAATATATACAATTGTTCAGCTGAATAATATTTCATGACAATATATGTGAGGTAAAATCACATGAAAAATTCCTGCTCTAAATAGAATCTTCACACATAGATAATTTGGACCAATAATAGCAGAAGGTAGGAAATAGTCTTTTGGAGTTTTAGTGAATGAAGTACAGCAGCTTCTTTGGAAGGTCACCAGAAGATAATACCCACAACATTTTCCAGCCTATTTTTTTTTTCTCTTGATTATCATCTAATGATGTTTTTACATATTTTTTTATTTGCTGTTTGTAATATGATAATGCCCCTTAATCTGGAGTTGAAACACAACCTATTACGTTGCTATACATTGCACAAACATAATTTTATATTGCAGCTGCTTCACGTTACTCGTAAACTCATTTAACATCTGTAGAATACAACTTCAGTATACAGTAGAGGGAATAGATGATTAAAGGAACACTTTTCATGAGATTTCACAAATTATTTATCTGGTCTATCATGCAATTTGGTGTGATAATCTTTCATAACCACTGCTGGAATGAATCAACTGGCTAGAATGAGAAAAGGTTAGTAAGTTCTGCCAGCATGGAAGTTAAAATCCTTGAAAATATTGCTTGTGGATATACCCTTTAATCACCAACGTCAGTCTCATTCTCATAATTTTTTTTAAATCTATACTCTCTATACTCTCACAATTAAAGTAACAGGTAGTCTAAAAGGAAAATTCTGAAGCATCTCTAGTCAGAAGATCTCAAAATGCCTCTCATTAAGTTTGGTGTTTTACAAATGTGGGGAAACTATACTGTCTAGCCATCAATTGCATTTAAATACTCTGTTACTTGAGAAGTTTGACACAACTCTAGTTTTGTGACAGCTGGATAGGCTGGCAGTCACTTGCCATCACTGGTTAGATAGAACTGAAACATACGGAGTAGGTTTTAATACATTGCAACTCTGAAAACCACAAGTTAGATGTGTACATTATCGTCCGTGGAGGTAGAGACAGTGGAGTTTAGAGAATAGTTCAGTGTCCAAATTTAAATGTGTTATATGATTCATTTAGTACCCCAGCCCAGATTTCCCCATTCCAGAAAGACAAAGGTATATTAACCAGCTGCATGAAGATGCCCTAGATACTCTAATATTCTTTTCCATTGCTGTTGTGAGAGTTGCTTTGCAGAAAAAGTGGTTAATACTCCCCCAGCAGAACGAATCATCAATAAAATTTGTCTTGATTATGAGGGTTGCAAAGATGCTCAGTGATAAAGAAAACCAAATAAAACACCCTGTACTTCAGTGCCTGTATTTCAGTGATTTATTGCACTTTAGCAATTGTGAAAATTGAGAGCAGGTGAAATTGCCTAAGAATCAGAAATGCCCTGGTACAGAGTAATCCACATTTGTGAAGAACATTCTTTGTGACTATTTTTCTTTGAGTTTTGATTTTGAGAACTCATTTTGAATTTAATTTAAAGACGAATGTTTATTCAGAAAGCTTTTATATTTAGTAGGTAGTGTAATTTTATTAAGCCATGTATGTTTTGGGGATTTTGTGTGATTTCGAAATGTGATTATTCCCTTGCCATAGTCATAGGAAAATATTGCTTTTGTACTCTTTAGTTGATTTTTAATACTAGTTCAGCTTGGGAAAGTAGAGAACAGATTTCTTTCCCACAACATATTCCATTTCTGTATTGGATTCTTCTTAGGTCTTCAACTTTCTATACAAATGGAGAGATTAGAACTATGCTTGAAGGAAAGGATTTTATTCCAAGCAGCCATGAAAGACCATTTGCTGAAAAATGGAAATAAATTCAACAGGGGGAAGTAAAGGTTACAAAGGGCAGTTAAAATCAATTGTATAGTATGGGAAAAAAAGTGTTTAGGTAACAGTTTTTCAGAGAAGGATTTGTGGGTTATAATGAGTGACAAGATGGACATGACAGAGAAATGTGTATGCTGTGGATTAAAAAAAAAAAAAAGTCCACCAAACCACAAAATAACCTGCATCAAAAAACCTAAAAAGGAATAGTCCTCATTGCATGTAATGAAAGAATAATAGGAGAAAGTCTGTATTCCTGGCTCATTTCAGCACAGTGGCTGGAGCTGGGTCTTTGATTCATTTGGGTTATGAGCCTTGAGAATCTGGGATGTAGTGAACAGATACAGAAAAGAGCAAGTGGAATGATGTAAGATGTCTGTTACACCAAGACCAGAACCAAACATCTGAAAGAACTGAGTAATTTATCCCAGGTAAAAAAAAGTCTGATTTCATGCAGAGAAAGATTTCAAATAAATGAAAAAATGTGTTCTGCTCTCTGCATATACACAACCTAGAACAAGAAGTAATGAATTGTGCTACAGCAAAAAGACTTTATTATGAATGCCTCTCTAACAGAAACAACGAAGCACTATCTCCTTCATAGGCAGTCTTAAAAGAAAAACCAAACAACTTAATCTCTCCCAAGGAATGCCCAAGTTATGACTGTTCCTGTAGGTGACATGGAGACGAATTCTATGATTTAGATTGCTTTATGTTTTTTCTAAAGTGATACCATATATGAAAGGACAGGATGAATATTATTAGCTTGCTGTCTTTCTTTCTGCCCGTTTGTTCTGCTACAAATCCCAGATACCGACTCCTTGAAATTTTCCCCAGCTTTCCAATGAAGAAAGAGTATCTTTGCTTATAAAAAACAGGATGCTTCCTGGAATAACCACATATGTGGGAAAGTAGTTTCCTATCGATGGGATTAATTTGCTTTCACGTAAGTATTGAAAAGGCAGCCACTTCAACTTAAAGTAGTCACTTCTTACCTTTGCAGACACTGAAGGCAAATCCACATCTCCACATGGCAATTCACCTCATTTTAAAATGGACAGCTAGAGTAAACATAATCTAAACACTTGTGATGTCATAATATGGGAGGTGAGCAGAGGACAGGAATCAGTATTTATAAATTAAGTACGGAGAGATGGAGTTGTTGACTGTCTCAGATTAAGAACAACTCTGGATGTCTAGACTCAGCCTTAAAGTTCTTGGGATTCTTGACATTCATAGAGTTCTCTCTTCATGGAAAAGTGAGCTACAAAAATACTATGAATTTTCAAATGTCACCTCCTTCTGTTCATTGATGACAGAAATCTGAGACTGCCAGCCAGATATTTATCTATAATCAATGGAATTCCATGGATGTTAATTTTCTTCATTGATAATAGCAGAGGAGTAGCTTTGCTAGGATAATTGTTTTGTATATCGTAATATTGATTTAGTTTCAATTATATAATAATTTGAATATATCTACCTACGTAGTCTTAATAAGCATTTTAGTGGGTTTTGGTAATAAAAAAGGAACATTGAAGTATCATATGTGGGTTAGTTGTACTGCAGTTATGATGAAATAATCTAGAACTTTGTCATATAACACTTTTTTTAATGACAGTTTGAGACAAATGTGCCTTTACATCTTCACTCTTGGCACTGTAGAGAGTAACAGCAAAAAAATATTCTTAGCTGATACTGGTTAGCTCCACTTTCTCTGCAACAATGGTAATAGGATGTAATTTCATTCCTATACAGGTTATTTCGTGACCATTTTCAAATGTTTTTACCCTTAAGAGAAAATTATTTCAAAATTCAGTGTTCCGAAGAATCATAGAAGCTGGTCAAGAAAAGCTACATTGCATCAGCTGGTTAATCTCCCAGGCAATATAAGTGTATCTCCTGCTGATTATTTACTAAGAGTATGTATTAAAAAGAGATATTCTTTTAGGTTCTACAGAGGTAAAATTCCTCAGCTCATTGCCTTGTTGTTTTAGTTTGTTTGTTCATTGTTTTTCCCTTATGTTTTTTTTTAAATCCACTGGTTTTTCCCTTATGTTTTTTTTTTTAATCCACTGATATTCATAATGTAATAACTGAGAAGTGTGCTATGATGAAAATTTACAACACTTTGCTAACTCTTTTTGCATGGCTACTCAAGCAGAAATAAATTGTGATATATATCAACAGTTGTCACTCCACCAAGATGAGAGTATCTGTGTCTTCCAGTCTTAACAATAGATTTTCTTTAGTCCTGTTTATTACTGTTTCTCCTTTTCTTTCACATCCTTTATATTTATTTAAGATTGAATTTTTATTTTATTTCTGATGGAGCATAGTATTGAATTTTGAACATAATGTTAAAGTTCTGGTTTAGAACATCTTCTAAAATCTGATATATGACATAAACTGTTATATTTATTGTGACTATTCCCTCACTGTGCCAAAGTCACTAAGTGAGGGAAATTTCATGACCTCAAAAAATGAAGATTCCACTGTAAAATATTTCTGACACACTTCATCTCTAAGTATATGTAGATTTACCCTTGACTCAATAGTTGGTGATGCAGCCTCTTCTCTAGATCAAAGATCCTAGTAGAAGCTTGCATTTTTCCCACAAAAACACATACTATGCTTGGTTTTATGGTCAAGAATTTTATTAACCTTTTCTAACCCTAAATCATAGAGGAAGGTAAGAATAAATTAATTACGTGCTATAAATACTGAATATTAGTCAAAGTTATGGCCCCATTTTCAATGCCTGTTTACTGTTTTCTGTATGATAAGTCCTGTAACTGTACTGTACCATCCAGATTGCTGAAGAGGTAACAGGAGATGAACTCATAGATCACTCTATATGATTAACATTCTAGCTTAAGATCATTTCCTCTTTTTTTTTTTATCAATAGCAGCTTAAATCTTTTTTTCTAGGTTATTCCCAGAGGAAATATTGTATTTCACAGGACTTACTAGTGATTTCTATCCAACCCTGCCAAAAACACCCCCTTAATCAAGATCCCACCAACAGTGGGATTTGAGATGTTAATTATGCATCTAGAGCACATTTTATTCATATTGTGCTATGCCAGTTCTGTGTGTGTGTACAGGTGTTTTTAATCAAAGGTTTTGCAGGAAGAAATCAAATACTCAAAAAACGTTACATTTGTGAGCTGAATTTATACTCTCATAAAAAGAAAATCAAACTTTTTGACAGTTTTGACTGGCATTAAGCATATTACTCTCCTTTAATCCTAAAACAAAAGATTTTGAATCAGTTTTTTGTATTATCATCTCCAGGCCCATTGTCAGATTAACAAGTTTAGAATTACATGAGCTCACTGCTTTTTTTTGATTGTGGTACAGTATTAGTACACTTCCATCAGCTGTATAGCTTGAATGAACTGAGAACTTCAGGAGAGCATGTCAGAGGATTTGCCAGCATTACTCCTTACCTTTTGAACTCAAATTGCACTCCATAAAATGTTTAGTGCCTTTTAGGCTTTCAGCATAGGCTGTCATTCCCACTGATAGTGCAATAGGTCTCGCAGAGGACCACAGATAGCTGTCATTTTCTGCTGTACTGTGTTTCACTTCAAAAGGACAAACTATTTTTTAATATATGACTATTTACTGTCAAGTTGGACAAAACCCAATCTCAAATTTCAGTGTTGTCTAAGAATTATCTCTTAGCCTGACTGCATAAGAGATTCTGTGTTTAGGTCTGACATTATCTCCTCTTCTTGAACGCATCCTATGTTAGGTAGTTATTTAAAATGTGAAAAATAAATCTGTGCTGTGATGGCAACACACAATACAGAATATATCCAAAAAGTTTCTGTATAAATCTGTGTTCGACTATATTTCTAACTAGCACTCTTCATTCATGTAAGGATTCCACAACTGTTTTAAGCAGTAGTTGTTTTCCAAAAATAGAAGATGCTCATCTATTATGGAGATGATTTTCAAATAATGATTTCAGGAACTGGCAGAGAACAAAGGCTGCACTGCAGCTGAAATAAACAGCCTTCCCCTCTGGTGATTTTAGGATACCAGTTATTAAAAAATCATTTTCCTGACATTTGCATGGTAAACTCAGATCTCACTCTGATGATAAATATATCTCTTGGGTTCACCTTCCAGGGCAAGCCTCAGGGATACATCAGAATTTAGTAATGGGATTTTAGTTTTATCAGTGTTTCATTCATTTTGATTTGGTTGGTTCTTCTTCTTCTAGAAGTCATAAAATTTTTCAAACACAAAACTCACCAAACATATAATTATGGGTTGATTTCAGTGCAGAAAAATGAACTAAATGCCAACTTTTTTTATTTTTCCTTTGTTGGAGGCCAAAAACCACAGAATAACCACAAAGTGTCAAATATGAAGAGGAAAAATTCTCAAATTAGGTTTTAGTCTGCAAAACTTATTTCAGAATGCCATCAGCAATATGTTTTTTACATTGAGCTGATCATTATTTGATAGAATGTATTTCCTCTTTGATAAAGGCAATCTGGTTCCAGGCCTTTGTTTTCAGAAAGCATTGATAATACAAATTTTTTTCCGCATATTAATTTGCAGTGGTGCTTAACTAATTTTTTTGCCTCTTATTTTAAGTATTCCTCACTAAATGAGGGGATAGCAGTCAGATAAAAAATGAGATGTAGTGTAGTATAAACACACATAACTCAGCAGCTCAATGACAACTGAAGTGCAAAATGTATGGATAATAAGGTTGGACCACAACCCTGCATGCCTTAGAAGTTTACTCTTGGATCTTATCCTCACGACATGTGAGTAAACTAACGTTCCAAAGAAAAAATAATTAATAATGAGAAAAAAAGAAGAAAAAAAAATTGTATTTGATCATGCATATTTTTATAGTAATAATGAAAGAAAATATAAAATATGTATATCAACTTTTTACATAGAAAAGAGAGGGCTTTTTTAAAGTTTTGTATGCATGACTAGACATTTATGCTGCCTCAGTTTGAGCATACCTTAAAAAGACGAGTATTTTGGGAGCATACTGAGGGCTGAAAATCTGTAATTATGCCTTGGCTTTTAATGTTTGAAGTTTGACTCCCAAAAAACTTAGTTTCACAATTCATCAAACATTCTAGACACGGCTTAATAACATTCATACACAGAGAACCAACAACTGGTCATAGTCGTACTTTACATCATAAATTAGATCTTTGCAGATGACTTAGGAATGTTTTTACCCAAATGCAAAACTGTATACTTCATCCCATTCGTTGTGCAACTTGCTCTACAATTTTCCTTTTTGTGCTGATTTTATGATAATTTAAGGAGAAAAAAAATAAAGAGCTTTTCTGAACAGTTAGCCCAAAAGGTTAGTCAAATTAGAAATATGTTCCAAATTAATATGTAGGTTTTATACACATAATTAGTATTGCCATTAATGAAATATATTCGTATAAGTTTTTCAAGTCACGCAGGGAGGAGCATGATAGAATCTTACACATATCCATTATCAGCACTTGTGCAAAGCATCTGACACTGTCCGAGTGACATGGAAGGTAGAACTGAGTGCATCTTCAGCAAGTCTGCCAATGGCACCAAACTGTGTGGTGCAGTCAACACACTGGAGGGAGGGATGCCATCCAGAGAGACCTCCACAGGCTTAAGAGGTGAGCCTGTGTGAACCTCATGAAGTGCAACATGACCAAATGCACCTGGGTCAGGGCAATCCTAAGTATAAATACAAGCTGGGAGGAGAAGGGATTGAGAAAAGCACTGGGGAGAAGGATTTGGCGGTGTTGGCGGATGAGAAGCTCAACATGATTCATCAGTGCGTGCTCACAGCCCAGAAGGCCAACTGTATCCTAGACCAGCGATCAAGGGATGCGATTCTGCCCCTCTACTCCACTCTAGTGAGACCCTACCTGGAGTACTGCATCCATCTCTGTGGCTCCAAACACAAGAAGGATGTGGTCTGCTGGAGTGAGTCCAGAGGAGCAGCATGAATAGAGGCACAGGACAGGGGCACCTCTTCTATGAAGACAGGCTGAGAGAGTTGGGGTTGTTCAGTCTGGAGAAGAGAATGCTCTGAGAAGACCTTAATAGCAGCCTTCCAGGAGCTAAAGGGGAACTACGGGAAAGCTGAAGAGGGACTTCTTACAAGGGTGTGTAGTGACATGACGAGGGTTAACATCTTTAAACTGAAACAGGGTAGGTTTAGATCAGATATTAGTAAGAAATTCTCTACAGTGAGGATGATGAAGCACTGGAACGGGTTTCCCGGAGAAGTTGTGGATGCCCGGTGACCCTGTCCATGTCAGGGGGATTGGAACTAGATGTTCTTTAATACCCCTTCTAAACCAAGACATTCTTTGATTTTATCATGCAGTGAACTCTATTTTAAATGTGGCCGGATTTTGCTTTGGTTTGGGGGTTTTTTTACATAGATTGGAAGATTGTATCTGGTGTGATTTTCGTCTGATTTATTAAAAATAAACACAGCCTCTCTATCTATCTGAAGCCTGTATGATTTTCATGCATCAGAGTTGTATTTATAATAGCCTCATCTTCATTCACTTGGAACAGATGGAAAAATGTCTTTGATTACTGCATTTTTTTATGTTGCAGACTGCAGGGCTAGAGACCTTGTTTCCTTCTTTTTCTAAACAGTAAAGGAAAGTTTGCATAGAAGAGCTCTGTAGAATCTGTTCGGCATATTTGACAAGGATGACTTCCTGATTCTGACAGTTCCCAAGCAGCTTTCCTGTGTAATTATTCTTTAACCTTGTCAGAGTAACATGAACCAAGGTCTCCAACCTTCCAGTATCTAAAGTACTAAAAGTAGTTAATCAAAAAGGCTTTCTTAATCCATTCCTTTTCCATCTGTTCCTATTGAAAGAGTAGTTAACTCTTCTAGAATGGCTCTAGCATATAGAAACAGTAGACAGCACAATAAATTCTTCATTGATAGATGCTTGGTGACAGTGAAATTATGTAAAACTGTATCTCCTGCTGTGCCATACATACAAAGAGTGTTTGTACATGAACAGCAGCATCAATAAGGTTATAAAGTATGGCAAAATAAACTCACAGCTTCTAAAAAGCTAAATGAACCAAAGCAATTTAAACTCTGAGCATTACACAACTTGATTTCTCTATCACCCTGAGCAGCATAGATAGAGTGGAGGGTTAGGAAAAAAAATGAAAATCTGTAAAGGAACATTACAGCATTTGTTCACAATATGAGCTGTCAACAATCATGCATAATTTGAGACTGCAGCCGCTAACAATTTCACCATGTTTTTCTCTGCTTGAGGAACTGAGTTTTCTGATGTGTCCCTGATGGGATTACATGGCCCTAACAGCATCTTGTAAATAACCCATACTACCCCTGCACAGAGCACAAATTTAGATTTCACAGATTACAGCCCTAAACTATAAACACTCGTCTGCCCCGCATTATTATGTGGTCCAAGTTTGTTAATTAAAGAAACATTGTCAAAATGCAAATATCATCAAATTGCCTTTGGCATGATGGCATATAATAACATGTTAAAATTATTAAACACTATGTCAAAATTTAGAATTTTTTTCTCTTCTTTCTGAGAAATTTAGCTTTTGTAATTCTCAGTGCTGTGCACAGTGTTCTCTTAGTGTGAAAAGAGAGAATGATTCCAAATGTCAAGGGGATTTATGAAAGGAAACATTACATTTATGTGAAAGAAACAGAAACCAGATGAGGATTTCATCAAAGACAGATAACTGATACATTTTATGTAATTCATAAAAAAAAGAAACAAATGAAAACCTAAACAAAGGCAAACCATCCCGATTCTAAGCACTTGTCTTCTTTTTAACCTTGACACTATTGGTTTGTTTGTTTTCTGGGGATTTTTTTTTTCTGAGTGGAAAGCATATAATGTTATAAATGTGACATGTTCTAAGAGTTCAGTCTTTAAATTGCCACGAGTGAACCGTTTTCTCTCTTCTTCATGATTTTTTTTTCATTAAAAATGTTTCGTGCTCATGTGGGACATTTGGGCAAACTTTGAAGTAGAGGGTTGGTCAAAATACTAAATTAAAACTGAAATTCAATTAATTTTTGTTTACATGACAACATTTAGGACATGAAATGAAAATGGTACTACTATAACTGTTAAATTAAGAAATCTGAAGCAATCAAAAAAGATGTCATTCTCGAATGATCTTGTGATTGGAAACCAATAGAAATGGATAAATCAGTATTATGAAAAGGATTTTAACTGTAGTCTCACATATGGAAGTAGATTTATAATTACTGTATTTATTCATGACATGTTATTTTTTAATACAAAGTGTTTTCATAATGAGCTCAGAAGTTTTGCCATTTAATAGGAAAATTCATTTATGCAAAACCAAAAGCCAAACAGGTAAATGTGAGTTCACACATTCTGGGTATAAAAGAGCCATGCTGTGACAGAGATATTGTTTTAAGGTTTTCTTGCTTCCTGCTCTATGCTACATACTAAAATAATGAATTTTCTAGGATAAAATCTGCAAATTATTGAAATTATATACATAATATGTAATTTTTAAAAACATAATTATGTGCAAAAATCCCCAAAATTTCTCATAATGTGTACCAGTTGCTGCCTACCTGCTGGGGTATCAAAGTCCTTGAAAGGAAATATGACCATCAAAATATCCTACATTTTCTACAGGACATACTAAGCTCTCTACACATTAGCGCAGTTTCTCAATAAGACATTTAGTTTCTTCTTAAACCATTCAAGGCTGGAAAACCTAGGTCACCTTCTTCTTATGTTAATCACAAAACCCAGTCTGATAATTATTTGACTGAAATCACTACAGTGTTCAATATTGTAGAAGACACAGTGACCCGGAACGTTGTGTGTCCCTTTTGTTCAGTAACTCAGCAGGTACTCCACTCACTCAGGCTGAAGGATGACACTGCTCAGTCACTCAATCTGAAAATGAAAGTCTGACCCAACATCTTTTAGGTGGATGCTTTAGCCAGAAGCTTATAAAATTGATTATAGCCAGAGAGCCAGAAGATTGTTCTCTTTTATGCAGCCTTGTTGAAACACCTTCACTTTTCATGGGCCAGAGAACAAGACTATGCTTGTATATTCCAGGAGCTAAAATATGTTCTCTCTTATCTAGGAAAAGGACCCTGAGCAATACACTTTATGTTGCTAAATAAGAGAGAGATAAGGATGTATCCCTGGCTTCAAGGATAAGTAGCACAGATTTATCTTGTGTTCACATTTCTTTTCAGATGGTCCCTTTTCTAACAAGAGTGTCTCAGTGGCCCAAAGAGGGACAGAAAGCAAGCTAACAACTGTGCAGTGTCAGCAATCACAGCACTCAAGCTCACTCCCTACCCTTCTCTTACTAAATAGCATAAATATACCCTCAGAATCTCTATAAGGTTCAAAATCATTTTAAACAGATCTTCATTAAATATTCAGTAAAGTAAGTATTTTACATAATGCTGGATATTCCATCTCCTAAGCTCTATGTGTATATTCTCTCTCTGGCAAATGTAATAATTCTTAAGAAAGACTTCATAGGAGGTTTTGGATGCAGGTCAATCAAAGTATTCCTTTGAGACGCTGAATATGCAACTCCCAATCAACTACAGGAGAAGCAGAACCTTACATTGGCTCTGCCACAACCGTAGCTGAGTGCTCTGACCCTTTGAATACACATAATCTTTTTCTAGCTTACGTCTGAGGAGTGGGTGATCCGAATGCCTCAGTCTCAGTAGAAACATCCATAGCTCTGAGTTTTGCTTGTAGCCCTCCTTGAAAAAAGCAGGACTGACACTGCCTACTTCTTTCTTCATATTTTCCTTTGGAGAGGTTGTGTCCCCAATTGCATACATAGAATATTTCAAAATTCTGCACTTAACAATCCATTTTCAGATCAAAATGTATTTTAGATATGCACAGTTTCATAGGCCTTGTTCATTCAAGAAACATTGAATTCTAAAGTGTTGTTTCAGGATCCTAATAGCTAAATTCTGTCAGTTGAGCTCCCCCAAACTATTAACGGTATTCTTTTTTCCCCTTTAGCTACAGCAGAAAGAAAATAATTTAATAATATTTTTCAGTGTTCCAATAATGCTTTGATTTAATTTCCCTAATGGTTTTGCAAAAAAAAAAAAATTCTTTTCACCAGACATCAAAATCAATTTGATTATTTCCACACACACCCCCTACAGAACAAAATGTTAATTATCAGAAGAATTAAACCGCAGGACATTAATTTGTGAAATGACTACTGAACACTTTTGTGTTAATCAATTCAGAATAAAACATTAATCCCTTTAGATCCCAAAGATTAATTTAACAACAAGGAAATAGCCAAAACCATGGTGGTCTAGGGACCACTGACTTGCACTGATATACCTGGCTTTGTGTCAATGAAGTCTAGATCCTAGAGAGAAATCACAAGACATTTGTATACTAGGGGAGCAGAAAGACTTTCAAAAATATATGAGTTATTCTTCACTTCACATTGCCCCTGGCTATGCCTGCATATATGTTTTAACTAATATAGCTTCTTTACAGCCCATCTTCCAGTAATGTATTGTGATTGAACCAATCCACAACTAGGATAGTAAGCAGTGATTATGCTGTGATTAATTGAGCTCAGAATATCACAGTCAGCATATACTCCATAAGAACTTTTCCTCACCATTTTATCCTGTTTAATGATCTGCCTTGACCAAGAACTAGTATGTCACAAAAGCTTGCACAACTAAAAATCAGAACTTAGTATCTTAAATAGATTTAAAAAAAAAAAATTTAGAAGGTTACCTTTACTTCTATCTGGTGTTGGAGAACTTATTGTTGAATTCATTTTCACAATTAGTAGTCTCTTGTAAATAATTTAATTCTTTTTCTACAATTAGATAATAAAAAAATTTTGATTTAGGCAGCAGTGTGCCCAGGTGGCCAAGAAGGCCAATGGCATCCTGGCTTGTAGGATTTTTTATTTCATACTAGAAATAGTATGGCCAGCAGGACCAGAGAGGTGATACTTCCTCTGTACTTGTCACTGGTGAGGCCACACCTTGAAATTTTGTTAATTTCTGGGCCACTCAGTTAAGGAGGGAGATTGAGGTGCTGGAGTGTGTCCAGAGAAGGGCAATGAAGCTGCTGAAGGGTCTTCAGTGCATGGCCTATGAGGAGTGGCTGAGGGAACTGGGGTTGTTGAGCCTGGAGAAAAGGTGGCTCAGGGGAGACATCTCCCTCATTATCCTTCTCCACAACTCCCTGACAGGAGGTTGTAGCCAGGTGGGGGGTTCAGCCTCTTCTTCCAGGCAACCAGCAATAGGACAAGAAGACATAGTTCTAAGATGCACTAGGGGACGTTTAGCTTGGACATTAGGAAGAATTTCTTTACAGATAGTGGTATGGGCTGCCCAGGGAGGTGGTCAAGTCACTGTCCCTGGAGATGTTTATGGAAACTGTGTTTATGGAAAGACTGGATGAGTTACTGTCCCTGGAGATGTTTATGGAAAGCATGGTCTGGTTGACATGGTGGTGTTAGGTCATAGGTTGGACTTGATGGTCTTTTCCAACCTGATTGATTCTGTAACATTTACAAAATGACTCCATGTTAAATAATAACATTCCCTTAATTCGGACAAAAATCAAAATCAATTTTGCCTCATTACATTACAAAATACTAGAACTTTAAAAACCCCCAAGGCTGTCCTGCCACTGAATGTCTTCTATAATTGCCAGATTTTTATTATCTTGCCCTTTACTTTTTTCCATTTAGCTTTCCAGTTTACAAAAAAATAACAATTATGTCAACTTCCTCAGTGCCAAATCTACCTTTATTTTTATATTTTTACAGGACAAAAATATATAACATTAACATTGACCTGTCATACTTTTGATGTCATGCAACATCCATAAACAAATTCCAAGACAGGTAAGAACTGTTTCTTGCAGCCATATAAATTTATGGGATTTAATGTTCATTTTATTAAGTCACAATAACTAAATGTCTAGAAATGTTTGAGGGGGTATTTTTTGTTTGTGTGTTTTGGTGTTTTGGTGGGTGTTTTTCTCAGAGATATGTCTCAGGATAGACATTTCCTTTTAAAAGATGTAAGTCTAGTCACTCACTCATGACAAAGAAACCCAAAAAACTCACTATTCTGTCAATTCTTTTTTCAGTGAGAGTGAAGAATTTCATTAACATTCCACAAATTTCACCTGAATAGTTTTTGTGTCATCCACTGAAAAATGCAATACCTGACAAATAATTGACATGTTTATGAAGTAGAGAAATAGTATAGGGTAACTCAAGCCAGTAAGACAAAATACGAACTATTTTGCAAGACAGTGCTATCCCATTAAGAGAGCTGAGTAGTATATTGTACACAGGGAGAAAGAACTGAAGCAGAAAATACAGAATTCTTATAAATTCTCCAAGTCTTTGAAAGATTAACAGAATGAAGGCGAAAGTTTAAACTTTATCTTTTCTCTCTGTCCTGGTTTCAGAGAAGGGGATGGAGTTTAGAGCTCTGTCTTCTCTACGATTCCATGGTTCTAAGATTTTATGATTCTACAATTTACGGACATTTTACAGACATTTCACAGGGGTGGCCCATAGACTAAGGAAATCCCTGCATTTATCAAAGGCTGAGAAGCGGTGTGGTGGTTATTGAGGATATATTGGATAGTGCATGATAATGCATGCACCTAAGCATGATGAAAATGGCATAGAATGAGTGGTGGAGAATATGCTAGTTTTGGCAAAGGTAGAGTTGATTTTCATCATAGTAGCTAATATGGGTCTGTGTTTTGGATCTGGGCTGGAAATGGTGTTGGTAACAAAGGGATGTTTCCATTATTGCTCAGCAGTGTTTACACAGAGCCAAGGGCTGATCTTTTCATCCTGCTGGACCAGCGAGCAGGGTGGGGGTGCACAAGAAGTTAGGAGAGAGGACAGATGGGACAAGTGACCCCAGCTGAACAAACGGATGATATATACCCTGTGACACCATGATCAGCAACAGATGAGGAGAAGGCGTGCCTGGATGCTGTTGCTCAAACACTGAATGGGTATCATTTGTTTGGTGGTGTACAATGGTTTTCATTTACATTACTTGTCTTTCTTGGGTTTTATTTCTTTCTCTTGGTTATTTTCCTTTTAATAAAATTTACCAAAATTGTTGTTATTATTATCAGGTTTTTTTAATTATTAAAATTTTCTTCACTCAACCAACAATTTTTCTCATCTTTACACTCTCCACTTCCCTTCCCCTCTCTCATCCTGCTGAAGCATGGAGTGACCAAGTCAGTGTGTGGTGCTTAGTTGCCAGCTGGGGTTAAACCATGACAGTAGACTATTTTCAAAGTAACAAAAATAGTAGAGAGTGGGAAATACTGCTATAAATGTGGGTTTAAATTGAATTTCAATTTTACCATTATAAGGATAATGGATATGACATTTTCTCAAACACTCATTTTGATTTTCATAAGTTTATAAATCCCATTCAATGCTTACTTCTGCCTTTATGTACCTCAAAAATCTCTAAAACCAGAATCCTGGGCTATCTTGCAATTTTTTTCCATAATGAGCTTAAAGCTCATTATGATGATACAAAAGAACTGCTCATGTAACTGTGACATGAGGCAACTGTATTCTAACAAATCAACATGTTTCAATGGAGAATAATGTAGAAAACATTCTGCTGCTCTTGTGTACATAAACGACATTGCTAAAAATTGGTGAGAAAAAAACCCACATTTTGTTGCCAACATTTATATTCAAAGCTAGTTTTTGAATGTCTGTCTCTGGAATTTTTCATTCACAAACCTTCTGCCTTGTGCAGAGATTCAGCAAGAAAGAAATACATGCTTGAAAGCAGAAGAAGGTAATTATTGACTAATACATATAGCAAATAGCTAAGATGAGCAAGCTCACTTTGGGCTGAGTGTTAATGTGTTCACCATCTCTGTAACACATCCAATGAGTTTTTGCTGTCCAAGCAGTTGTCAGTCAGGCTGGGAAGGGTCAGGCCCTATTATTCTGAAAGAGGATAATCCTCAGTGTTGCTGAGTTTCCACCTTCTGATTTTATGTTTTTCCTTTAAAATTTTTGATTTTTTGTGTTAGTCTTACCTCTTCAGCTGCTTAAGTACCCACACTTCAACAGCATCACCACAGCTTGCAATTTTACATTTTCTTATCTTGCATGGCTCTAGTCTAGGTACTTTCTCACAGCTTAGCAGTTTTCCCAGATGTCTGAGCCAAAGTTATAATGCTGTGCTATATCAAAACTAGGTCATGATTCACAAACAGCTGAATCTCTAAGAGAAGGATTGCAATTTCACTTTCATCAGAATAAATAATAATAAACTTAATAAAACCCAGATAATCTGGGAGTAGGAAAGGATCTCTAGGGAGACCACTCATGATTCAAAAGCTCAGAAAATGCTTCATTCTTAACTTCAAGCACTGAAGTAAACTGGACTTACATTTATCTGAAAGAAACCCACCTGGTAATCACTTAGGATGGAAATCTAAGACGCTTTCAGATGTACGTGAAAACTGAAAGATCCCACAAAGGCATCTCACTATTGACAAAAAATCAGACCAAAAAAACCCCACACCAAAACAAGCAAGAACAACAACACAAAAAAACACCAACAGAAAGCCTAAAATGCCTCACTGTGTTTTCTCTAAGCATGCCTGAAATGACTGTCAAGAGTTTATTTATGTAATGTATTCGAGAAATGAGACAGAATAAGATAAAATATATATAAACACCGAATTAATGAAGGCTGAAGTTTTACAATATAACTTTTTAAAGTCCTTCTCTAAGACGTCTGCTCCTTTTCACACATAATGGAAAGTGAGCCACTGAACAAAATGAAATACAAGAAATAACAAAGATAAAAAAGAAAATGCTTTTTTCATAGAGGATTAAATTAATTTCATGTAACTTGAACTGTTGTAAAAGTTGATTTTTCCAAAAGGGGCCTTGATGGAATTTCCATTGTTCAGTCAACAGAAGACAACACAAAATTGTAATGCTGAGTTCTTTTTGCAGGACAAATAAAAATATACTGTAAGGTGAACTAGGGTAAAAGCTGATGGATAGACTGAAGAATTTGGACAAGGACTCTGAATGATATGAAGTGTTCTGACTTGTATGAAAAAAATAAAAAAAAGTTGTGCAGCTAATCTAAAACGAAGTATTTCAGGAGGAGTTTTCTGTGGCTATGCAAATAGCTTCAGAACCATATGTATTTTTCAACTAAAACAAAGAACTGCAAACAGCCACAAACAGTAGACTATAAATTACTAACCACTACTAGACTAGTTGTGTGGACTACTTACATTTCCAGTGGTTCATGTCCTAACTGAGTCATGAGTTAGCTTTCCTTATTGTTTACTGCTTGTCACCATTCCAACTTTCCCTTTTCTTATGAGGGCCTGAAAGTTTTGGAACAGGCTTTAAATATCAGTGTTAGGGCATATTTAGAATTATATTTTGAAACAGTCCAAACATACTTGTTCTAGCAATAAAATAAGGATAAGACACACATTCTCTTACATCAGATAAGGTTGCTTCAGTTCATACTTTATTCCATAGCACCCTTCAACCACAGCACTTTCATTCATATTATTTGGCTTGCAGAATACTGGCTGGAGACACTCAAATGTGGTCTTTTTCAAATCTCCTCATGGTCTCTGTTAATGGAATTAGATATATCTGAGAAATTATCCTAACATTATTAACAAATCCAATAAATTAAATATAATTAAACTAAACTGTGAGAAGATATTATTCCATTAGGAACATGGGTGTCTCAAACTGTGGAACAGAAGATCCTATTTAGCACCTTGATTAGATAATATGACAATTTTTAATACTTCTATGTTGTATTGCTGAAAAGTACTGAATATTTTCTATTGAATATTGAAAAATAGTGATTTTCTAGAGGTTAATAATAATCATAGTTTACCAGTGCATTCCATTTGAGAAGCCAAACAGTGCTAACTTTCAAATGCATAAAAAATGCTGCCAAAAGAGATAAACCATCTTTAAATCAGAAAGGTGATTTTTTTTTTCTCTTTATCTTATTAAACAGCATTGTACGTTTCTACAGTATTTATGCTTGCTTCTATACTACTCACGCAGCATGGGGGAACAATGCTATAGATATGTGTGTTTCTCTTGAGAAAACCGAGTCAAATAAGAGAAAAAGATCAAGTCCTAGCTTGCAGCTAGATGAATGAAGATGAAAATTTAGACAGAAAAACCAGTGTTGACATAGTGACTCTAGGTAAATACACTCATGGATTATCCATTAGCCACACGAGAAAAGTGTAACATTCAAATATAAAAGGAAAATTGAAAAAGTACTGTATATAACAGTTTAATGACTCCAACCATCAGTAGATTTTTGGCGTCGGGAGGGAGGGAGGGAGGGGGCTGTTAATTCCCACCTCCCATCAATGGCTATTTCACTGACTCCTTGGTTATAAACCAGCATTTTTATTCTGAATAGAATTCTCTGTGATATTAGTAGCTGGACCAGTAGTTCCTTCCCCATAAATTTGAGTCAAGCTAGATTCTCAGAGGAGTCTAAAAAGGCCTGAGAATGACACCAAGTTAAGAGCAAACTGGCAGCTTCAGAAGTAAGAGATGGGGTGTCAAGAAAACTGACAACTACCATGCTTAGATATTTGACTAAACCTGTCCTGAATGTGACTAAAGAGAGTACAAAACTTGCTGGATAAGTGCTAAGCTAAGTCTGAGAAGATTGAAAGAGTCTTGCCCCCTAAAAACAGCTACTTTCATCTATGCAACCTTTCCAACTTAGTGCTAATGTCAGATTATACCATTTTTACATATTCTGTAAGTCTCAGTTACATCGTACCTTTGTTTTGGCACCTCCATGGATGTCACTTTCTCCAACTCTCTTGTAATTTCCTCAGCTTCATTCTTGAGCCCAGATGCCTTTTCACTTCAGGGATTTTAAGAGAAATGATTGCAGTTAGAACAGTGCGACTGCTGCCAAACATTGTACGTGTTTCAGTGGACTTTTCCATTATTTCCATGTTTAAATGGTCGATTGGAATGCGACTGGAATATGTGGGGTGGGAGGCAAGAGAAGTAGGGTTTTGTTGTGGTTTAGACCAAGACAACCTACATGGAGTGAATAATCTGATTGTCTGTTGGTCTGGGTTTTGTTCTTGTCATGGCACAGTATTTGACACAATGAACAGGATTCATTTTGTGTGTGGTGCTCTAGGAGCAGACCAAATGCGTTCCATACAGCACTGGACATTCAGTCTACAGAAGCAGATGAGAGGTTGATGTGAAGATTATAGTGTGGATATTACAAATAAAGGGGAAGCAAAAAAGCAACTTTTCAGCCCAGAGAGTCACTCTTATTGCCTTGCACAATGGGCTTATATAAACGAGTTGTAAGACATAAGCACTCCTTGGCAGAGCATAAGTCCATAATGCACTCAAAACATTTCTGATCTCCTGTGACTTTGAGTACATTTACATTGCCGAGGGGAATGAGCTCAAACACAGGACTTCTGACTGTTCACAAACTTTAGCTGCTAATTTATGTCCTACTTCTAGCTTTGATGAATACAAGTAGGCCCACAGAGACAGCTCTGCTGTGTATGGAACCAGCCTTAGTGTCACTGTGAGTCAACTGCTGCCAAATGGCCTCAGGGCAAGGACTCAATCCCTGGTCTTCTTTTATTTAGCAGAATAGAAAGAGTTATAGAGATCTTGGGTAAGAAGTGAGCCGCATGGTTAGACCACAAAAGACTCTGCTACTCCCTTGTGCTGTCAAGTCTACTTATAGGCCTTTGCACAGAAAATTCAAGATTTTTTTCTCACCTTAAACATTATTTATGAAGATAAGTTTAAAGACGTGGGAGAGGCAAACAACAGCAAGAAATGGTGCCCATTGCCACTCTTAAAAACAGCATCCACAAAGTTTCTTGCAGTTTTTTTCCTGCCTACAAAACACACCCTATTTCCCCAGAAAGAAAGGTGCAACTCACATTTAACCCTTCCAATTCCATCTGCAAGTCCTACATGTATTGGTTTTTAGTAACCTCTTCCGCATGGAGCAGTTTAGGAAAATCAGTCCTTTGGAAAGCACACATACCCCCAACTCTGCGTTACAAATAATCTTTTTATGATGTATCCAGCCTCTTTTGATTACTTTTGTATCTAGAGGATGATTTTACTGCTTGCACAAAAAAGTTTTTCCTCTGACCTGTTCTAACAAGCTGGCTGAGACAGGCCTGGCACTCCTTTAAAACCCATTAGGCAGTGTCTTCTTTCATGTTTGTAGAAAGAAGGGAGTTGAGATCAAGAAAACTTAGCTATAGACAAATGCTAGCAAATGCAGGTAGTCCTTATTGGGTAGAGACACGTGCTGTGACTGGATAAATATGAAATGAGATTTTAGCTGCAGAACAACCTCCTTTTAGAGCACAGATGGAGACAGTCAGAAAATGCCACGTGTTACCAAACAAAAATGATGCAGGTGATACAGCTGTAAATGCACTGATCCTATCTGAATGTCTTTGGCTATGGGCATGCTCATGAGACAAGCTCTGACTTCCTGCCTTTTCCATGCCGAACATGCTTCATAGGAATTTCTCTTATACCTTTCTTTTTTCTTGGAGATATTCTAGCACGACATGTGACTTGTTTAAAGGGTGGTGGTTAACTCCTGATGTGGGTGCACCCCACTGTTAATGTGGATACCTTAGGGCTAAATAAATTTAGTATTTCTCCTCACGGAAAATCTGCATGGGAAGCCATGACTGCAGTCTTCAAAGTAGGGCTATTCTAATTTTACTAGGCAAGTAAGAAATGGGGTTGGTGAAAAAAACTGTATATTGCAAGTCAGTGAAAGCAAAAGAATTGCCTTTTCTACATCTTTAGCCTCACTGGACATTAGTTGCTTTAGTATGGGTCTACTAAATATGAGAGAAAAGAGAGAAAGCACCATCTTCTTTTGCATTAATCTTCACATATTTAACATCACTAATATTTCAGTGTATTTTAGACAAATGGATTTAGACGCTGCAAATACAACTTCCCACTTTCAAAATTTTATAAGAATTAGAGTACATACTTGACAATCAGAATATCATTCTCCTTTATGGGAAATCAATAAACAGCCACATTCAAATTAAGACTATGCAATCATCTTTGATAACATAGACTTTCATGGCATTTCTGTACTCTACAATGCTGATTACCAGTACAAGTTTTTATTTTTACATGCCATGGAAGGGAAATTAAGATAGAAATCCTACATTCAGGTAATTAAAAAGAAAAATAGAACAGTATGTGAAGGAAAATATGCAGGAACTGAATTTAATTTTTTTTAAATTAGCTGGTGATATATATATATATATAATATAAACAGTTTAGAGTTTAAGAAATTAAGTTATTTTGTATCCCAGTCATAAATGTATATTTGATTCAAGGTGTGAGGATCAATAGCTCTCCACAGCATAGTTTTTTTGCAGTTTCAGCCATTCCTGGCAATAGAGGAAGTGTTCTGGTTTATTTTGGAAGTTAGATTTTTCTTTTAGAAAGATAAGGAGTCCCACTTAGGCAAATTCTTAGCAGGTTGGTGATACAGATGGAGTCTATTTGATTTTTCTTGTACAAAACAATAGAAAACTTCTGGTACACTGAAATGTTTTAACCATCTAGAGGCAGTATTTGAATATTGCTTTAATATTATGTTAGGTAACAAATCAGCTTTAATTATAAAAAACAGAGGAAAGGATGGAATAAAATAGCAGAAAACCCAATCTATAGCCAAAGAATACACTGTATTCTGCCAGAGACAACAAAGAAGAAGGTACTACCCTCAGAAAAAATATAAGGACATCTGCCCACAATAACAACATGAGCATGGAGAAACAATGAAACAACATACTTGGGAAAAAACAAACAAAGAAAGGAAAACAAAACAAAGAGCATAAAAAAAAGAAAAAAAATAAAGGAAAAGGAAAGAAAAAAGGAAAGAAAAAAGGAAAGAAAAAAGAAAAGAAAAGAAAAGAAAAGAAAAGAAAAGAAAAGAAAAGAAAAGAAAAGAAAAGAAAAGAAAAGAAAAGAAAAGAAAAGAAAAGAAAAGAAAAGAAAAGAAAAGAAAAGAAAAGAAAAGAAAAGAAAAGAAAAGAAAAGAAAAGAAAAGAGAGAACCACTCTAACATTATCTTTGCTGACTTACTTTTATACTACAAAGGTGCTAACAGTATAATAATTGAATAATATCCTGGACTCCTCAGGATGCAAAATGCTGATGAGCAGACACCAAGAAAAGGTATAAAAAAATGAAAGATAAACATGATAGAGATCACAAGAGAATAAGCCATGAAGCCATGTGACTAAAGGAGCTATTAGAGTTTACTAGAACTGCTTTGCTATATGCATTAGACATTTTTCTTTCATCACAGCGAAGAAAAGACAAAATAAGGTCTTAAATCAATAATTCATATGTCATAGCTGAGGCAGGACCATGTTTCTCAACTAAGCAGGAAACACTCCATCATTCAGGGGAAGTCTTTTACAATACTTAGCTAGAACAATGGTGAAATTGCCACCACACACCTATTACATGCTTTCTATGTCTCCTTTCTTACAGGTGTGTCTTTACTGGCTGTGGTGTGATACCACTATCACTGCTCCTTTTTATGAAGCAGTAACAGTCAAGAATGAGACTCTGGCATTACTATAATTAATAAGTAAAACATAACAATAACAGCTGGGAGATTCATTTTGGTGTTGTCAGTAAATTTTCAGCATAATACAGAACTGTTGTGGAATTACAGGACTGAATTTGTAATTATTTTGAAATAATTATTGAAAAGTTGATGGAGACCCATTGCACTATCTTTACATTGCATTCCCTATGGGCATCAGCGCACCACAATCGTAGGTAAAGAAAATAGTATGTAAGTAAAAATTTCTGCCAATCCTTCCAGAAACATTCAACAAAATGGAAAGACTACAGTATAGTTTTTAGTGTCCCACTTTCAATATAGCCAGAATATGCAATGATTTAGCACATAGGTAGTACATAGCCTCTTATACTAGCTTTTTCAAACAGTAAAATGTCCTCCCCAGAGAGCAATCCTCCCTTACTTCTCAGCAGTGCTGCTTTTATAGTTTTATTATTACTCTACCTTTTCTTCAGACTCAGTAACTAAATGTTATTTAAATAAATAACACAAGGAAAAGAAAAATGCTTGCAGACAAATTGGAATACTGGTGCTTTATTTTCTTCCTTTAACGGACTGCTCCTCTTAGCAATGTTTCTACCTCATTTTCCAGAGTCTGGAATGATTAGGGTCTCAAATTTCATGCACTGAAACAGGTAAAATAATTCTCCACTCTCTGGATGTATTCGTATATACATACAGATATATGCGTGTCTGTGTGTATATGTATATGTATATGCCTAGGTGTATGTATTCCTAACTTGTCTGATCTTTTCTGCTCATGACAAGGTGACTAGTTCTGTTTACCAACTGGATAATAAGGATCAGGAGAGGCAAATACACAGAGATTGGCTTCTGCTCCCCCATCATCCTGCAGACTGGATAATCTAGGATACATGACATATCATGGAGTCTATGTGATGGTAGATAGTGATATGCCGTCACAAAGAAAAACCTATCAATTCCAGCTAGAGAACTTGAACATCTTCAAGAGCATACTTCCATTTAAAGCCTAAAAAGAGAAATGTTTTTTACAGATTGTTCCTGTATACACTTAATTTCCAGGAAAAAACTCAGGCACTGGTTTTTTTTTAAAATGAACACATTACTAAAGAAAAACAGAAGAACATGAAGTATTTCAAAGGTTCGGTTATACTGATAGTATATATAAAAGTCACCTAGACCTTCACTGAAGATCTGTGTATTGAGAATAGTTGGTTCTATGTACTGTATTGGTTACATTTCAGTTTATGGAGAACAAACTTTTAAGGCAAGTTTAACTTACGTGAACTTAAAACCAGAAAACAAATAAAACACAAACCACTGAATTGTGGCTACATGACCCATGTCTCTTCTGCAATCCTTCTGCTGTTTCTGACTTTAAGAAAATTTCTGTGCTATGCTTGGAGAATTTTGCTAAGTTGAAAGACTGTCTCTCCATTCTGCACATTGAAAGTGCTTTTCAAAGAAATTGTAAGTTGGACTGAAACCAAGGGGCTCATAAGTCTTAGTAAGAACAGGGACCTACTCCTCGCAGTTTATTTTCATCTTGCAGTACATTTTGCTTTTTTTTTCAGGATTTCCTATGGCATGTAGATTCTTGCCTTGCTCTTTTCTCTTTTTCTCATTGTGAAAATTAAGAAGCTGCCTTAACCCTTAGCAAAGAACAAATCGTGGGCATGTATGACATATTTATTCATTCAGCCTAACTTCTGGCTTCTTATCCATCCAAATTAGAAAGACAAACTACTATCTTATTTCCTAAGAATTACTTTCTGAAGGAATCTACCCCTCTCCATTTATCAGACTGAAAAGTTAGGTTACTAGCATAATTATGTAATCTGTATGCTAAGAGCTAGCATGAAAATGTACATAGAGTGAACACTTCTGGCTCATAACTGATCTCTTTGTAATACTTCTATTTCCAGGTAGAATATGAATTTAAAAGAAAAAGGAGGGGGTACCTAAGAGTCAGTCAACACCACTGACGAAGTGTTATGCTCTGTTCTTAAAGACTGAACTTATTTTTACAGTTCATTCTGGACCTCTGTTCATTTACATCCTCGTAATCTTTAACTCTGTTTCCTGCAGGTAAGTTTCTTCATGAAAGGAATTTCTATGAGAGTAAACGTATGGAGGAAGTTGATCACCTGATCTTCATATGAACTTTCAGGTTTGCTTTTGTGGGACTTGAGTAAGATGACTCCCTATTATTGCGATTTAATTTATCTTTCTCCTCAGGAAGTGCACTTGCTGAAGTCAACATTCCTATTGAAAGTATGTGAAAAAAATTGAACATTTTACTTAGCTAAAGTATGTATAATAGCTAAAAATAGCTTGTAGCATTTATATGGTGGTGTCCAGCTGCTACATATTTAAAGCAACCTTGAAATTACCTGAAATTATTCCTATTTTAGGAAGTGCAAATGAAGTACGAATACAATAGAAATGACAGTGTAATTGAATAATATTACTAGTTGTTCATTTCTTATTATACATCTAGACAGAAAAATGCTGCTTTTTAAAATAGACCATGGCTTATCTTCTTTTGGTTTGGTGAGAAATCCTGGCTATCCTGAACTTCTAGGATCTCAGAGGTGATATTTTTTTAAAAGGCTGAAAAATGACTAAATTATAGCAAAGGATTTTTGGTTTTAAGAAGACTTTACTGTTGCTTGATGCAAAAAAAAAAAACCTTTTTGAACTAATACCATTAACAATTACTGTGTTTAATAGCTTTGTATTTTGATTCTTAGAATAATTTCCAATTAGTTGAAGCTCTCTTGCAGGACTTCAAATTTGCATCTAAAAATGCAAAAAATAGTTATTAACTTTCATGATATAATGAATCAAAGAAATTAATTGCATATTATTTTATCAAAAGTTATAGCAAGTTATGACAAGGTTGAAAGAAAAGTGGTGAAATAAGATCACTTATAAGGTCCTTTTCTCTGGAATTTTGTTAATGCATAATCCTGTTCTCTGGGGCAACTTTCAGTCTTCTGGTGACCAAAAAACTTTGATTTTCCAGACATTTCAAGATTGTTTGGATATATTTTAAAAATTAAATGAGCTGCTGGATAAGAAATTCAATTGTCTGTTTTATAAGCCATGTAGAAAAGAAGCATACACGTAGAAGATTTCTGCATTTCTGTAAAAAAAATTACCTTTCTTCATATCAGTTCTTAAATGAAAATATGCATCCATGTAGAATTCTTGGAATACATCTTGGACAAGTAAAAAATTATAAACACTATTAATAAAGAAAAAACGTAATGTTTAATGACAGAATTGCTGGCTTTAATACAAGTACATCATATAAGACTTTAAAGATAATAGGGAAAAACAGCACAATTCTGTACACCTTATTTGGCTTCTATGATACCTTGCCTTGTGTCTCATTGAATATTTTTCCACATTACTGTACAAATTTATCACTGCTTTTAGGGATACTGATTAAGAAAATCTGAATGAGATACTGTTTTGCATTATTAACTAATAACACTTGTTGAACTCAAATGACAAAACATTTTTCTTCCTTTTATGCTTACAATGGCTGACAAAATAAAAGTAACTTGTTTTCTATTACTCAGTTGCTTTTTTTTTTTTATAATAGTTTTATGATTTTCCGGGGTCTCAGGTAACAACACTAAAAAATCTTTGTAAGATAATGCTGAAGAAAATATTTGAAAGATCAGACAAAGGCAACAGGTAGATTTTAAATATTTGTTTTTATTATTTTTAGGTTACATGTAGTATCAAAATTGAAAGAAAGAAATTACATGAAAAATATTTTGGTATGCCTTAACAATTTTAAACTTTTCCTTAAAATATGTAAATATTAATATCTATTGAAAATATTACTTCTTTCCATACATATGCATATTGAATACATATTACCAAATAATTACTGGTTAGTTCCTAGCCTGTCAGTATTGAATTTTCAAAATTATCTTTGAAAGCTCCTTAAATGACTTTGTCACATAGTGTCTTGGGGTGACTTTATGATGTTGTATCCCCTATCACCGCTCTATGCCCAGATATGATCCTGAGCCCTTCTGTGCCTTTAAAACTGGGTGCAGGAGAGAGAAGAAAAAACTGAGCGAACTTTTCAAAACAGTTTGTGCTTCAAGGACACAGATATTAGCTGCTGTTGCTGCTGAGGAGCGAAGGAAGCACCCTTTCTGCTTCTCTCAGCTTTTCGGCTCTGTGTCTCCAGAGAGAGACTGATAGTTAAGATTCTTTCTGGGACTTCGGCTTTTCCCTTCTTCTCTTCTGGACTGTTTCAACATCAGAACACCAGAACTCACTGGGAAAATTTCCACCTTAGGCCCAGAGGGGGCCCAGGCCGACCCAGCCCCAAGGAGGAGGAGAGAGACCACACCCACAGAAGGACTTTAAAATCCTCCCAGGTTTTCTCTCTACAGCAAGAGATTTTATTATTTAACTTTATTATTCTTTTCCTGTGTGTTTGTTAAATAAATAGTTTTTTCCTTCACTTTCCTCTGAGGAAAATATTCTTTTTTTCCCAAACCTGGCCAGGGGAGGGGTGGCTGTAACCTGTTTTCCTTTGAGGAGACACTCCTTTTGGACGCTTTCCCTGAATTTGGCCCAAACCAGCACAAGTAATTTTAAAAATTATCTCTTATTCTTAAACAGTTATCCATCTTCACTTCTGTAAGGGTAAAAAAACGTAATGTTGATCTTTAATTTTGAACCTAAACTTCTCAGTATACTCCTGTAAGAATAATACTTAATAAATAAAGCAAGAGTTTCAACAGAACAATTATGCCCAGGTTTCCTAAACTGTATGTTTGGTAGTTCCCTCAGCATGGCTTCAAGAACTGTTTCTCTCTTCAGGATGGATTCAATTTCTTTGTTTGCAAGGTGACAGGATCAGATTCTTAACCAAGAAACCCACTGGCTTCTTGGTAACCTCTACTGTTTTGAGCAGTTCGTGACTATTTTATCTACCAGCAAAAAAGGTATAGATGGAATAGCAACTTAATTTGAGTTATGCCCAACCCATAACAGTTGGAAATTTATCAAGAAACATATTTTATTTGAAGAAATATATATAAAAATGTATATGTATATGTCTATACATAAATATACGTATATATTTATATATATATAAAAGTAAAAGTGATGCTTGTCTTAGATGTTCACATAAAAAAAGGTTGCACATATTTATCTGTTTACAATTTGTGTAACTGTAGCACATTAGCATTTACAAGTCCCAGCATGATTAGATATACTTTGGGTGAAATAAGGAAAAAGGATATTTTTAAAGAAATTGCTATTTATGCTGCTGGTTTTTTTTTTTTTTCAAATTTAAACCTATGTCCACACTCTCAAATGCATTGGAAGCTGTACCAACTACCAATATGAAAACATTATTGCATAGATTTAATGCACAAACATTAGTTTTCTTCTTAGAAAATGTGCTTTGTTTGAAGTCTGTGTTGAAATGGAGGGCCACATTGCAGAATAGTTGAGGCTGGAAGAGGCTTTGGGACATCATCTGGTCCAACCACCCTGTTCGAGGATGGTCACCTAGAGCCAGTAATCCAGGACAGTGTGCAGATGGTTTTTGAAAGTCTCTAATTATGGAGACTTTCTGTGAACCTCTCTGTGAAACCTGTGCCAGTGCTTGGTCATCCTCACAGTAAAAAAAAAATTGTTTCTTTATGTCTAAATGGAACCCCCTGTATTTCACTTTGTGCCCGTTGCCTCTGGCCCTGTCACCGAACAAGACTGAAAAAAGCCTGACTGTATTGTCTTTTCACCCTCCCTTCAGGTATTTATATACACTGATGAAATACCCCCTCCAAAGCACTCTCATCTGTAGGGCAAATCTCACAAACCTCTCAGCCTTTCCTCACAGGAGAGGTGCTCATTCATCTCACTGTCTTGTCATCCAGCCCATACACCGTCATTTTTCTACATGAGGATCTTATGGGCGACAGTGTCAAAGGCATTACTGACGTCCAGGTAGACAATATCACAGTTCTCCCTCATCTACGAGGACACTTACGTTCCTACCAGTGGAAACATCTATGCCAGAGTTAGACATTAGCATAAAAAACCTGGGCACTGCAAGTGGCTATTCATCTTTATAATCCAAAAGAGAAGATGGAAAATGACACTTTGGACAGTTTCTGAAAAATAGGCAGAATACTCATAATCAAAAGAGAAGATATTTTTTCATGCCGCTTGCACTTTTAAAAATGAAAGATGAAATAGTATGTCACACTTGTGTAGATATTTCTCTGTGTTTTGACTTTGCTGTTACTTTACTGAAATTGTACTATTCCCATATTACTATCAAACTATGTAGAACAAAATGAGGAATTTTCTCTCAGAAATTACCAAGAACTAGTGAATGATAACTAGATATTGCCATCTTCACTTTACTAATGAAGAAGTAGAGACATCTTTTGCTGAAAATCACAAACTTACCATTATCTTATCCTAATGTTCATTTGTCCAGTTAGGGTAAAATGTGTCCCTCAAAAAATTTCTCCCTGCAAAAGATGTTATCTATTAGAGGAAAAGTATACTCACACTGGCATTCCTTGTCTGCATGCAATAATCAGTTTGCAGATGCCCAACCTTGTCTCTTAACTGTGCAAGCAAATACATCCTTTTTATGTCCAGCTACTGGAGAAGTGGTTACATTTTAAGGACTTATTTTGGGACTACTGACTGATTTCTTTCATAAGCAACCATATATATATATATATATATATATATATGAA
>VZTD01000983.1:55816-281921 GCA_013397725.1 Rhagologus leucostigma | reverse complement strand
TATATATATATATATGAAATATAAATACATTTTTTCTAAAACAATGATGCAAATTTTACTAAAATCAGTTTTTATAATCTATCTGAAACCATACAGAGCACATGAGTTTCCAGTGGAATTTAATTAAAAGTGTGAACAGTTCTATGACTTCCCTGCAAAAATTAATTCTGTTGTGTGATCACATTTTATATTTTAAAATCTGTTATTAAGAACTATACAAAACTACAAGAGAATTATATCAAATGATCTGAGTAGTACTAGTATTAAAATAGATTCACAGTATTGCTACATAATACAAGTAAGAACTTTCTTTTATTTCATAGGAATATTAAATGGACGAACTCCAATTTTTAGACAAGTAGCAGTCACGGAATACCAGTTGGTAAAGTACAAATGAAAAGGTGAACATACCATAGTCATCGAAATCCTAGTTACCTAAATTTAATGAAAGGCAAAGTAAGAACAAGACAGCAAGGACCTTTTTGTGTATATATATATATATATATATTTGGAGTTTGGCATATTTTAATGTTCATTATTATCTTCTAAGGAAATGTACTTATTTATCTTGTCCTGCTGTGTTCTATGCTATGCTATGCTATCTTAATCATTACAGCCACTAAATTAAGACAACTTTGGGCTCCTTTCAAGCACTTTCTCCAGATATTTCTGCTTATCCTACCATACTTGATTACCATCATGTCTGATCTCAATTTTGTTGAGACATTGACCCAATATGGGTCAAATATATTAATCTTGTTTCCTGTTTCTGTATAGGTATCAATATCTCTTTTCATAATGTACCAAAAGATACATGTTGGGTTAGGTGGATATTATTTTTTATTGAAAGAGCATAACTGAGTGTTAGAAAGAAAAAAAGTTTCTTTACAATCTTGCAACTGTAAGTTTCTTTCATTTTTGGCAAAAATTTCTGAAACAAATAGAAGTTGATAAAAATCACCAGTCCTGAAATAAAAGACAATATTAAGCTGAAGGAAGTTTCTGGAGTGCAGCATAAGGAAGTAGAGATAGGAATATATCAGGAACAATGACAGTGAAGCATGAGTCAAGCAGAAAACACTGGAGAAGATCAAGGAAATAAGCCATAGTTTCTCAAAGGTAGTGGAAAGAGAGTGAGATTACTAAAATCCCAAAGATAATTTACTCCATAATTGAGAACAAAAGAGCAGACTCCTTATTCGAGGAAAGAATCAGCTTTGCAAAAATAGCAGGTGCAGTTGTTTATTTTATTCTGTTTCACTGAGTAGATCTGATTTTAAAGTTACTTTGTTTTAGTTGGTATTCCAGTAACACAGTTTCAGAGATACAAAGCTCCTTGGTATTTAAAGCAACTTACGTCTCCATCAGGACCAGCTGTTCCTGATCAATAGGTTAATAGGTGCCATAGAATGAAATAATGTGCAATCATCTGAAAAATTATTCTCTAGTCCCAAGAATGCACAAATCATTTTCATAGTCATAATATCATTTTCTCAGTATGACTTACAGTGGTTAAAAATAAGATTTACATCAACAGAAAAAAATATAAAGGCAAGGTGAAACCTCATGTATACAAATGTTCATGTAAGATTGTGCAGATTTTTTTTTAAAAAGCCCTGATATTTATTAGGCTACATTTTTATACTGGGGAGAGAGGGGGAAAGTGGGATCTATATAGAAAAATGGACATACAATAATTCTAAGTATGTCTTTCTGATGCAAAAGGCATAGTGATGTTTGGCCACACTTAAATTGTCATAATGAAACACTTGGTGCTACAAATTTCTCTTTGCTTGGTTTTTTTAATTGTCTTTTTTTTAAAAAAACAACTTATACTTTAGGGATGTGTAATTCGATGTAACAGTTGCTTTTCTTCTTTTTAATAACCTACAGACAACCGAATTTGTCTCTACATTTATAAGAGACAGTTTGGACTATTTCTATTATTATTAAGAAAGAAGAAGAGTTCAGGAGTCGTGAAGATAAATCTCTTACAGTGGCATGCAGAATTCAGACTAGAAAACCTATTTATCAGTATTAACTGACCTCTGCAAACCTGGTGTGCACTGAATCCACTGACTTTCACTGTAATGGCCACATTCTGATCTCACTTGCACTGTCTAACACAAGTCCCCATTAATACTACTATGCCAGTAAAGCCCATAAATTCCTTATTATATTCATCATATAATATGAATTTCATATTATATCTTTTTATAAAGTCTCAAAATTTAACTCTGCACATTGACTATAGACTACCCAAAGTCTATCAGGCGATCCAGTAAGTTTCCCATTAATTATGTAGTAAACAGTTTTCCAGCAGCTATGTTCTCTCCTATGTTTTACCACAGTTGCAAGACAAATATTTAGTTTTTTTATATAGTCTTTTTCCCTCTCTTGGACTGTAAGATACCGATACCATAGGCAAGTAGCTCTGTTTCTGCAAATAAAATGCAGTGGCTGAAGCAATGATTCTGTTTCGAAGGTGAATCCCATATTTAATAGCATGAGTTCCAATCTACTATTATGAAAAGCTGAAAAAATAGCAGTGAATCATAAAGGTTACTGATGAAGAGACAAATTACCTCATTCATACAAAAAATGTGCTGGTTCAATTTCTACCACACCATTCTTCATTTATTTTCTCTCCATAGATTTTCCCTTGCTTGTGGAGAGTTGCATCTTAGCAGAAAGCAATGAATAGTGAAAAATTTTAATTCTTATTCATATATACATGTCTGAAAAAAGAAACACGATTCAGTTTATCTTTAGCAGAGCCTTCTAACTCTGCTGTGCAATCAGCATATAATGATATGAGGGAATTCACAGATTTTTAAACAAATTTGGAAGCCAATTTAGATAGGCATTAGGAAGTACTCTCTGCTGTAGTTATACCATTATGCAGAAAAGAATGTAACATTTATTGGGTAGGAGAGAAACTAAGCAAAAGGAAGCTTGATTTTGTAGTCTAGTGCCAGAGAGACTGCCTTGAGATGGAAAGGCACTTTGGTATGTTCTTCCACTTTTCCATATGAATTTTATTCAGTAACTTTTAAATGCAAATGCAGAAGAGTCCTTGAGGAGTAGGATTCCCTTAACTGAGAATCTAGCATGTATAGTACTAAAGAGTTGTTAAAATACATGTGCAGCACCAAAAGGTGTCACAAATGTTCCACTGAAGTGTAATCAGTGGATTCAGAGCCCACCAGGCTTACAGAGGTCAATTAAACTGCTAAGTAGGCTTTCAGACAAGAATTCTGCATGCCACTGAAAGAAATGTAGGCATAGATCACTCAGTTATGTTGTGTGTGTCAGAGACTGAAATATTTTAGTTTATGACTTAAACATTTGCATGACAAAAGATGCAGAGAAGACTACCCTGAATGGGGCTCTGAGAGGCTCTGGACCTGCTCGCTGGTGAAGATAAGATAAAGTAGTGTCTCGGTTTTGGAAACAAAATTTTAGGAGGAAATGCTCCGGAATGAGTGCCTCCTCCAAAAGGAAAGGGCCTCCCCCTTTCCTCCGCCAATGAAACAAATTGCTAACAACAGGTGCAAAGTGGAAAAAACCCGAACTGTTTATTAACACAGAACAAAACACGGCAGAACAGAAAAAAAACCCACAACAAATGCCCGGAGAAGGAAAAAAAAAACCACGGGCTGGCAACTGGTCCCCCCAGTCTCCAGGAAGGGGAAAGGGAAGGGGAATCCACACAGCGGCCTGGAGCAGGGCAGATGGAAGAAAAACCTGTTGATCCTCCAGTACCGATCCTCCTCCTTACAGCAGGGGAAACAGCTTGGCCTTCCTCGGGGTTCGGACCAGCCAGGGCCACCCCACGGGCTCGCCGGGGCTGCCCTGCAGGCTCCCCCGACCGAAGAAAAGGGAAGGAAGGCAGGGAGGCCAAGGGGAGGCAAGGAAAACAACCCAACAAAACCTTTTTCCAGCTAGCAGGAACAACAACAAAAAAACCCCACCAAGAAGCGGTGCAGCGCCCCCGGTGCACTCCGTCCCGAGCGCCGTTGGAGGCAGGGCCGTTGGACCCGGCCGCTGAACTGCCCCGCACCCAGGCCCCGCCGCCCTGGCCCCGCACCCCGGGTCCATCTTAAGGGTACAGCGTCCTTGGGCATTAAGCAGATGGTTAAGGAATAAAGAAGCCTCACAACCACCCCAGGACAGGTAACAACTCTGGGCTGGGGACATTCACAAAGCACAAGCTTAACACCTCCAAGGTGGAGACCACAGCCCCAGGGCTATCAGCTGCCAGGCTCGCACAGACCCTCGCACCAGAGAGCGGCGGGGGAGAGGCTTTGGGTGTGTGCTGGGATAGCCGCTGGTGAGAGGCGCAGTGACCGCCCATCCTCCCCTGTGCAGAGGAGCGCAGCTGAGGGGCCCTTCACTCGGGGAAAAGCTTATCCACAGCAGAGAGGGTGTCATGGCCCATCAAAGGCCCCCCAAAGGGGTCCCCAGCCCCTGCACCAGTGCACCAGAGATGATGCAACAGACCCGCAGTGTTGCAAGGGACAGGTTCAAACTGGCCCCTGAAAGAGAGGCACGTGGGGGTTCCCACCTGCCCAAAGTATATATTAATCCATGGGATTCTTTACTCTTCGGTGTGTGGCAGCGTGTGGTGCCGAAGCCACAGTGGCAACGGGGGACCCTCACCACCAGAAGACCAGATGGAGGGGAGAAACGAGACGTCGCTGGGACCCTGGACGGGTGATATNCCCCACCCCCCCCACTCCTTTTTCTATGTCTTCCTTTCTTTCCTTTCTCTTTCCTTCTTTTTGCCTCTTTTACTATTAAATAAAATACATCAAATTTTTTGGCACCAACATCTAACCTCGTTTGGTTTTAATCTTTTTTTTTGGATATATTTTGAACCTTCTATGTTCTTTCCGGGTTATGCACAGAGACTTAGTTTTCTTTGTTCTTCAGGGTCTAAACCGGATTGTAACAGTGAGTATGTTAGACAGTGAGATTACAGGAAGTACCATATTCATGCAGAGCAGATGCATGGAGGTAGAAAATCAGGACCCCTGTGAAATCTTAGAAGTGGTGGGTCCTAATATTTTGGACTCATACAAACCTAAACTTGGCCAGTCAAAGATACCCCTAAGTAATCTATAAAGCAAAAAGATGAAGCAGAAACAAACAAACAAGTTGAAAATGAAGAAAGAAAGAAAGAAAGAAAGAAAGAAAGAAAGAAAGAAAGAAAGAANGAAAATGAAGAAAGAAAGAAAGAAAGAAAGAAAGAAAGAAAGAAAGAAAGAAAGAAAGAAAGAAAGAAAGAAGGAAAATCTATGAAAAACCCCAAAGCAAACTAGAGAGAAGATATTCTTTAAATATTCCCAAAATTGGTATTATCTTATTAAGCAGGAACAAAGGACTTAATTAGTGGATGAAGGGAGTTCATATTAAACAGTGATAATATTTAATGATTTTTTAATAGAAAAATATTATTTATATTACAACATTTTCCCTTCATCATATAAAATCACCTACTTTTCAGAATGGATTTTTATTCTAAGGAAGCATACATCCCACATCTGTAAAACTTCCTAAACTATTTCAGATTACTCTTCAGTTCTGCTTAGCCGATGAACTGCACTGTAGAAGTGTTAATTCACTTCCAGGACTTCTTTTGGAGAAAACGTTTAGAGCATTTTCGAACAAAACTCCTGTGTAATTCTGATGACAGCTAAGTGCAAAGACTGCTTTCAGCATTCCGCATATCTCAAAAACACTGTTCCATGAAGTTCTTTACCATTATCCCAGCAGTCTTTGAATACCATCTCATGCCCTTCTGTTACATTGTCTGGTAAATGGTCATGTTATGGTTTTAAGAAAATCTACTCTAATGAATTGCAACACAGCCTTCACAGCATTCCAGAAAGCTTCAACTGCAATAAAAGCACCCCAAGAAATAACAGCTAACCTTTCTTAGAAGGCCAACAAGGCCATCCTATTTAATTCACAGGAATACTTTATAAGTACTGGATATTGTGGGTATGGCAGCCTGCTGTCAAGGTAGTGGCCACAAATCTCTTTGCACTACTTGACTTTTGAAACCAGAATCATTAACCATGTTTAGATGCATAGATTCAACTATTGCTTGTCATCCATTTAGTCAGAGGAATGTGTGTATGTGGTCTTGTCACTGCCTGGGGCTGCTTTTATGATTTGGTGCTGAGGGTGGGATGAGTGCTACACTTCTGCACATTTAATTCAGGTAATGCACCTCCTGCTGCTAAGACTGCACTTCTAAAGGTCCTTGGGTAACTTGCACCAGGTTGTTGACTCAAACATTAACACTGGGAAAAAGAGTAGGCTGTAGGACAATATAGACACAAAATAAATAGATACAACATGTCTGTGGATAAATTTAGATTACGTAGAGTTAATATCAGTCAGAGAAATGAGATTCTGAAAATCTCTCTGTGAGAAACAGAGGATAAAAAGTACAAAAATTAAAGAAAGCTCAATGGATTACTTTAAAAGATTATATACCCTGATTTTGTGCAGTAGCAAAAGTCTGTATCAAATGAGTATAAGGTCTTTTGCAACTTATGTACAATAGTGCCTTGCATATTTCTTTTTTAAATATTTAAAAAGAAAGAAAATGTACAGAGCTGCATGAGCTACAGAACAATTTCACAACTCATTGATTGGAACAGTCTTGCACTTTGTCCTTCTGAGATTCAAAACACTGATAGAAGAGCTCAAAGTTAAAATAAAATTGCCTTATTCATATTAATAATTCCGTATTCAGAAGTCCTCCTGAGAATTATTAGAAGAAAATAGGAACCTCATTATGAGCCATGTTAAAATGGAGATGATAGATGATGGATTAAACAGAGGAGAGAGGTCAGAAGTGAAAAGTGAGAACTTGGGAGTCATTTACATTAAAATAGTTGGAATCTTGTGTATAGGGGAAATTATGCAGAAATATCACATCAGGAGAGAAAAGTAGAGGGTCACAAATTGGAAGAGAATCAAGTGAGAGAGATGCTATGTGACTTAAAGTATAAAAGCTCTATGAGCTCTGTGAAACTATGAGCTCAGACCTCTTAGTTATAAGAGGCAGGTTTTCTTTTGCATTTTCTTTTATCTGCTTGTGTATCCTGGGTTACAGATTCTTTTTCTTCAAGAAAATATTATCCTCTACACTGGCATACAATTTTTTGGGCTTTGACTATCTCATCCATGGTGTGATAGATAAAAAATGTTGCCAACTGAACCAGTGTGGTCTTACTTGCAGAAAGAAGTGCTAGAAATTGGAAGAGGGATGGTACAGAGTAATTCTAAGAACAGTAAGACTAGGTCTGTTTGTTAGTTATGTAATGCTCATACAGTTATCAAAAAAAGACGAAAAAAACATTGGATAATGAAAACACTGGAGAAAAGTTTTGAAAGTGAGATTTTTGCATGCTTGAAAAGCACTGCACACAAAACTATGCTCAAGTACAAGATTCACTGCAAGTGGATTCAGTAGGAAAGTGTTTGAGAGTTAGGAGAGTAGGAGAGTTTGTACAGTATTGCATTCATAAAGCATGTCATCCATGACATAAATACAAATATTAAGGGAAATGCATTTAGGTAGGTAGGAATTCCAGAATTCAAATGACAATAAAATTAGATTGACTAAAAAATAAAGGAAATCTTACAAGCAAGCCTAATATGGAAATTCCCTATGGGTAAAAGTAAATATGAGAGACAGTGAAATTTCAGAAATGTTCTGATCCAACAAAACTTACGGAAAAATTCATCATAGATAGAGTTTAATACTCAGCAAAAGCTGATATTTTCAGCACATATAAAATATATTTGCACTAGCTCAAAAAAAAAGTTACTCTAATATAACTAACCTAATTGCAGTAGTGGCACAATGTACTTAAAAAAAGTGGAACTTATAGAGAAATAAGTATAAGCTGTATTGTGTTTGTGCAAAATGCTTTTGGGGGCAGGAAGAGCATGGTTGTGGTGGTGTCTCTGTGTGCTACAGCAGGGGTGGTCTCTGTGAGAAGATGCCAGAAGCTTCTCCTGTGTCAAATAGAGCCAATGCCAGCTGGCTCCAAGTCAGATACACTGCTGGCCAAGGACAAGCCCATCAGGGACCGTGGTGAGGCCTCTGGGATAACAGATTTAAGAAGGCAGGGTGCAACAGCAATATTAACCAGAGATAAGAGTGAGAATATGTGAAAGGAACACACCTGGAGACTCCAAGATCAGTGAAACAGGAGGGAAAGGAGGTGCTCCAGGCACCAGAGCAGAGTCCCTTGCAGCCAGTGGTGAAGACCATGGTAAAGCAGCTGTCCCCCTGCAGCCTGTGGAGGTCTATAGTGGATCAGAGAGTCACCTGCAGCCCGTGGAGGACCCCACTCTGGAGCAAATTCGTGCCCAAAGGTGTCTCTGATCCCATGGAGGGTTTGTGCTGGAGCTGGTTTCTAGTAGGAACTGTGGACCCATGGAGTTAGGACTGTGTGCTGGAGCAGGTTTGCTGGCAGGACTTGTGGCTCTGCAGGAGACCCATGATGGAGCAGCCTGTTCCTGAAGAACTGCACCCCATGGAAGGGGACCTGGAGCAGTTCATGTAAAACTGAAGCCCAGTGGAACTGCAGCCCAGTGGAAGGACTCACACTGGAGGAGTTTGTGGAGGACTGCCTTCCATGGGAGAGATCCCGTGCTGGAGCAGGGCAAGAGTGTGAGGAGTCCTCACCCTGAAGCGGAAGGAACAGTAGAGACGTGTGATGAACTGACTGCAGTGCCCAGTCGAGTCTCCCTGTACTACTGCGTGGGAATACATAGGGAAAACTGGGACTGATGTTAAGCTTGTGAAGAAGGAAGGAGTGAAGTTGTTTTTGTGATTTTTATTTCTCATTATCCTACTTTGATAATAAATTAAACTAATTTCCTGGGTTGTGGCTGGTTTGACAGTGAGTGATTCTTTCCTGTCCTTATCTTGACCCATGAGCATTTTGTTATCTTTCTTCTCCCCTGTCCAGTTGAGGATGAGGAGTGATAGAACAGCTTTAGTGGGCACCTATCTTCCAAGGTCACCCCACCACGTAAACACAAACCTTTATGTGCAGATGTATATCTCTTTTCGTCCAATATGTACATTCCAAAAGGAAAGTTGTTACCACGACCTTTCATTAGACTGCCACAATTTTTCATATCATACTTAGGCCTTCACCATCACCCTCAGCTAGAATGGTTTGTTTTCTCTTGTTCTCCATTAAATAAAGGTGTGATTTTCATAGGTCACATAAAAGCTCAGTAAGTTGTGCACATCTCCTGAGGGGACAAAATCAGGTTTTCAAAGCCGTCTTGGAAAGAAAACAGATACTGGAGTCCCTTCACAGACAAGCCTTCATTACTACTGTTTGACCTTAGAAAATCCCAAACCAGTTAGTCTCTCAGCATCTCAGAGGAATCACATACCTCCTATCTCTCCTCAGATCTCTCATTGACTCTGTCTTTCACACACATTATTTCTAAGTACTTTGATCCCTGTGTCTTGAGTTCACAAATCCCCCATATAGCAGATCTTTCTCTCTTCAGTTTTATTTCAGACAAGTGGGGTTTGCCTTGGCGTTGCTACAGAAAGCACTGAAAGAATAAACATCCCATTACTGGAATGAGGAACCATGCTACCTTTAATACATCTTCTGATTTTATACATTTGGGTGTTATCATTTCTGTGGCACCAGGAAGAGCATAAAGAGAAGCTTTCCCTTTCCTTCTTTTTCCCAGAAAACAATGTAAGTGCTGGTAACATTTTAGCTAATCCTTAAACTTCTGCTAACTTCTATCCTTCTGAGGTTTCCTACTCTTCTACTGTATTGAGAGAGCTCCTTTTACAGCTTAGCTCCCACCTAGATAGGCATTGACACTGTGGAAAAAAACCACTGGGAAACCAAAAAGCTCCCTCATAATTTCCTTACCAGACAGGACTACCCTCCTTGCAAGTACTTGAAAACTGTGTCTAAACAGAGAAAAGACAATCAAACAAAATAATATGGGCATTAGTTAAAGTTATCACAGAAAAAGACTAGGATTTTGGAAGCAAGTAAGCTAAAATTATTTCCATGACCACATTTTTTCTTATCAATAAAAGCGAAGACAGAAGGTTTTTGGTAGTATCTGCCAATTTCACTGATGGCTGTTTTTCTAGACAACCGTGCTGCACAAAACTGCCCAGCAGGCATGTGTTCCATTGTGTGCTGGATCCCTAAATGATCCGTGTTCCATTATATAATGATGGATTTTATTTTACACCTCCTGGAGTTCTAGAAAGAGAGTACTGAATAGCAGAAACTCCCTATGTCTTTGAAATTTTCCTGGTCATTCTAGTACGTGTTAAGACTTGTCAAATTTATTGGCTCAAGTATCACAGGTTAGGTGTCTAGATCCTTTATTTCAGTTTGCCCATTAGTGTTGCTGCAGTTCTGAACTCTCTCTCACACAGAAGTTTTTGGCAGATTTTTCAGAATGCTGTCTCTTAACATGCCTGTACAAGGTGAGCCAGGAACACCTGGGATCCATGAAGAACCCAGGTTCCTTAAAGATACTATCATTGATAAGATAAAAACCAATTTTCCTCTGGGAACCTCTTTGGAAGACCTACCGTTAGAAACATAACCTCATACAATAACTTTATGTAATGAGTATCAGCAGGGGAATTGGAGTAGGTCAGTTTGCCAAAAGAGCTCTCTGTACCAAATTTTCTAATTTCATCATCAAATGGACTGCAAAGCAGAAATAGATTTTGTGCTTGCATTTTCCTTTCTGATCTTTTGGCCCTGGCTTTTACATACATATTTTCAAAATAAATGCTAAGCACTCTGCATTGGCAGCTTTAGATCACTGCAGTATCTCCAAATTAGTCTGTCTTGTAAAAAGACTAGGCAAGCAATTCCTAAATAAGGTGTTGTGTTTTAATTCCAGCTGGCAACTAAGCACCACCGAGCAGCTTGATCATGCCCTTCTCACCCCACCCCCTGATCTCTGCTGGGATGTGGGAGAGAGAAAAAGTGACAAAACCCGTGGGTTAAGATAAAGACAGTTTAATAGGTAAAGCAAAAGCCATGCACAAATCCAGTGCAAAACAAGGAATTAATTCACCGCTTCCCATGGACAGACAGGTGTTCAGCCATCTCCAGGAGAGCAAGAGTCCACCAGGAGTAACCATTACTTGGGAAGACAAACACCACCACTCCAAACAGCCTCCCTTCCTCCTTCTTCCCTCAGCTTTATATACCGAGTCCGTGGAGCAAGTACAGACCTGTTAGTCTAGCCTAATTCCTGGAAAAATTATGGGTAAGGTTACACAGGCTACTCTTGAAAACCGTTTAAAGAATAATACCATCATTAGTCACAGTCAACATGTGTTCACAAAGGAGAAATCCTGTTTAACTGATTTGATGTCCCTGTGTCACCCACCTAGTGGGATGAAGGGAAGGCAGTGGATGTAGTCTTTATGGATTTTAGTAGGGTTTTGATATTATCCCTCACAGCATCCTTCTGGACATGCTGGTCCACTGTGGGATGGGTGGGTTCACAGTGCACTGGGTGAAGAACTGGCTGAAGTATAAACCGGTAGAACACAAATATAAACTGATAGTGGCTATAAAGCAACCCTCCAGAAAGAGATCTGGGGATGCTGGTCAACAACAGATTCAATAGGCATCAGTGTTTGCTGGCAGCCCAGATCGCGAATCACATTCTGGGGTGCATCGAATACAGCTTCACCAGCCGGTCCAAAGAGGTGATAATCCTGCTGTGTTCAATGCTGGTGCAGCCTGACCTTGTGTACAGTTCTGGATCCCAGAATTTAAGTAGGATGTGAACGCGTTTGAACACATTCAGAGAAGGGCAACAAAGCTGGTGAAAGGGCTGGAAGGAATGTCCTGTGAGGAGCAGCTGAGGGATTTGGGCTTGTCGAGCTTGGAGAAAAGGAGGCTGAGGGTCAGCCTCATTGCTCTCTACAGCTTCCTGAGGAGGAAGCTGTATTGGAGAGAGAGGTGCTGATCTCTTTTCCCTGGTACCTAGCAATGGGACATGTTGAATGGTTTAAAGCTGCACCAGGGAAGGTTCAAACTGGATATTAGGAATAATTTCTTTACCAAGTGGTGGTCAAACACTGGAATTAGTTCCCTAGAGAGGTGGTTGATATCCCAAGGCTATTTAAGAGGCATTTGGACAATGCCCTTAATAACATGGTTTAACTTGGTCAGCCTTGAATTGGTCATGCAGTTGGACTAGATAATCCTTGTTATGTCCCTTTCAACTGAAATAGTTCTATTCTGTTCTATTCTATTCTATCTAAGGCTAAATCTCTACAGTTTTAGGCTAATGCTTTATGTTGGTGAAGACTGATCACTGCATAAGCTGTTGCCTGGACAACAAGCATGAGCAAAAATAATAGCTGTCCCTGAAGTAAAGACTCACTGCACTTCAATAAAGCTCCCCAGTATATTTTTCTCCTCCTTAATCTCTAAGCTCAGAGCATAGAATCCAAAGCATGTGAGCAGTCTCTGAATGATTTGCTTATTTTCATATGGCTGAACCCTTGATATAAGCAGTTCTGGAATAGATAGTATAGTCTCTTGAACTTTAGATTTAGAGAAAATTCGGTGAGGGCTATTCATGTATAATGAAAAATCTGTTTAGCTGTTAGTCACTTGGATAAATGTCTTTTTTTCTATGGCTTTGCAACAAATGGTACAACCAGTTGCATTACAAATGCCTAGAATAGAAAAAACATTCCCTTTACACTCATTATGGAATATTTAGAACAGGATCCATCTGTATTAACTTATGTATTTAAATGTTAGGGTTTGGACAGAGCTTGAGACTGCAGGCTTAATAAGTTTAGTCTTGGGATGCAGTTTGCTAATGCTGGCAACTCATTGATTCAGAGATCTATACATGTGACAAACTGTAGCTATTTACCTTAAACTGAGATATCAATCCCAACACAGTTAATTAAAGGGTAGTTTCTCAGAAGCAAATGTAAGTATCAAATGTCATTGGAAACTCCTTAGGGTATTTGAGACATTTTCATTAGGCTAGACCTGCAGCTGATCTCTGCTCTCACAGGTTGGTAACTGGAGCTCAGGCAAGACAGTATTCCATGTCAAATTACACTGAAAACTAAGGCAATTTAGGGAATTTAGACAATTCATCTAAGCCCTACATCATTGATGGAAGCTTCAACATTTATATTCATACACTTACAGTTAGACATTTGGAGTCTGGAGTTTGAACCCATTTAAAAGTTTATAATAGTCTTGCTCAAAAATGTTCTGTACTTTCTAGTTCTTCTGCTGCTTTTTATGACAACCCATAAATTAATAAAAAAATGTGTGGATGTGAGTTTTTAATTTATTTGTTTAATTCTCGATCTGATTTGCAATGCAAATGAATTTTTATTTCTCTGTCCTGGTTTTGGCCAAGGACAGGGTTAATTTTTCACAGTAGCCATGACGGGGCAGAGCCTGGATTTGTGTGGGCATGGCCAAGACCCTATTGTTATTCCATACCATTTTATGTTATTGCCCGGAGCAGGGGACTATCTTGTTTCCTAGAAGAAGGGTGTCCCTTTCCAGATGGGGAGGAAGCATAGCAGGAATAGGGTCCGTCCACCACTGTTTCCTTGTCCTGAGCTTGGTGAGCATCTCACATGTAAATTACCCTCTCTTTTACTATTCATTTTCTTATCTTGTTGCTGTTTCCATTAAAATTGTTATTATTTCAACCTGTGATTTTCACCTTTTTATCCAGTTCTCAACTCCAACCTCCAAGCAAGAAGGGAGAGGGGAAGAAGTAGAGTGAGTGAGCCACATTTGGTTTGGGAAAGTCCCGGTGAGGGCATTGAACTGGGGAGTACCATTCCTAAACCACAACATTCTCTCATGTACTAAAAAAATAATCTCTTAACTTAAACAGTCTAGATTCATATTTTAAATTGAGAATAATGTCCTTCACAGATAGCTGGCCAGAATGGAACAATCACATAAATATTTATCTGTACCCAAGCCCAAATCAGATCTGTTAAGTTTAAGGTCAATGGATTACACTTCCAGTTTTCCTTTTATCCCTATGTGATTGTTTTGCTTGCATTCACAACCCTGGATGCCATTCTTATTTTGCAATAAATTTCCTGATATGGTTACTAGAGAGGTTTCATATCACATCCAACTAGAAGGCAAAACTCCCCCTGCTGTAGAGGACTTGTAAGGCGGTTCAAGCACTTGACCTGTATAGGTCCAGCACAATACTCCAAACACAGAATGGCTTCTGTTTGTGCCTTCCCTTGCTAGTCTCTACTCAAGCACTGTAACGCTATTTAGAGAGATGTACATCAACATCTGTACAAATTGTTCAAGGAGGGGAGTATTGCATTACTCAAGAGCTTAATGTGGGCTGCAAGACAAAGACCTTTCTCACTCTCCTTTAGATTTCCTATAGCTACTTGTTTCTGCTGTCTTCCTTGCATCAGCATATGCCATAAAAATTATTTCTAGCAGAAGCTAGAAATGTTTGTTTCAGTGGAAGGCTCCAAGATTCAAACAGCTTTCTGCATTTTCTGAGACAAAACCTTTTATTATGAAAAGGACTTCTGTTTTCCAATTCAGCTCAATGGATACTTTTGAAAATCGATTAAAACATAATAATAACATATCCAAAAAGTCTGTAGTCTATTAAACAGTTGATGGTACCAGCAGTCTTTTAAGAACGTGTTTGAGAATTTATAATGTAACTTAACACCACCATTAGCATGAAATTAATGCTCATTTCCCCTAATGAAGACTTCTGCAATTTATATCAGTTTTCATTAATCTCTTAAATTTGTTATAATAAATCTCTTTGCAACCCATTATTGTACCTTAAATTCTCCATTTAGTTATCTACAATAGATTTGAAAATAAAATGCATTATTTTATTTTTTAATTCGTTCTTTTTTATTGTTGTTTTGGCTACTGTACAAAGAATGAAAGAACTTTGATTTCTGTTTAAAATCTTAAAACAACACTACTCAAAATGACTTGATGATACAGCAACTGTAGACAAAGAAATAAACTGGGGAAAAAAGTAGAGTCACCTTCTAGTGCTGTTAGTTAGCTTAGACTGCATACTTTATCAAAGCTGCTTTGCTTTCTTGTCCTTATTGCATTTGGTTTCCCCTTTGTTGCTTTTCTCTTCATCTGTGCATTTGAAAATCTTTGTTGCTGTAAGCTTACTGTTCTTTCAGCAGACAGCTGACATTAATAGCAACATCATACCATTCTGGGTATCACAATTCTCAAAATAAAGGATTATCAAAAGGAATTGCCAGCAGCCCTTTACGTATCTCAACTTTGTATAGAGTACTTTGACAAGAAAAAACACTTCTGCCCAGTGCTAATGTGATCAGAAAAAAAAAAAAGATTTTCAAGTTGTGTAATGGTTTCATAGATGCCAACATTATTTTATTACCTTGATAGTGAAACTTGGAAGCTAATCACTGTACAAACGTTTTGTAATTTTTAAATTTTTCTTTGGGGCTTCAGTTTTATTTTCAATATTATTATCAGTGTTCCAAGCCTTGAAACTTTTGGGACATATGTTAAATCCATACAACATTATATACAATTATATATAATACAACATCCTGTTCTTAATTACATTTGTTTGAATATAAAACATAGCAATAATTTTTCTGTTTTCATTGTGTTTGCATACCTTTGGTTTTATTTCTTTGACTGAGATTTATTCACTCTTGAAATTCTAACAAGTTTTCTCCTACAGAAGAGACAAATACCCAGAAACAAAGAAATAAAATATCACTTCAAAAGCTACCTGTGATATTTTTAGGCAAAGCAAAGCATTTGAAGTTTGATTAGCATAATGCTCTTTTGTAGAAACCAGCAATATAGAGTTTGCAAGCTAGAGTGACAAGGTAGAATTGGGGAGATATTTTGTAAATTATAGCTTTATGTAGGTAAAGTAATTTACAGCTTTTGACATTATTTTCTTCATTTAAAAGAGATTATTAGAGTCACTTGGATTACTACACAATATTTGTACTGAAAGCATGGCTATTACAGCACTTAATGTTCCATTTATTAAATTCTAGTCACTTTTTAATAAGAAGCTCCATGAAGACAGGGTGGTTATATGGAGAAAGCAAGGCTGGTCTTTCTTTAAAAATGAGACAAAATATTTGGTTTACTGCCTGTCAATTATGCCATCTTGAACCTAATTCATATTGTTATTTCTTTTAGACACTTCAAAGAGACTTTTTTCTTTTTTTCCTGCTTTCTATATTAAAATTGACCGATCTTACTCAGACTAGATACCCTGGAAAAAAAAGCAAGTTGTAGATATTGTCCTAGTGCCTGCTGCTGCTGCAGTTGCTGCTGCTGTTGCAATTACTGCTGCAGTTTGGCTTTTAGCCAGAAGCACTTCTTGGAGGCTGCATTGAAGTCGCCATGGCCACCGTAAGATGATCTACCAAGTGGACTAAGTGGTCCACTAAGTGGACTTTTGATCATCCTTAGACATTCTGTGAAGGCAGGGTGAGGCCAGACTTCATCAAGACCTTTGTAAAAATACTTTAAAACAAGCTAGTGAAATACCAAGACATGTTCTTCCAAACTGTGAAACACGGCATGACCTTATTAACAAAAGTTTCCACCTATTATTATATTAAAAAATCATAGCTAGAAAACTCCTAACTAAAAGAGAATACATGAGAAAAAATGAGTGCAGACAAAAAATCAGAAAATGAAGGGCAGGGGAAAAAAACAATAATTCTACTAATATCATGGCAAACCATCTTGACATCATAACAGATATAATGATAATTTTGTTTATGTGGTCACAGATTTACTTATCTTTTTTGGCGCTACTCATAATCTCAAATCTTATATTCAGTAAGCTATTTTCCTCTCTTCTGTTTTCTCAGCTATGTCTGTTTCTGTTTCAAATGTCTCAAAAGATAAGGCTTCAAGTAACTTATTTTACTGGAAAGTGCTCTACAAGGTCAAATGGAAGGGGTGGAAAGGATATTCACGTATTAACAAGCTGCTTTCTGACATAGCTGATATATGAACATTGTTCAGGCAGTTAATTGTTAAAGAGATTAAAATTCTTTGAGTTCCACATATAATAAGTCCAAATTGCAGATTTACAGCCTCGTCAAATATTCCATCTGCAAGGCTGAACTCGTACCTTTTATCTGTCATAGAGAGATGCAACTTTTGTTAATGATAAGAAAATGCATTTGTAAACACTTTGAGACATTATTATCTCAAAGTCCGATTTCAGCCCCCAAGTTGATTCAATATTCCCAGAGCAGCAAGAAGAATCAACATATTTTTGCAAACAAAACAGGAGAAAAATGCAGAGAAATAAAGATCAACACAGTATTTTTGTATAAGAATAATAATGCATTAAAATTACTTTTGCAAAATAACTTCCTGAATACCTCTTTCAGAATTTAGATTAATTCCTCGGATCATCAGCATTTGCTAAAATTAGACTCAAATCTTTTATTTCTATATCTAATTGCAACATATTTTCTGTCTTGTTCTGCTGATGTTAATATTCTTAAATACTTAAATTTCCTATTTTACATTTAACTATTCCAATGACTGTGTTGGATTAGTGTAAGTTCTAAGTGCATAATAAGCCTACTTTTTGTTTATTTATAGACTATAATTACCTCTTGCAAAACTGTGCAAAAAGATATTGGAAAGTAGAGCTATCTCTATGACCTATTAATTGAGAGGATATGGGAAGCTCAGTGCACTCCCACTCCTTCCTACACATTACCCCTTTAGGCAGCCAAAATTCCATGTCCCACATGAACAAGTCAGTGATGAACTGAAATTTGATTCAGTACGGTACTTTAAAATAACTTCCTGCACATTCGATCATGATTTTTATAGAACTCTTAAGTGTTTCCAAAAATTTAATAACAATAATGAGTCAACATATTAAGCAAAAAAAATAAGATGAAATAAAAAGAGATGCATAATACATTATGTAAAACTTAATTGCTTGAATTATTTTTTCTAAACATATCACTAATAAAGACATGATGCTATTTTCTAAAAAAATACTCGGCATGTGTGAAATCCTAAGTAGGAGTTTCTAGCTTTTACTTTACAGTGTAATTTGAAATATTTTCTATGGAATCTAAGGATTCAGAGGAAGCAAAAAGTGAATTTTTTTTCCTAAGAAAAAATTAAAATGTTGCCATCATATGCAATAAACCTCTCATACAAACATATAAACAGTGCAAAGAACTACTATTTATTCATGTATTGTTAAAGAATCCAAGGACTGAACATCAACAGCCTTAATCATCCTACTTCAGTGAGAGTTAGGCAGAATTCTAGTTCTAGTATGTTAATAAAATAGTCATAATTTCTTGAGAATCTTCATATTTTAATTGTTGGAATGCAGAAAAAGAACCAGCACAAACTTAAAAAATTAAAGTTGCAAAACAATTTTTTAAAAATTTGGAGTCAAGGAAGACTCAGAAAGTTGCAAGACTAGAACAAGTCAACAGTATCAGAGAAGAAGATATTGTCCATTAAAAAAAATATCAGGAGAAAGTATGTATTGATCCTTTATGATCTAACTTACTATTCTATTGCTTTAAAAAGATACATATTTTTTGAGGAAAGATGGTTTAAGACAGAAACTAAGAAGTAGATCAGTAGAAACCAAACTGTAGTGAATATATTTTAGAAGTTTTAAATAATATACTTCCAGAAAACAAAGACACAGTGTAGAGTTACTTCATAAAATTAGTCAGCCCACGATGCATTGCAGGTTCTCCAGTCCTGCTTGCCGAACAAATAGCGGGAGTTAATGAACTTGTCAACATCTACTATGTGAAAACATAATTAAGTCCTGTGAACAAAATGTTACCAAATTAAACAGTTACATTTAGCTGGGTGTCTTAAGTTAATATCTTAATTATTCTGCAATATGACTCTCCCAGAAAATTGTTGTGTTTTGTAAATATAAATAGAAATGCTTTCAATACAGAAGCCACAGATTAGCTTTCTAACACTTGCAATATTATTTCAGTAATATGCTTTGCAAATAGGCATCAGATGTTGTCGTGGTTTAAGCCCAGTTAGAAAGTAAGTACCACACAGCCGCTTGCTCAATCCTTTCCTCTCTCCCCCCACCCTGTTGGGATGGGGAAGAGGATTGAAGTAAAGCTTGTATGTTAAGATAAGAACAGTTTAATAGTTGAAAATAAGGTCAAATACAATCATAATGGTAAATAATAATAATAGTAATAATAATAATAAAAAGGAAACAAACAAATAATAAAAAGGAAACAAGTGATGCACATGCCACCACCTGCTGACCGATGCCAGTCCCCCCTTCCTGAAGGGAAGCAGCTTGGCTATGCCTATGGGTAACTTCCCCCAATATACTGGCCATGATCTTCTGTGGTGTGAAATATCCCTCTGGGCAGTTCAGGTCACTTGTCCCAGCTATGCTCCTTCCAGTTTCTTTTGTGTAACTCCTCACTGGCAGAGCATGAGACAAGGAGGGGAAAAAAGTCCTTGACTTAGGTTAAACAAAACTTGGCAAAACCCAAAACATCAGTACCATTCTCATTCCAAATCCAAAACACAAACAGCACTGTAACAACTACTGAGAAGAAATTAACTCTGCCCTAGCTGTAACTAGGACAGATGTGTAACATGTTCTTTAGGTTCCAAAAAATTTGTATTTCCAAGGCTTCCCTTTTATTTAGCACCATATTAGCAAATATAAGGCCACAAGGCATTTCTAAGATTGGGCAGAATCCAAGCATATTTTATTGAAATTTACATTTGAGTCTGTTTTTGATTTCCCATTTGGATCCAGCACCTGTTTTGTCCGAGGCACTACTATAAGTCTGCAGCATAACCAGGATGTAAACATACCGTGTTCCACAAGCTTTCCCAGTTCCAGCTTGATCACAAGTATGTTCTTTTATTACATTGTACCTTTCTCCATGTCTGATTCAAAGTAGAATGTCAGAGGGAGGCATAAACTCTCTTTTTATAAAAGGCATATCTGTTTTGATTAGCTTGTATGAGCTCTGATATGATTGCAATATGTAGGGATTACAGCCACACTACAATCTAACGCAATCAGCAATGTTTCTTTCTTATATTCTCACTCCTCTGCTCTGGCTGAAGTTGTGCAGGGATGTTTTCCCCTTCTTGAATCTGTTATCCCAGAGGCACTACTGCTGTTGCTGATGGGCTCAGCCTTGGCCGGGAGCGGGTATGTCTCGGAGCTGGCTGGCATTGGCTCTCTTGGACATGGGGGCTGGCAGCTCCTCACAGTGACCACCCCTGCAACAAGCAGCAACCCCCTCTCCTACCCTGCTGCTACCATGACTTTGCCATGTAAACCTATCACAAAGGAAATGTAAAAGATCTACCTCCTTCTGCAGGAACGAGGAAGCTGGGAAAGGTACCTCACGGTGCCTAGAAATTCACAGATGCCTTCATGCAGAGAACAGAATCCCAATCCACATAACTCATTTTGGGGTAGGCTCAGCTGTCTAGGTTACATGCAGTCTGTTGTCATTCTGCTGATCCTGATGGGTGCTTGGACACTGAGCTCACCCACAGAGTCTTAAATTTGGTCTATATATAACCACTGAAGGTTACACATGGGTTGTTTTCAAATACTTTCGGATGTTAGTATAAGCAACCTTTTAAAGAAGAGTTTCTCTATCTTACTGTCCTTAGACTGCTTTCTCTTGTTAGAACTCATCAGAATGCTTCCCAAGGGTAGGATTCAGCTAGTAATAGAGAGGCTTTCTCTTTGGTTTTGGTGACCTCCAGCATTTCACCTGACCATACAAGGATTAGATGAAAAGTCATGAGTCTGTCAGAAAATCAGTGTTGTATTTGTCAAACTTACATGAACATCCTTGATAACCCAAGAGCCCTCAAATGACACTACACATCTACATGTGGACTGCTGAATCCTGCCCTTTCTAAGACACAGTCTTACCTCTCTACTTCATTACTCTGGTAAAATAAAATCCTTATATAATTTACATTGCTTTTATATATGTAAAAGGCCCTAAATCCCCATCATGGTTTCATAAACATTTTTAAATTGAAAAATTTAAATTATTATTTAAATTGTTATCAACTTTATAGCAAAACATTTCAACCTTACAGTAAGCAGAATCAGGGATGAACTGATTCTCAGGAGGCTGACTTTTTTGATTTACTTGCACTGTACTCTGTCTAAAGAAAAAAAAAATCAATCTCTTATTATTATTATCCCTAGTAATGCTTAGTAGAATGCAGTTTTCACAATGGAAACTTAGGACTGTATGCTTTTTCTAATTTTTTTAATAATAATAATATGGCATATCAATATTAAATATGTATTTCAATATTTTGAAAATATTACCAGTTGTCTAGTATTACTTATTATCTAGTTTTTATTAAAATAGTCAATGTTATCTAATTAAAATATAGGTAGTTTTACCCTCAAGAGCATATTCCCATTGATAAACAGCCATAGAAAAATAAAGTATAAAGAACTTTTTCACTTTTAGGCAAAATACTGTGTGTTCTCTAGAAGAATTAGTATAACAAACTTTTTTTTTTTGGTGTCTTAATAAGCAATGGGGCATACTGAGCAAATAATCATGAGTAAGGAAAAAATCTCAACAAAACAATGAACTGGTCTCGTTTAATTTAAAGAAGCAATTGATCAAATATTTAAGAAGCAATTGATCAAATGACACGTGAAAAACACATACTAAATAATGTTATTGAGGAAGCTGGTTAGAAACATTCAATTTATTTCCATAAAAGCAAAAGAAGAAAGAATCATCCAGATAAATGGACATGAAATCTGCTAAATGCAAGTAAAATTCATAATTTTTATGGTAGAATTTTGTTGCAGGAGGTCTGGTGCTGCTCAGCACCGGTATGCCGCGACCTTCCTAGAGAGAGCGTCCCACAAGGAACAGCTCTTTCCAGGGGCACTGGCAGGCCTCCCTGAGCGATAGGTGATTTCAGCAAGTGTAGCAATGTCTCAGCTACAAGTGATTCCAGCTCTTGTGGTTCAGCTCTTTGTGAAATCACCCAAGGCAGACTCGGGGACAGAGGGACAGGAGCCCGGTAATGCAGTTCCATAGAGGTAGGTCCAGCCACCCTGCGAAGGGGAGGCCAGGGATGAGTGCTCCCTTACTCAGGGGCAGAAGCAGAGGCTTTTTTATGGGAAAGGTAGGGGATGGGGTAGAAACCAATTAGCCAACGGGGTACAGGCTATTACCATAAACAAGCAAGGCATTTTGGGAGTGGCTCTTTTAGTCACCATGACCTGAGGAAGGTTGCTTATGTCTGGGGAGATTCTTTTGGCCCTCAGGCTTCTCTCCTCCAAGAGAGTGCAGAGGGCTCCTGCGCCAAGGGCTTACAGCCCTCCACAAAATTTATCACTCTAACAACAACCAATATCTTGTCAGGATTAAAAGTATTTTATGGGGACTGTAGACATACTACAATTAAATTTTTAAAAAGCAAACAACTGCAACTTCATTTCAAAAGCTCCTTTTTAAATAAGATATTAATATATGCCAAACCCTGCAAGAATGTCCCCAAGATATATAGGCACCCTTACATAGTGATAGAGAATAATGCTCCCTCACACTCCTTCCACTTGAGAAGGTGAACTTTTATTCTACCTTGAATATGCCAGCCTGAAATCTGTAAGCAGTGTGGTAGCTGTCATGAATTGTCATCAGCTTTATAGCAAAACCTTTCAACCTTAGAGTAAGCAGAATCAAGGATGAACTGATTCTCAGGAGGCTGACTTTTTTGATTTATTTGCACTGTACTCTGCCTAAAGAAAAAAGAAAAATACCAATCTTGTATTACCTTTATCCCTAGTAATGCTTAGTAGAATGCATTTTACTCCATACTGTGATGCACTGTCATAAGTTTTCAGAGAACAGTTCCAGATGCTCAGGGTATAACAAACCCACTTGTACTGTGGTGCAACAAAACAAGCTAACTTTTTGTATTTTAAAATAGCAGAAGGGAAAAAAAATCCTCCAAAATTTAAAAAAAAATTACAGAATTATCTGCAGAATAACTTCAAAAACTATTTTGAACTAGCATGCCAGTGGGAAATTGAATTTTCATTGATTTGCTGCTTTTATCAGCCTGAACTGGTAATTAACCTGTGTTTGTAGCATACCTCCGATGACAAAATTTTTCCGCTTTTTGGGAATTCTGATTTAATAATAGAAATAAATATTTTTAATTACAATAGATTTACTTTTAAATTTTGCACTTTATGTACTCCAGAAATACTTTTCTGATCCACTCCTTAGATCATTGTTAGATGTTTTCATCCCATTTTAAGCTGATTTCTTATCCCATTAGCAACAATTGTTTTGCCCTAAAATGGGCAAGGATGAGCAACAAGTGTATATTTTTGAAGTTTAGTTACTATTGGTATTACTATTTTTTATGAGTAGAAAAATAATAAGAAATTAAAAAAGAAGTTTATTACTTCCATTTAAATCTCTTTTTATCAGGTTTCTCAGAGAAAACCCCAAGTGTTTTTAAACATTTAATACTTCCACTAAGGAAAGTGTCATGTCTGTCAGGAGCTACTCTGAGAAACTGTGATAAAAGAGTGGTACTTTTGCAACTCAGAACCTTCCTTTGATTAAAACTAGTAAATGTGTACTAAAAATTAAGAGAAAGTGTAGTTAACTTACTGACAGGTGCCACCTTTAGGAGTTTTTCCAAATAATATGACATGTCTGAAATCTAAATAGGGAGAGAATAGTAACTGAGAAAAAACTGACTGCTACATAAAACATCAGGAATTTTATTCCTAAAATTATTTTGGTTTTTTCTGGCAAAAACAATCCTGGCATAAAAAGGAGCTGCAGTACATGCAAATAAGTCATCCAGTCTAGACAACCAGGTGATCTGGTAACACACCCAAGCTGTATGTTTATCCTACAGTATAGATGGAGCCTAAGCTATCTATCATTATCTATAATAAATCCCTGTAGTCAACAAGGAAGAAATGGTCATTTTTTAACTCAGCTTACTTTTTTTTTTAACTTTTAGAATTGTAGTACTTTCTTACTTATTTGGTCTTGTCTCTTGAATAATGTTCCTTGCTTCAGTCTTTTTCAGGATTCTCTGCTTCTCAATTAAATTTCAAATTACCAAGATCAATCTGATTTGTCCATAATGAAATAAAGGGGATTGTACAGAAAATTAATTAGAGACATTCAATTTCAAAATAGGCAATATTTTATTCGAATTTATCTTGTGCTCACAACTCAGTATTAAAGCTTTTGAGACTTCATGAATAAAACCTAGGAATAAGTAGTTCAAAAATTCTTGGACATGGACAAATTTCAGTGGCCACATGTGCGCATACACAAGTATTTCCAAATAGAATGTTAATGAAGTAAAAGTCGAGTCCTATAAAACTTCTCAGGTGACTATCTGATTCTTTTGTTAATCAGGCCAGCAAGAGATCTTCAAACTAACTGCTTGGATGCTGCCTTATACAGTGGGTATATTTGCCCCACACATGCCTTCAACTCTAATTGTGGGTATGCACGACATCTCTAAAATGACAAGTTTTGAACATCTTTTTAGCTCTTTTGAATAAACTAAATAAAAAAGACAGTTACCAGGCTTCTTTACCTGCTATATCATGTATCTAGGCTCTGCAAACATGCTTTAAGTGTTCTGCCGGCATGCTGCAATGAAAATATAAAAATGTAGGAAAGCATGTTCAGTTAAAAAGAGACAGTACCTTATTGGAGTAGACTGTCCGCACCATCAGCGTCCAAAGAGGCTTTAATTTCCCTGATCAAACTCAGTGTGAGGCCTTTACCCACTCCAACGATAGCCATGATGTGAAATTCACTTTCTTATAACAGGAGGTGTCCAGCTTAGTTGTAAATACGTACATTTGAACTGATTGACCTGGCTTTTTTAATAACCAAAAAAAAGTCTGGAGTATGATTCAGTTGCTTAAACACAATGCTTTGTGCCATTTGAGATGTCCTGGAGGATTCCACAGTTTCTTTCTGCTTCTGAAAGGCATGAGACCTCTCTAAATCCTGTGATAGCTACTGTCTCTGTGCAGATGCATGTGATAACTTACAGAATTAGAACTTGTGCTGCACATTACTGAAGCATGCCCACTCCTGTTCTAGATGTTTGGCAAAATGTATACCTTTTTATCATGGCTTTAAGTGTTTATCTTCCATAAGAAATTGAAATATTTACCCCCTAGGTGGCCAGTCTGTGACATGGAGACATGCGTATAGTTTCTTCAATTACTTCAATTACCCTATCTTTTTAACTGCAAAGAGTTCGAGATGTCAGGTAAAAAAATAGTAATTCTATTTCACTTGTGTTCTTGCCTTAAATAATTTTAGTAGCTATTCTCAGCAGAAAACTGCCACGTTTTAAATAATCCTGTCATATCATGCATCATATAGGCATCTTTCATGCTTAAATGCAAATTCACATGTACTTCAAAGGTCAGTATTAAGATACGAACTTGTGAGAATTTGTATCAGTACCTTCTTAGAGATATCTTTTGGTCCAGACTTAAGTGGTAGAACAAAGCCTTTACTGTGTACAAGCTTCACACTCTGTTGCCTGAAATTTAGGTCCCTCTTCTGAAAGGCAAGACTGGTGAACTGGACTCCCTAAAAGCTCATTTTGTCTCACTATGTCTGACTGCTTTAAATGTTATTTTAATCACCAATATAAATCATACCTTAAAACAATCAACTGGACACTGTACAGTTGTTTCTAGGCTTTTAAAGGTCTGGGTTTTAGAGCAGAAGAAAATTACTTGCATCTCGCTGCTGCGCTAAGTTGGATTTCAGACATCCCATGAACATTGCTGAACTGCATCCAACTTGGAGACTGCATGGACTCTGGAGACTGGTCAAAGTGGACCAGGCACCAGGTGTCCACCACTTCTTTTTATTCATAATGTCTTTATGTGTCTGTGTTTTTTAAATTGCTATAGAGATTTTAGCCCCTCTGGGGCTGGAAGTCTTGTAAAAACATTTTCTCTTTGAGGTACAGTGTATAACTTGTTTCAAGCTGAGACAGAAATACAAGGAGAAAATTGCTTCTAGCAATATGTTGCCACTTTAGAAACCGTGAAGTGTAGTTTGATTTAGGCCCATCTATACTAAAATGCATCTATACTAAATGCATTAAGAAGGTAGATTTAGCTTTTTTTATTATTTTATTTTTCTACTTGAAGCAGATTGAATTTATTCTAGTGGTTCAGGTAAAGGTGAAGATGAAAACAAAAAGTGACTTAAGAAAATAGTTCAGAAATTATCTGTATGATAAGTAGAATTCCAAAAGTATTTGTTTAGGTTCTGAATTCTTTGGGATCAGAAAAAGTATCTGTAACATTAAATAAAGGGTTGACAAACATTTAAAAGTTTTATTCCTTTTTCAATCAATACTTTTTTTAATAAATCCAAGTAATTAGATAAGGGAATAATTTTTCTGTTTCTCTTCATATACTGAATGGCTTATTCAGACAACACATTTCCAGTTAACAGATTCCAAAAGCACTATTCATATCTAGAGAGGCAAAGCAAGTTACAGAACATTAACCAGGGAAAGCTATAGAATGTGACCCAGTGTACATAATTTCTGAAATAAAAGTCAAAATATTTGTTGCTGAATTGCCAAATACTTTTAGATGGGGATTTCAAAGTTATCTGGAGCTGTTATTCCACAACTAATTAGTTTCTGCAGTGAAAAAACATAGTTTTCTTCTGCCAAATACGGTGTTCCTGCAGCATCTCATGGTATTGACATTACCAGTTACATACCATTCTAACACACTTGTAATTCATCCATATGTCCAGTAGACCTCTGTTATACTTGCTCAAATCAATAATTAATCAGGACTGCGTCATTTTCAATAAAGTTCTCTTGCCTTTCCAATCAGAAAGCAGTAAAGATATGTCAAAGTTTACTCTACAGTGTATTCTTTGAAATGACACAAAAAAATGTTCAGATTCTTTTGACAGAAGTGTTTCTCTCTCTATTTACAACACTCTGTAGACACTGTTTTTACTACTAGGTCCAAGGTTTAGGATTCCTCTGCAGAGCAGATTACGTTTTGACATTTGCAATACTGTAATCAGTCTGCATCTTATCAAATGACAAGTGATTGGGTATTAGTCATGTTCAAAGAAGATCAATAAAGCTGGTGAAGGTTCTGGTGTACAGGTTTCACGAGGAGCAGTGGAGGGAGGGAGGGAGGTGTTTTTTAGCCTGGAGAAAATTAGGCTCTGGGGGGACCTGATCACTCTACCGCTACCTGAGCAAGGTGGGGGTCACTCTCTTCTCCCAGGTACCAAGTGACAGAATGAGAAGAAATGATCTCAGGACATCTATTCCAGACCCAATTAATTGTAGTATTCTATTCTACAATTCTGTGATTTTATTATTCTAACATCTTAGAAATATGAGTAAAATCACATTATTATATCAGAACTTAAAAAATATCTTTAATTCTTAATATTAACCCTTAAAAGTAATAGTTTAAGAAATACAAGCTTTTTGCTTTATCCAAAATAAATCCAAAGCCTGTATGCTTGATGAAGTTCAAATCCCAGACACAAAATCAAATTCAATTCGTTCAAAACAAAGGGTCATCTCTATTCTAAACATAAAATTCTGATCATCCCAACTACTGTAATATAAAGAGAGAAACTGGTGAACTTCACTTTTTTGCTTAAAATCCAAATGTAGATTCTGTACTTGATATTTATTCCTTTCTAAACAAATATATTTTAAAATCTTTTACCTTTAATTGCAAACTTAAATACGTAAGAGCGGAGGTAAAAAAATATTAAATCCTGTGAATGTTAAAAAAGTTAAGTATTTTTACCGCCATTTTTTATTTTTATGATCGTAATAGTGATCTCATTGAAAGTTTTGTAGGTTAAACTTGTCTTACTGAATTCATTGAGATGAAGTAGCAATTGGACACTTCACCTTAAATTTTTTCTACTAAATGTAACAGTTCTGTTAGCATGACTTTTTGTAGGATAGCCTGAATTCCAGAATGTTTCCCTGAAATCTGTCTTTGTTATCTGGTAATGCTGAACAATCTTGTGTTTTCATTTGTTCCTGAGTGTCTGTGTACAGCTGTCTATATTTTGAAAAGATCAGAATTTCAAGCTTTAGCATTTCTTTTATTTTCTATGACAATTGGGAATTTGAATGTAAGAATAATATTTCACATTGGTAAATATGAACATTTTTTAACAAAGGTGCCAAGAATGACTAAATCAAGTAAAATCAGAGTAGAATCTTGCAGTTCGAGTGATGCATAGCTATAGATAAAATGTGTCTATATAAAATTTCATCAGTTATTTTAAAGGGCAATGCAATATTCAGAGCAGATGTCATTCCATGAAGCTTTTCACCACAAAAAAGGTTGCAGAATTCTAAAGCTGGCATAGAGACATTCAGTCTTATAAAAAGTGACTGCCTTGTTCCTCTTTGTTGGCTTACATTTTTTTTTTACAGTTTTAAAGTGTTTGTATCTCAACCCACAAGTTTTCTCGCTTTTACCCATCTGATTCTCCCTCCATCTCATTGTGGGCGGTACTGAGTGAGCACTTGTATGGTGCTTAGTTGTTGGCCATAGTTACACCACTACATGTGCAAAGCAAAGATGTTGATTACTCCACAGATCCATAAGATTTAGATTTAAGGGTCAGTAACCTGAATTAGAACAGCGGAACCTAGCAACAAGCAAGAATGTGTTGAAATGGTCAGCTCAAACACTTCTTCGCAATGAGAGAGGATAATCTGCTTTCATCGCCAAATACAACTACCTGTAACTAACTTCTGAGAGTCTCACCCTTTTGATAGCAGATGCATATTATTTGCATTCATACAACACCATAAACAAAATTATTTTGTTTCAATTTCTTGAACAGTTCAAAGCTAAGTAGCATGCATATATCTTTTTTTAGTCTTTGAACTTTTTTGAAAGCTATTTTAGACTGTCGTTATCTTTCCCTGTCAAAACTGTCAAGTTGCATTAAAAATGAAAGAACACATTTCCTTAGAAATGCAGTACTTGTTGTTATGAAAAGGGAACAACTTGACCTTACTAATGGGTCAGCAAGAGCATTAGCAAAGTGTTTTCAGATATGGAAATGTACAGAATATTTGTTATGACCTTTTCAGACTCCAAGTTCATATTATTGATTGAGATCACAAATCAAGAAATACAGAAATTTAATAAAAGTAAGAAAAGAATCGTATCTGTAGCTGAAGTTTTAAAAGAAAGCAAATTACTTAACCAGCTAAGGTCACCACCTATGTATCTATATTTGATGAAATGCTAAATTACCTTTCAGTAGTGAACCACCTGAGTAAATACTTTTTCAGTTTGCTTCACTATTGAAGTTCCCCTACGTTATTAGTGGAAAGAGGAGATATGATTAAGACCTTAAAAGAGGAAAGTTTATTTTCCTCTTCCAGTCTGTGTCTAGAAAAAACATGGAAAGGGCATAGAGTTATTTGGTTTAGTATGTTATAAAATACGTTTTTAATGGAAAAAAATTAAGAGCATGTCCCTTTGCTGAGATATGTCATTGCTTTGCCTTTTTAGACAATGGAGTCTAGTTCATCCTTTAGCAGATGTCAAATATGCAAAATTTTTATCTGAAGCATAGCTTTTATTCCATTTTAGACTCATAGAAAGACAAGTAATTAATCATATAAAAATTAATTTCCAGTCTTCTTTTTGTCTCAGCAGTAAACAATTAATGACTCAGGGTGGTCTTTTAAAACAGATCATGAGCAAGCAAAGTATTTTACATATGGTGTGTATTAGGTAGTATGTTATATGCATATGTTGATGTACATACAGACAGACATACATATATAAACCATTATAGAGTATGTTTTATATATATGTACGTACACACTTAAATATTATTGCGCAGACCATAACTATAATGAGAGTAATATTGCTAAGGTTGGCAAAGGCCTTTAAGATCATGCAAAGAAAAAGAAAAAAAATGTCATGTTATTAAACTTAAAAAGGAGTTGCTGCTCTTTTAGTCCAGGTATGAGAAAAAGAAATGGGAGAGGAGTGACTTTTTTCAGAGCTGTAGCTGAGGTAATGCAATGTATTCACCCATATTAAGCCTTAATTTGCAAGGTGAAAATGCTCCTGTTGAAGCCAGTGTAAAATACACTGGGCGTCTGCAGGGGTGGAGTGGAGCTGTTTTCATTCACTGTGTGATTTATACTGAATAAAGAATGGCTCTTTCAAATCTCCCATATATTCCTCCTTGAAGTTCTGACATGCATAATCCTGGGATGATGGATAGTCCATTGGCTATGGTTGACTACACTGACAGGGGGAGAAACGCCAAGACAAATTTCTAAAGTGCGTCTCCATTTAGGCTCCTGAGACAAGATCCTGTTCTGAAATTCCATCTTTCTTTTACAATTTTATTTTTTAATAAAATAATTTTATGTTTGTATATTAAACTGCCAGCATCCCAAAGACAAAATTCCAGATATAACAATTAACAGACTGCAGGCATGCAAAATACATTTTATCTGTGTTTTTCTGCCCCAAATGCTAAAAAGTAAGTATTTTGTAAGCTTGCTAGTCACTGCTTAAGTATCAGTTCCCTGAAGAAGAGTTTGCAGAGCTGTATGTACTACAGTAAGCTCAGAGCTGTTGGGAAATTGATAGGAAATTCTCTGAGGACTTCAGTCCCTGAAGGAATTTGTTTTCAAGAGCAAGTATTTTGTGTCTCCTTGTGACAAGGATGGTCATAATGGATCATCAAAACAAATTTTGGGGGAGACAGATAACACAATAGCCAAGGTCCAGTAGGAGCAATGAGCCTACCTAACCATAATGCTGGTCAAGGTCTGACTCAAGTCATATATTGAAGAACCTATCATTAGTTGGTATGCAAATATGACTATAAATTATTTAGCTTATTCCATAAACAGTGGACATCCCAGGGCCCACTGAGCTTTCCTGCACAGCTGCAGGCTGCATGCCAGGATTGCTCCCTGAGTAGGGACTCCTCTCAAGGTTACTCTCTGAGGAGCCACTTCTTAGTCACAAGCAAAAAGCAAAACTTTACTCAATTTACAAAAAAATTGCACCATGATTTTAGTGTAGCTCTCTTTCTCCTTTTCTTCTTTCCTCCTTTTCCCTAATTTTAGATTATAAATAATAAAAATAATTTTTATTTTTAAAATGCAGTCTTCATTAAAAAACAAAGTGGTTGAGACAATATCATAAACAAAGGCTATAAAGAATCTTTAGCTACAAAAAAAGAATTTTGTTCTCTGAATTCAAAACTTGTCTGTTTTTTTCCTTGATTCAACTGCTTGTTGAATTTTCTGACATTGCTGAGGCATCAGCTGTTTTCTTGCTTATTTGTGCTACTAGTATATAACTACAGTTTTTCAGGCAGTGATTACAGTACTCTACGGCAGAACTGTGATGAATAATCAGTGCACTCACTGTAGTTCTGACTGAGAACCAGAAAAAGGTTCTGTGAAAATACTGCTCTTTTTTTATATATCTTTTTTTTTTTTTTTAGGTTTGAAGAGAACTAACCTTTTCAGACTGGAAATGGCAACTACTTGAAACCTGCAAATAGAGCAGCCAGTACAGCACTAAGACTTGATTCTAAGACTCAAGTTAGTTCTCTGAAAAATTCTTGATAACTATGACTGTTTCAAAAAATAAAATTTTGTCTTGCAAAATTAGAACATTTCTGTTCTTTCTATAATTACTGTGGAAAAGATATGCTGGACCAAATTATCTATAGTATCAGAAGTAGGTCTTGTACTCAAAAGCAAACCTCTTTCTCATAGAAGGCCTTATCAGGTCATTCACACCAAAAAAAAAAGGAAGAACAAAAAAGATTGTAAGACTACATAAAAACATATTTCTGAATTAAAATGTATGTAAAATTTTGACTTAAGTAAGCAAGGTTTATTGAATCAAGAATGAACAGAGGTGTATACCTACCTGTACAACACTTTCCTTCTCATTACCCTGGAAAAGAAAAAAACAACTTCTGGATTTCAAACAGATCTAAAAGATTAAAAGTTATCAGAGCAGAATAATTTTCTACAGTTTTATAATGAACAGCTTGCTAACAAGGAGATAGGCACATTTACTTCAAATACATTTTAAATTTTTTTTACTTATTTTAAAAGTTGATTATGTTGATGTATCCTGCAAAAGAATGTTGGAAGTTTACAAAGAGATAACTCAAAATTAGGTTATTGTCACACAGACAAGTTTGACAGCTTTAAATTTTATTGTAGTTAACTTTCCTTATGTAAAGAGCATTCTTAAAGCCAGACTAACTATTTATTGAAAGTAACATGCACAAGAAATAGTTTTTAATCTTTTGTTTGAAAGCTGAAAATGTCAGTGCAAGTTTCTAAAAACAAAATCATTATTCAAAAAAATCACTAATTTATTGTATGTGGAAGTGCCTTTTTTTAGGGTCATGCCAATGACTTAGCTAGGTTGTGATACAGGAACATCTCTGATGAAATAAATAAGGTACAGTTGGAAACAGTGTCAGAAAAGAAGATGAGATGGTTTCTACTGACAAATAGAAGTCCTCCTAGAAATGACCTTTTTATATATCTCAGACATTTTAAATGTCAGACATGTTAAATCAGTAGACATTGATAATGATAGAGTATTAGCTAATGAAAAAAAAAAGGAGAGTTCTAGAGTCTGGTTTCTGGTTCTGCCTGAAGCATAGAGTCATTGATTCTTTAGTCCAAAACACTTGCTGGAACATAAGCAAGAACTCAGAAAGGAGAACTAAGAGTTCCCAGCCTAATGCACAAGCATGATTCCATATTATTAGCCAACAGCTCTCTAAAGGAAGGAATTCTAGTATGAAACTTCAGTGGCAAAAAGACAAGTGTGCTATGTCAAATCCTGATGCCAGATCAGAAAAATCGTGTAATTCAAGCTCCAAACACATGCAGGCAAAGAGCTAAAATACCTGAGGCAAGTTCAGTCAAAAAGAAACAAAGATATGTCAAACACTTTACCTGTTGGCAGTTGTCCTTGAGTTGTTTATAATGGCTCTTTACTATGCATTCTAAGTGATTGATCACTTAAGTCACAATAGTTTCTGCAACCCTCTTTTGGATTAATGAAATAATTCAAATAGAAGAAACAAAGAATAATGAATAGTAAATAAACTCCAAACTTCAGTTTAAAACTCATGAGGTGGTTAAATTCCTTCCTCCAACTGGTGTCAGCAATTTAATGAGGGTCACACAGAAAGCCTGTGACAACCTGGGACTGCTGCTTAATCTTCAACTAAAAGCCATTTTATGTTTTATAAAATTGCATGTCACAAACTGGAAACTGTGGCATGAAAACTGTGTGCATCTTTTGATATAGAAGTGTAAAATAAAATTATTTTTGCTAAGCTTGTTAAGCCTTCTAGTGTGGAAAACAGGTGAAGCGAAATACCAAAACCTGCAGATTATTGTTAAAATTCCACATGTATTTTACTTATGATGTCTTATTTTTTGGAAGACAAGTTATTTACTGCAGATTTCAAAATTATTTATAAAAAAAGCGATATTTAGGTTTTATGTCATGTAGCTATAATTTGGTTATTATTTAAATTATTGGTTTGCGAAAGGGAATTTAATTGTCGGATTTTTCTGAGTATAGTGATGCGTACAAAATTGAGTTGTTCTCTTTTTTACTGTGCAATGGCTCAAACACATTAGACCTGAAAGATTTGTCATTTCCTGTCAAACAAAAAGATCACACATTATCACTTCAAACTATATTTATTATATCATCTTTTATTACTATGTAGGAAATTCCTCCTTGCTGTCAAAGGAAAGTTCCTTGGAAACATTGAAATAATAGATCAACTAATTAGTATCTTTTATACAAGATCATAGTTGCTGTTTAAAGATGTACTTAGGCTTCAACAAGATATATTTGTGTTACATAGAAATCACTACTAGTAGACAAAATACAGTAACTTTATATATATGTCTTTTATATGATAATTTTCTTGTCTTTTCTCTCTCTCCTATGCTTTTTAAATGTATACACAAAACTCAGGACACAGAATCAGAAAAAAAGTTAAGCTCATTAGGGGGAAAGTTAATGGATATAATTAAGCATTTCTACAGAACTTTACTGCCTCTTATAGGTCTCCTCCTTTTACAGTCCTAATTAGCTAAATTTAATATACTTTGAAAGCAACTCAGATGTTTTTTTATTTGCTTTTATAAACATAGTGCATGGTGTATTTGCACCACCGAACTGTACAGCTAATCAGTCAGCTGGATAAATAAGATGGTAGCTTGTATAATTTTGGATCTATAACTTTTTTGAGCCATCAAATGGGAGAATTACATTTTCTGCTCATATTATTATAGATGATTGTTTACATTCCTTTTCTTATTTTGAAGTTTAGATATGCTTCTGAGATGTAGCTGTTTGAATTAACTATATTTATTTTTTTAAGTATCCAAACACATCACATTAAAAAAAAAAATCAAGCTGTTGAGAAGTGTGCATATCTGCCCTTACAGTAGAAGTGGACCTTTGTGAACATCCCTGTACACCTCAGTCTTTGTATTCCACTCTTCACTTACAACCTTTAGGTTATGAAAGATCATGTCCATCACTTCCAAGAGCTATAAATTAAATGACTCAAACAAAATTAGGTGACATTCAATTATATACTCCCACGTCCCTTCAGGAATCGCCACAGCTACCACAAAGTCATATAACAGCTGATGTCATTTTTGAGGGAGTATGGCAAAAGTGGAAATCAGGAGAACACTTCACAGCAATTTCATTCAACAGGTTATTATTCCCACGGTGTCCATTAATGCAGAGAACGAGTATTCAGAGAGGTACAAAATGCAGCCAGGAGCTAGATGTGTTGCTCTTGCATTGTTTGCTTTTTTTAGTTGTTACTGCAGAGTAACAACAAATAGGCAAAAATTTGCATGCATTAACAAGAAGGAAAGGAAGTATCACCTTCTGAAGTAGATAAATAAATTACTATTCCCCGAGGACAGAAATTTTTTCCTGTGATTTCTTTTTTGCAGGATACAGAATACAACTTTCTTAATAGGATGATTACATATCAACAGCAAAAGATGCACAATCAACTTATAAACTTCTTGGAATTAGAGATTAAGAAACTTTATTTTATGCAACTGTATAGAACATCTAGTAGTCTGAAGGTTCTGGGATAAAATCTGTTTGTTTGATATGACTGTTGTGGCTTTATTTTTTTTTCCTAATGGAGCAGCAAGCAGAGTTTAGGGATGCTTGAAATGTCAGATTTGAAAGGTTTTTTTCATTATTATACAACATTTCTGAGAAAGGAAAAGAGTTATTCTATACTTCAAAATACCAAGAAATGTGGGTGACAAGAATGATCTTTTTTTACTTTAAGATATAAACTGTTAAAAGATATTCACTGTATTTTCCAGCTACTGAAAGCTCTTTCACCTCAGCTTCAAGTACTCAAGAATATTAGCAATTCTAAACTTGAGAAATGTTTTGGACACATAGATTTCCTTGTTAGTTATTTTTCATTGTGTATAAGATTTTTATCATGTGTTAGATTTTCCCATATTCTGTAAGAACCTAGAGTATTTTATTCAAAACTTTCAGTTCTTAACTCCATCGTAGAAGTTAAATCCCATGTGTTACAGCCCTGAACTTATGGGTGCCTTAATTCTGCAATGAATTTTGCTTTCAGCAAATAGAGCAGTGAGTGCTCCATATGGATATAGTGAATTTCACAGCTGAAGCTCATCTACTGTTCTGCTTTTCAGCTAAAAAATATAAAAGCTGTGAGAGTGTCTAACAGAAACATTCCTGTCAATGCATGGAAGGGAAAGTCACTATTAAGTTAAAAGGAACTGAATTTCACTTGTAGGGAAAGCAAAATAGGGTATGTAAGTGGGAGTAGGTGCAATCAGTGATGTTCACATCTACATAATTAAAAACTGTTAGTTCAGAAGAGGCACAACCCAAAAAAAGTTGTTTTAAATAGCTAGTAAGAACACAAAGTCTTCTTTTGAGATGATTTAAACATTATTTTGATGATGTCTTGTTGCAACTGAAGTATAGATACCTTATAGATGAGTTGATTAAAATTTAGTGCACAATATGGAATATACCTGTCTAGCAAAAAAAATGTGGTATGCTCACTCAATGTTATTTTCCACTGAGAATCATTATTTCTGCTTAATTTAAACTGAAAAATAATGAATAAGGACCATTTGGATAACAGTTTCATACAATCATATTTAAATGAGAGGAAAAATATAGATCTAGAATTTTGTGGGAACATCAATGTAAAAATCACATTTCTGTCATCTTCCATTTACTCAGACATGAGCTGAGATATAGATAAGGCCTCAAAAAACCTCACTAGAGAAGACTCTTAAAAAGACTTATGGTTTTTCATGCACTCAGAGCTAGACACATGAGAGAAATACTGACATGATATTGTTAAGAGCTCAAAACAAAAAAAAGAACTTTACTGGAAAATAAGGGAACTTTGGCAAAAGTTTAGAGCAGCATTCAATCAACATAAAGCATTTCACAAAGCATTAACTTGGCCCATTCAACTTAGCAAACTCTGAGCCCATCCAATTTTCAGTTACTCAAAACTCCAAGAGAGAATTAGAAGAAGAAAGAGAAAAAAAAGACAGGAAAGATACAGAAAACAAAAGTATAGCTACCACTCCTGGTTCCACAGGTGTTCTGCTGATAGAAATTCCAAGAGAAGGTAGGGCCAAGACACGTACTTGCTGAATCTCCTGGGTTAAATACCCTTTATCTTTCCTGGGCCCTGCCCCTGGGTGGGACTTCTGGTCATTTGGCTGCTCAGGAGCTGGGATAGGGGTTCCATGGTCAGGTGTGGAGCATTGCCTCTCATGTGCCAGGGATTGGTGGTCCTTGCAGGGCTGGGATACAGGCCTGGAGGGGATGGCGTGTGCAGGGCAGCACCTCACAAAAGGCAAGGCCTGACCTTGCCCCTTCTCCCACATACATGCACAAAATGTTTCAAGCCAGCAATCCTTACAGCCTGTCACAGATTACATTCAATAGTGTTTCAATGATTTAGAAATAGAACTTTAAAAAATTGGTCTAACAAATGTCCGATCATATTTGAATTAAATAGCTTTCAAAAAGAATTCTTGCAGAGATATTGTCAGGTGCCATTATTAAATTTATTCAGTAATATAATATTTGATGTGTACCTGTAGGTTGAAAAGATATTTGAGAATTTCCAATTGAAATCTGTTGACTGTATACACCAATTCTGAAAATTACACTGCTGTCTAAATAAAACTTATTCCAGTACAGCAGATTTTATAGGAATTATGTTCATTGTCACCCATGATATTTACCCACTGTAACTAATGCTTACATACATGTTGAGACAGAAACATTGACTGAGGGGAATTATTCCACAAGTTTCAAGCCTCAGGCCTTGTATCAAGCTCTAAAACAAACTCAGTTAATGTTCTTTCCTGGAACTGCAAAGTTTCCCAATCTCATTAATTCAACTGTGACTGTGATATGTCACACTTGAGAAATATGGTGCATATTGATACAAGGATTTAGGTCCAATGCTCATTAAAAGCAGGCTGGTAACATTAAACAGTTGGCAGTGAAACCAGGAAATCCACAAACTGTGATATTTATAAAGTTAGCAATAGATTTGGAGCCTTTTCTGATTCTTGTAGGCCATTGGTTCATTAAATATCATAATCACAAAATAACTGCTTAAACACAGACCCCAAAATAATACAGAACTTGTTATATTTAATATATCCGACTTAAGGGGAAAGAAACTATGTATGTAATTTTAGAAACTTTAGATGAAGCTGAGATATTCTGTTAAGGGGAGGAGGAGCCCCTTTCTTTTGATCAAAATAACAATAAAAGAACGTGGCTAACAGTAAGCTCAGTGTTAACACTGCTTCCAAAACGCTGGTGAATGTTAATAAAATAGGAGCTGGTGTGAGAGCCAGAACAATTCTGTGTGCTTTGGGTGATGTTTACCTTGAATGTACATCAAACAATTTTCAAACTCAGTACATTAAGTAGGGATAATTAAATTATCATTAATTCATATATGTAAAAAAGTCGGTATCAAGTTAAAACTTTCTGCATAAATTTTATGGTGTCACAATATTTTCTGGTTTTACCTTGCAATGTAAAGAGATGTTAACATAGAAATATGAAAATAAAAGTGTTTACATTAACTAGCCTTTCCACAGTTGATTGATTGTATTCAAGATATTTCAGCCTCCAGACGGTGACATAGGGTAAATCATATTTCCTTCCATTTGCCTCTAGGGTTAATAATATTTTCAAACAAGTATGATGAAATAAAGTGCTTGTTCTGGATGTAAATATGGCTCAGAAAGGAAAATTACAAATTTAGCTTTTCTTTATCATTTTTTCAATGTTTAGAGGTTATAGCACCTTGCATTAGAAATCAATGAGTATTAATTATAATTCCCATGGACCTACATGGCAGATGTGAATGCACCTCATCTTATGGAATGAGGGTGTTCTGGTTTAAAACCCAGCTAGAAAATTAAACCCATCCAAGCTGCTCCCTTGTTCCCCTATCACTTCCAATAACGGAGGAACACTAGAAGAGATTATATGTTTGAATCACAATTAACAGAAAAATTGCAATAGCCACAACAATATTAATAAAAGAGTATACAAAAGATACAGAGAGTTTTACCCACAAAAGGGTATTCACCACCGAACAAACAAAAACACCTCCCAAAGACAGCGCCTGTCATGGTTTCTCAGACAAAGGCAAAATGGCAACTGGCTCTGGGTTGGGGCCACATCATATTCAGAAAAGCAAGGCTCAAATTTTTCTGTGTCATACTTGTTCTTCAAGGAGAAGATTATAATCACAGTGCTTTGTTAATTTGATAATTCTTTTTGGAATTTTAAATGTGAAAATGTAAAAAAAATTGCAGACTTATTATTTCACATATATTTCAGAAAATAAAATATTTGAGGCTCTGATGGCGCCCCTTGTCATCACTGAATCTCTAGTCACTGGTGGATTTTTTTTTATGCTTTCTTGTTTTCTTGCTTTGAATCATTTATTCTCTTTACAGGTTTTTTTTCCAAACAGTGGGTGCGTTCACACATTTAATTTCTGGATCAATTCATATATAATATGTATAGTGGTTTTGTTCGCATTTTTATCTTCTGTGAGATAAGAATTAGGAGGACTGCAAAGCAGGCTCTAAACTTTAAAGAATATGAAGAAGTTTATTACTACCAGAATTAAAAGTAAAAAGAAATAATAAGGAATTAAAACAAACCCCCCTTTTTCCTCCAGCACGTCCTCTTTTTACCCAACTCACACAAAGGATAACAAACTATGATTTTGATCAGTATTACAGTTCTTAAAAGTCTCTCCACTATTGTGCCAGTTTGGCCAAAATCTAGTAATATAGCCCCTGAGAGAAAACCAGGTTACAACCACCCTTCCCCCCACAGGGTTCGGGAAAAAAGGAAATTTTTTCCTCGAAGGAAAGTGAAAGAGATAAAAACTATTTATTTTAACAAACACACAGGAAAAGGATAATGATGCTAAATAATGAATTAAAACCCCCGCTATAGAGANTCTGTGTCCTTGAGAAGCTGCTTTGGAAAGTTCGTCTGGTTTTTTTTTTTTTTAAGCTCAGTTTAAAGGCACAGAAAAGGCACAATATTACTTTTTGGGCATAGAGCATGATAGGGGATACACATGATAGAGTCACCCCAAGACAACTATTTAAGGAAAAAAGGTTTTCTTTTGCTTCACGTGGTTTCTAAACTGCTCAAAGGGCAACAGACCTGCCCGGAAATTCTTCTGCCACGAAAAAGCATCTCTCCCATGAATCCTGCAGTCTTCCCATAACTGCCAGCATGGGCCACACATGGGGTGTTCTTTTTTAAGGATAGGCAAATTCCAGCTTAAAAGCAACTGCTCTCTTCTTCACACAATGTCCAAAAGTCTCTCATAGCTCTGAGGTGACCTGGTATGGTCACGTTTCTTTTTCTCACAGGCTGCACACAAAATTCTCATTCCCCCATGTCTTTAAGTGGATTAAAGAGAAAAGGACAGTTTGTGACATTACAGTTTTTACCTTTTTACGGCCTGCCAAAAGTATTTTTAAGCTTCGAGCTGAGCGCACAACTCCGCCCTCTTTTCCCACTGCCATCTTCAGCTCCATCTCCCGTGACTTACTTTCTCTTTCCCTCTGACCTTGAAGTTGCCATGATTTTCTTCGGGCTTTATGTTGGAGGAAAAAGCGTCTTTCTCTTTATGCGGCTGGCTCCTCCACTTGACTCTAGCTACGTTGGTTGCAGAAAGCTCTATCGGCTCCCGCTGGGATCTGCACGGGGCCGCGTGGTGAGGGAGGCTCTCTAGTCCTTAAAAAAGCCGCTCCGGCTGGTATCAGCTATGCAACAACTTAATGGTTGTTTCTTAGCTGCCCGCAGCTCTGAGGGGGTTCTCCTGCTGCTACTGGGGCCCATGCCCCGGGGCCAGGGGAGGGGAGGCCCAGGGCCTCTCCAAGAAACGGAGCCCGGGGCCCATTTCCCCCCCTCTCTGCAGGAGGCTTGAACACCAAGAGGAAGTTCCCACGTCTCCACGTGGTTTAAATATGTAAATTTTGAGAAGCGTTATTGGTCTACACGACTGTCCATCAACTCAGGTTCAAACCACCACATATGTCTTCAAATATGGCATTTAAATATTTTCCCGACAGTAACTGGAGGCTGGCCTTCCATATTTCCTTGGTAATCTCTTCATTTATGATGGGCAAATGCTGGGAACTTCTTTCTTTGGTAGTTATGCCTCTGTAAATGCTTGACAATAAGTTATGGGGTGAATCAGAAATTCTGAATGTCAAATGAGATTTTTCTATATCAGGATACAGCTATTATGATGTAGGTAACAAGAAATAATTTATCTTTGACATCAGTGACATGAGTGAGATCAGCCTTTTTTTCACTGTAGCAATATCTTTCATTGTAAAGTGACATCAACTGTTGTACTAGTAGTTCAATTCATTGCTGAAAATATTAAAGTGGATCTATTTATAGAATTGCCATAAATTACTTATTCATATCAGCATTTAATTTTAAGCAAATAAGCAGCCCTTCCACAATAAACATGAATATTTATACAATTAAATTAAGTATCTGTTTTAAGTGTTTCCTTGTGCAAAACAAGTTCTCAGTATCACAAAAGATCTCACCCAAATATGCTACATACATACTCACAAAGTAGATGGGACACACCTCAACCAACTTAGCAGTACACAATGCGAACATTACATTTACACTGCTCTCTCAAGGCTTCATTAGTGACTGTCAGTCAGTTTGTCAGCTGAGAGAAATGGTCTCTTTCAGAGTACTATTCATCTGACCTAATTTAGACATCTATTTTAGGGCAAGATGAATTGTCTTATAGAAGTAGCTGTTCTTCTCCACTGATGGGAAAGACTGTGATGATTAATATACACAGTAGTTGTCTACATTTGATGAAAATACCACCCAGCATATCTCTGTTACAAAATGAAGTGTTATACAAGAGGCTGAGAGTAGCCCCAGATGAGCTCATTCATACCATGCATAATACAAGTAGCACAGTTGAAGAAGCAGTGTCTATTGGCTGGACCATTCAATAACACTAACATCGCTACATGATCTCAAAACCTGAAGCCTGTTTATTTAGAACTAGCATAATAATTTTCAAAACAATTATGCAATGTAAAACTACTCACATTGTATCATACTTCATGCATGAAAGTAAATATGAAAAAAAGATAAGTTATAAATTAACGGCAATTTTCCTACACTATTAGGGGGAAAACTTGAAAGAAACATGCACAAAAGAGCATTTTAAAGCTTATTCATCCTGATATAGGATGTAGTCCTGTATTTCCATGAAATGTCTGTTACTTAAATCTAATCTGTGTAACAACAGTTTAGGTTTTTGTTTCAAGCCTTTATTTATGAAGGTGTGTGATTTTGTTCTGCTTTTATATTAATATAAGCAAAGAGGTATGATCAAAGCAAAGTGGCATATCAACCTTAATTGCTTTTAAAAAAATATGCAACTGCATTATTTTACTGTTATTTCACAATTATTTTCTCTTTTCTCATATTTCAAATGTAATTCCATGAAGTATTTACTCAGAAAAAGATAGACAAGAAAATGAGAAAAATAAGACTAACATTGTATTGCTAGTCAACTCTTCTGTCTTAGTTGTTAATGATATTTGAAAGACACTGCAAAATTTGAATTTGGGACAAATGCTAGTTAAAGGACTGAATCTGTATTTCTGCATTAATTTAAATTACAGACCATTTCACTGAAGGCATAGGAACTATTTTATATAAACACTGGAGTAACTAATAGTGTAGTCAGGTTTCACAGCTATGGTTTTTTTCCACACTCAGTAAATATATTATTTCAAAGTTGTGAAAATAATGTTGTGGAAATAATGTTGATGCCTTTGTGGTCTATTTTGATGAAAAGTTCTTGATGTGAATTGTGGAAGGCAAGCGTGACAAGCTCCTTTACAAAAAGTTCTATGTCATCCCTCCTGAGCTGCACTGAGAACATTCAGCTTGTACTTACTTCCATGGAATGACTTGACATTAGATATGACCCGAAAAATTGTAGAAGGGTCAGAGTCTTCTTCTATTTGCAATTTTCTGAAAATGGACAGCTTCATTTTAAAACAGAATGTAATAAGTTGGCTATCTTCTGTGAAAATTAATTCCATTAATAGAACATAGCTACCTGTTGATTACATTAAGATTATAAATGTCTAAAGGGTAACGAGTCTTAGCTTTAGTACCAGCTAGTTACTGATACTTAATCCATTTCACCTGAATCTGCTCAATTGGGTTTATAAAACATCATGAAAAAGATGTCAAAGGCATTAAAGTTTACCCATCATTCTTCAAAGAACCACTTGAGACACTAATATCCCTGTCTCTCAAGAGGAATCTTGAAGCTTTTTCCTTCCTCCTGTACTCCAAAACTTACTAAGTTTGTCTGAAGGAGAGTCACAATGGGTGATCCTATTACAGCAGTTTCCTAAATCAGGAACCCACTACACTGAGCATGACTCTTCAAATACAAACATAATTCAGAATTTTAAGACAGTTTATAATTGGAGGTTTAAAGTGGCTTTTTACTATTTTTTTGATGTTAAAAAAATGCAAGACTAGCAATAATCTCTTCTGGGTCAACGCTCCTTCTAATCTATTAAACCTTGATCAAGGCTCAGAGCTCCAAGCTTTTTAAAGCAATACTCAACGCCATTTTAAATAGCACTGCTTTCTCTAAAGCTTATCATTGCAGTACGTGTTTTCAGACAGAAAAGATTTTTGACACTTTGTTATTCTTTCCCTCATCTTTCTTTCGTCAATATTCTCTCTTTGTCAAAGTAATTTTTGTCTCATCAGTCTGCTTTTGTCACCACTTTTACAGTGATTTTTGTGTGTCTTATAAATCTTATATTTCATTTTATCTCTTATGTATAAAATATAAATTCCACATTTGGAATAAATTTTGAAAATTTGTGGAGGAATTTTGTATCTGAATGATGTCAGTAAGCAAAATATTGACTTTGCTACAGGCTTTATATATTATGGAGAAGAACTTTACAATTCCTGTAGGACCTATTATAGTCCTTCAAGATGTTTTAAGAGTTTGCTGAGATTAAAATATGAAGGTGGGAGTTCCTTTGCTCTGAGCATTCATAGTGATCATATTTAGTAATACCTATTTCTGAGATAGACTTGGAAAAAATAGACAAACTCAGCTAAATGGGTACCAACTCCTGTTGTCTATTCATAATTAATAAAAAAATATGTTTCCAAGCATTTGTATTTTTGAAAGAGTTTAAGGTGTCTAAACATAGTTGCCTAATACCATTTTGAGATATGCTAAGATTTCATAGATATCTCCATTGAGTTGACAGATGAAGAATTTAATAGATTGCACATTTGCACTGAAGAACAATATCCCACATTGCCTGACACTGATGTTTAGGCAACTGAAACTTGTACATTTCTTCAATAAATTCAAAACTATTTTAATTATTTTAATGATTTTTTTCACAGCATAATTTGAGTTTCTGAGATTTATAGCACAATGCTCTGTCATCCTTTTTACTTTTTTCTTTTTCCCTTCCTCTTTTTTTTTTCTTTTTTATTCCCTTTTTTTTTTAAGTAAGTTACCTTACTTGTGAAATAATCACAAATCACAGAATCACAGAATGGATAATGCTGTAACAAACTTTTGGAGATCATCTAGTGCAAACACTCTACTCAAGCAGGGTCACCTAGAGAAGGTTGCCCAGGGCCATGTCCAGGCAGGGTTTGAAGACCTCCAAGTATAATGACCCCAAATCTTTCTGGGCCACTTCTTCCAGAAGCGGTTCATTTCAAGCCACTCCTTGTAGTAAAAAAGTATTTTTCTTATAAGGTCCTGTCACTAGATATTTCGAAGAGGTGTCTGGTCCCACCTTCTTTACACTCTCCCTTCCAGTACTTATGCAAACTAATAAGATCAAACCCTGAGACTTCTCCAGACTGAACAATTCCAGTAGTCTGTCCTTGTATGAAAGATGCTCCAATTTCTTAATCATCTTTGTGACCCTTTGCTGAACTAACTGTGGCAGCTCCATGTCTCTTCTGTTCTGGAGAGCTCAGAAAAGGGCACAGAAGTCCAGATGTCTTTCACCCGTCCTGAGTAGAGGGGAGAGAAGAACTTTCTTTACTTTCTGGTAATACTCTTCCTAGCACAACCAAGGAGACTTTTGACCTTTCTTTCTTCAACAGGTTACCTTCAGCAAAGGTGACCTCTGCTGGCTCCTGGTCAGCTCCTTGTCCACCAAGCCCCTCAGGACCCTCTCTGTAGAGATGCTTCTAGCCAGACAGCCCTGAGCATATGCTGGTGCATGGGCATTACTCCTCCCCTATTGCAGGAGTTTGCAATTCCCTTTTATGTATTTAATGAGGTTGCTACTGGCCAAATTCTCCAACTTGTTGAATCCTTAGAAGCTCAGCATAACCATCTGGTGTATCAAGCACTCTTCCTGTCGTTACATCATCTGGAGTGCTGAGCATGCACTCAATCCCAGCATCCAGTCCCTAAACAAAATATTACGTGGTATTGACCCCAGTATTGACATCTGCTTTGTACACCTAAAGTCCATGGCTGAGATCTTGCTTTTTGCCTTGTTTTTTCCCATCTGGATCCCCAGCAGAACCACCTTATGACAATTACAATCAAACCTGCCTCCAACCTTCACATTTCCAACCATGCCTTCCTTCTTTGTAAGTACAGGGTCCAGCATCCCAGACTCCCTTCCCTGGCTATCTGCATCAGGAAGTTATCATAAATGCACTCAAGAAACTTCCTTCATTGCTTGTGCCTTGCTATGTTTTCTCTCTAGCTGATATCGAGCTGGCTCAATTTCCAAATAAAATCAGGCCTACAAACATGAGGCTACTTCTTAATGCTGCTGTAGGGTTCAGGCTCAACATTTCATTGGACAAAGCTCTCAGCCTTGCTTCCAGGGCCCTAAGCCTCTTCTACAGTTGCAAATCTGCAGGTGAAGCTGTTTCTGATATTAAGTTGTGAGCTTCTAGCCTTTACCATATAGGCAAGTCCATTTCCCATCCTCAAAAGTACAGGCTCTACCACATCTCATTCAGTAGAGCTGGGAATTTAGACTCCTCTTGAAACTGCAGGGTCTCAGAGAAGGTCCTACTGATTTCTTTCTGGTGATCTCTTGTGTTGCACGGGCTGCTGAAGTTCTTCTGTAACTCCTTCATTTGATAACACAAATGGTCCTCCACCTAGCTCCTGAAGGTAACAAACTCACCTCCCGCTGTTCTATCCAGACCTTGTGGTACATCATCACTATTACTGAGCTGTTTTACGCTGTCCTCAGCAGAGTTGCTGGCTGCCTTTTCTCCACTCTCCTGCAAAATCTGATGTGAAAAATGCCTTGGTTAACTGCACTCTATTAAAGACTAATGATTTCAAAGGTTTCAATTTTTAAAAAATTAAAAGGAGAGACAGCTGGGTACTATTGTGACATGTCATTTTCTAAGACAATTAGGTGCTTTCTTTCTGCTTATGGGTTTGGGAATACTTTCTGGGTCACAGATTTGTGAGGGAGGTAAATCTTTTACCTGTATTTGCTCTGATCTTACTTTGGTGCTTCAAAGTCTCAGACACATTAAATACGAGGTGAGAAAGGATATTTGCAAGCAGAGGCTCCCACCTAGCATACCACATTCATCCAGCATGTGTCTATGTTGCCACAAAAGGGATTTTCCATTCTTCTTTTCTATTAGTTAGTTCTCAATATCAGTGCTGACATCCATAGGACTGCAAAATTAATCAGATAATAGAACTCAGTGGAATATATATTTTTTTTCCTTCCAGTGGAATAGGAGCAACCAGAAAGAAAGAAAAACTACAGAGGGGTGTGTGGGCCTAAGTATTTTAACAATGGCCTTAGTTTATGTCACAGAAATTATGTAACTATAGCCCAAGTAAGCAGATTTTTTCCCTTTTTCTTCAAAATCGAATTTTTCAACTCATGCTGTCCGAACAGCATTATAAGGATCAGACACAAGTGACAACCTATTGAGAAGTCACTGACAATTTATATAAGGAATTTAATGGCCATTTGAAATCTCTCTGTTATTAAAAGTTCCCAGTGTGACCTAAGAAGGACACTTGAATTTGGGGTAAATATTAATGGAATGCTGAACTGTAAAGTAGTGTCTTGCTATCAACAAAGCTTATCTCAGACTACTATCACAGAACTTTCTTTGGTGCAGAATGGCTTGATCCATGTAATGTGTCCTACACTGATTATTCCTTAGACTTTTGTTTTCATCCCAGTCTTTCTTCCTCCAACATCATGGAGGATTTAGAGCACTCAGCAGTAGCAGGAACTGAGACAGACTTCACGGAGTGTGTTATTTGTTCTCCATCTTCCATCTGCTCAGCTCTTCATAAATTTTAAGATGCAGGTATTGATGTGTTAATTTTCTTCTCTTGAAGTTTACAATCACATCCATACAGGAATCAAGTAAAGCCTATTGCATTTCGGGGGCATAAGAGGAGAAGACATGTTCCAACATTTTTAGGCTGATGCAAAGAAAATAGAGGGAATTTAAATGTGAAACAGATATAACAATACCTAAGGAAATAGTATACAACAAATTGAGACCATTTGAGAAATGAGTGAATGATTTTGCTATAGAGACAATAGAGAGCAATGTTGGGCTGTTTGGAGGACCACTTCAGTTCAATTCCATATGCTGCTTTTCTAAAAAGGGGCTAGGCAGAAGTCCGTTCAAAAAAACCCACCAAGATTATTTAGATCTCAAACTATGAAAATGAGAATATGCTCCAAATACAGATTTTTTGTATAGGAGACAAGTTAGATGGTGCAAGAATGTCCAGAGTGACATGTGAAATTTCCACATTTGTAAAAATGTTTTTAGATTTGTGCTTAATTCTTACCTAGCTAAAAAAAACTACTCAAATTGTCTTTTATGGATAAAGGTTTTCTTAGAAGTATAAACTTTGTCTGCCACCTTTATATTAGTTTATTAATATAAATTCAACAATGGGCAAAGAATTAATTTGCAAAGTATACATACTTGTTCATTTGCTGTCTTTGAACTAAAATGTGGTATCCACATGATTTCAGTTAGACTAAATGTAGTCCCATGATGAACACTTCTGAAATGCTCATTCTTACAAAAGAAGGTACATTTTTAAGATGCCTACCATAATGGAAACATATTACCTGAAACTCACGGATCGGCATTACCGAATAAAATGCATGCTGATTATTTCTGCTAATTAACTCATTCCCTTTAACAACTGTTGAGAACATGCAGTGAAATGTTCCAAGCTAACAAAACTCTCAAGCTGCATTTTCCATCTGCTTATCACTGTCTTCCAAAGGACAGCTATTTTTTATTCTGCTAGAGTATCTGAGAATCCAATTCTTTTCTTCTTGTTGTAGATTGCAGTTTAGAGGAGGATTTTAGGAAGTGAAGACTACACTCACGGGACTACGTTACTGTCAGGTCAAGTAAACTAAGGATGGGTATTGAATGGCGTTGGCAGGACAGAGGGATCAAGGATAAGTCACAAAATGCTGAGCTGTTGGTAATGGGAAACACTTTAACTTGGAGAAATCCTGGTGTGGGTTTTTTTCCAACCTTAATTTCTTTGTACTTCACATTAAATCTCTAAGGTTTTAGCTGTCCATGGAGACAAATGATCATTCATCAGGGAAGAAAGACTCACTGCATGAAGTCGCATGAAACACTATTTTTTTTCTTCTGTTGATTTCCGATACCTAAAACAAAAGTCACTTCTAATTTGTCAGTTTGTGGTCAGTGTAGAGAAAAATGTAATGGATGTAAAAGAAATATATGTGCCTGTATTGATTTGTATTTGACTGTACTTCATGCCTAGTTCTTCTCAACACAATTTACAAGCACATTTAAATGAGATTCTTCTGTTCGTTTTGCATTGCCATTCAGCAGAAATGGCTATGACATGCATTACTTTGAATTTTCTGCGCTGAGGTTGGGTTGTGCAAGAGCTGAGCAAATGCTGATGTTTCTATTTGATGATTCTCCCAGACTTTTTGGAGAGGTTTTTGATAAATCAGTCCCTTACGAAGCTAAGCTGGAAATAGAATAATTTGGTTTTGAACATTCCTCATACCAGGTCCTAATTACACAAGTAATTAAAAAGTGTTATTCTAGAACCTCGTTATGTATTAGAACCAAAATTATTAGAACAATTTTATATTATGGAAAAGCTCTAGCTTTGATACTAAAGACAACTTTTTTTTTCAGAAGATGTCTGAAACTATTGATATTAAATTAATTTGAAGGGTATATGTGTGGGTTTCAGTAAAAAATTAAAGGAAAAAAGGAGAAAGTAAAGATCCAAAATAGCCAGTGTCTTCAGATAAGAAATATGATGAAAATCATAAATAATCACAAGTGGAGCAGTAACTATCCGAAATTTCACTGACTTTGTTGCAAATATCAGACAAAGTAAAAGCTCAGACTGATATCCACAAATATTCCTTTGCATTTATTTCCATTGCATTCACATATATCCCCTTGCACTTTGCACTTTTTCCCTATATTTTTCACACTGAATAGGTCAGCTTATATTTCTGAGGAGATATACAAAATATGTTCATGTAGATGTGAACCTAGGTCTGTAAATCTAAGAGAAAATTTTTCATTCAGGAGAGAAAGAAGTTTTTCAAATCTGAATGAGATAAACACCATTCAGCAGTAAGTCTCTTTCTCACATGGTACTGAAGCTTCTGGAATTACATGAGTGAGTCTTACTCATCTCTGTGGAAATTTGTATTTAGATATTAGTTTAAAGAAATGTGGTGTGTTGGCATCACGTGGCTGCCAGGTGCATACCAAGCCATTCTATCACATTCCCCCCACCAGCAGGACAGAGGGGGGAAAATAGGACAAAAAGCCCATAGGCTGAGGTAAGGACAGGTAGATGGCTTACCAGTTACCATCATGACAAAATAGACTCAACTAGGGAAATTCAATTCAATTTATTGCCATTTAATTGTAGCAGAATTGGATAATGAGAAGTAAGAAAAAAAACCTAAAACCCTGTTTCCCTCACCTCTCCCTTCTTAGGCTTAACTTCATTCCCAGATCTTCTACTTTCCCCCACCCCAGGCAGAGCAAGGGAATGAGGAATAGGGGTTGTGTTCAGTTCACAATACTTCATTTCTGCTGATTCTTCCTCCTGCTTCTCTTCTCCTGCTCTGGTCTGGCTCCTACAGAGCCTTTTTCCCTTCTTCTGCTCTGACCTTGATATATGCAGAGCTGTTTTTCTAACATTTTCTCACATCTCTCTCCCAGCTGCTGTGAAGCATTTTCTACTTTTTAAAAAATGTGTTATCTCAGAGGCATTACTGATGTTGCTGGTTGGCTCAGCTTTGTCTACCAGTGGTTCTGCCTTGTAGCTGGCTGCAACTGGTGACATGGGAAGAGCTTCTGGCTGTTTCTCACAGGAGTCGCCTCTACATTACAAACACCTCCTGCTAGCAAAACCTTGCCATGTAAACCCAGTACAAGGTAGTCATCCTTACGACAAATTTGCCTTCCCTCAGGATGAAAAAAATCATGGCTGTATTAAAAGATTATATTCCAAATATTGTTGATTAATGCATTAAAATGACTGAAACATATATATGTGAAGTAATAACATGGCTACAGTAGAGTTATATAAAAAAATAGCTCCAGGGGATTGCATCTGTCCTGAGCTGCAGGAATGATTTTTACAAGTGTCAATTTCGGTATGTCAGTGGGTTTTTTTTATTACCTTGAACATTATCTAGTGTAGTCAGCTAGCACTGGAAGTATTACTCTTGAGATAGAGAAAAAAAATCTCAATACTTATCCAAATATACTCCTACATGAGGTCTTGGAGAATGTCAGTTACATAGCATGTAATGTTACAGCGTTTCACAAAAAAGGTCTCCTTCCCTCTGATGTCAGTAAATGGGTATTCCCAGCCTGAACACAATCCATAAATTAGCATCATCTCCTGAACACCCTTATAGAACGGTAGGGAAATTAAACTCAGAAGGCACTTGAGAAGGCCACTAGGCCAGCCTCCTGTTCAGTGCACATCACCGATGAGGTCAGACTATGTTGTGCAATGTTTTATCCTTTCAGGTCTTTGCAAGAATATGTGGAAGGAGAGCATGTCTGCTCCCTGAAGATTATCTGGTTAAAGACCTTGTCAAATCATAAAGAAAAGGAGAAGGCAACACATAAAAAACATACAGAGACACAGGCCTTACAGGCAAACAATAATGGAGACAATGGCAAGAAACAAACCTTGTCAGTCACAGTACTTGGCAGGCTATTAAAAAATCCAGGCACAGGTCTGGGGAGGATCATCTGCACTTCATAGCTAAAAAGCGGGAACTAAAGATGCACAAGGATTTGGGATACTACAGTGAAAGTAGTAAGTCTGTGCAAACTAATAAATAAATGTGCAGCAGAAGGAAACTGGTAAGGAGCAAAGAGGGAACAGACAGAAAGATGTGTTCATGTGTAAAATGGGGACAGTCAGTACACTTCTCTGGCTGAGCCTTGTGCCTGATCAGCACAGTCTGTCCTGTCTTCTTATTTAATCCAAATTATTTCTGCATAATTTCACGCTCTATTCTGCATTTATTTAAGTGCAAGGAGTAAGTGCCAGATGCTGGGGTCTGGTTGGAGTCAAGAGGAGTGGGCAGTCCCAGCTTTTAGCATCTGCCTTGAAGCAAGTGGGGCTCATTAGCCTTCAGACACTGGGGTGGGAACGTGACTCTGTTACTTACATAACTGAGTTATGATTAATGGACTAAACTAAACAGACTTTAAACTTTTTATTAAATGTTATTTTCTTCATGGCAAAACATTTAATGCTTAGTCTTCATGCTTTTCTATTAGTGAGTAGACACTTGAAGAAAAATAGAAAGAAGATTTTAAGTTAACAGTCAAATTCAATATTTTGACACATTCTTTATTTCATGGGGTTTGCAATTTTATAAAGGTCACCACTTAGGAAACAGAAGTCCAGCTTAGGTTGCTCTTTTTTCCCTCCTCTTTTATTCTCTTTTTGAAAACCTGATTTTTGGCTAGAGTTGTCAGTGATTAATAATTCTATCTGACAGTAAATGTAATCTCTATGTAGTAACACATTATGACGTAAAAATAAATAAAATAATTAAAAATACCCCCCCTTACTGTACAAAATAAATTTAAAATAAAATAGTAAAACATTTATTAAATTTATCTTATTTAAAAAAATGAAAACATAATAATGAACAAATAATTTACACAGCAGAAGTAGTCATTATGGTATTTGCTTTTGGATCCTCTTACACAAAATCTTCCTCTGGCTGATGTTTGCATAGTATACATATATTGAGAAAATTATATGATATTTGTCAGCTTTGTCAAACTTAGTTATATATACAGAATGTGTCTAGTAAACAAAATAACAGTTTTATTCACACTTAAACAACTAACATTTGAACTTAAGTTGTAATCCAGCCAATATCAGATATCAAAGAGAGACATAATTATTGGGTAGCAGTGAAATGGATGTTTTCTTGCCTTTTCTTTCTCTTCTTGTCAGAACAACCGTCTTGTAATTTGAGGTTGTCTCGGTTTGAGACAAATTTAGGAGGAAAACACTCTGGAATGAACGTCTTCCCCAAAGACAAGTTTTCAGCACCCCCTCTCCTACTGATGCAAAAGGAATTTCTTGGATGAAAGTGAAAAAAACTATTTATTTAACAAACAAGGTGCTGGCAGGGCACAGGAAAAATTAATAACTGTTAAAATATTAAACCTCCTCAATGCAGAGAAAGCTGGTGGATTTAGCGTTCCCTCTGTAGCTGGCTTGGCCCCTGCCGAGGTCCGAGGCCAGGATGCGACATGCCTGCAGCCTCCCTGCTGGTCCATGGGGTCCAGTGATCTGGTTCTTGGGTCACAGCTAGGCCAAACAGTTCCAGAAGAAGAAGTTGTTACTGGAGGATTTCGGTATGCTGGTATGGAAAAATTTCTTGCCTCAGCTAACAGGCTGGTTAAAGCAGGAAGGTGCTCCCTCCGCTCTGCACCGGTGAGAACGTGAGGGAGTGTGTGTGAGTCCTTGAACACAAACCACGCCGAAGAATTTGCCTGGCTTCTCTCCCCCCTCTCCTGGACCCAGCTTAAAGCTGCAGGACGCTTTCTGGGCATATAGCAGACAATACGGGAATACAGTATTTCATAAAATCACCCCAAGACAGAGGTTCTCAAAATGCTTTGCCACATTGCTTTTTGATTGGTAAACAGTATTTGAAACCTGTGAAGAAAATTAAGAATATCATACCAAGCAGCTTTCGTTTATGGCAATGACATTTTATATTTATTACAGTATTTTTCTCTTTCTTCTCTTGCCCCTGCTCCTTCCTCTCTTTCCATTAATGAATGTATGCTTGAATAGTATCTAGAAATTGTATAAAGTTTAAGAAATTAAGTATATTGGCATATATAAATACCTTACTATTATCATATTATATTTGTGCATTTGTATTGGTTTTTTTTCATCTTTCTCTCACTGTGTATATTGGTATCTCACAATGTATTGATTCAAACAACAGTCCTTTTTTGAAGAGTCTAACTCATAACTAAATCTAATGAATGATTTAGTACCAATAAATTAATTTGTTCAAAAGGTATACTATAAGTAGTTGACAATCAAAAGAGACTCATCTTACAAGCACATATTAAATGTTTTTTCTGTATGTGTTTACCAGTATGTCATGTACTCCAGTCTGCAAATGAATACCAGTGATTCACTTCAAAGTTAAATATTTAGCTGTTAATTTTCAGCAGTTCAAACAAAAATGAGCAAATCCAGAAGTATGAACAAACTAACATTGCAGAACAGTTTAAAGCTTTGGATCTTTTCACTACGCTGGAAATGAAATTTAACGCTTCTTATGGTATCTGCATCCAAAACAATATATAGGCATAGGAACTAAATTATTTGTTTTGGTATTTTTTCTTACGACAACATCTAACTATGAGGAGTATAAAAATTTTAATAAAGATTCTAGAAGTGATTGGAAAAAGTGCTGATTAATGGTTCTCTGGATTTTTACTCAAATGGCTTGTGTACTCAATATTCTTTATCCTAACTACTGTATTTAATAAAATTTAAAAATACTATAATAATCCACATTACAAAACAGAAAAATTTTGAAAGTCTGAGTTATTAGAAGCACCACAACAGCTTCTTGTTACTAAAGTACTCTGAGAAAAAATATTTGTGAATGCAGAAATAGGCAAAAATTCCACAAAACACTGCTGCATAAAGATGCATTTCCTAAAAATCGAAATAAAAAGATTAATGTTTGTGAAAACACAGACATGTCTATGATCACACACGAACATTGCTCATTTCCATGACCAAAACTAAAATTTCCTTTTGAATACTATGCTCCTTTGTTATTACTCAAATTCTAGGCATCTTCAAGAATATAATTTTAAAGCAATTATCTAAAACTTCACCACAGGTTTCATTTATTTAATGAATTAGCACGTTCATTCATTTAAACAAACCTTTATTGAATGCATGCTGCTCAAATTTTTCCTGTATCTTTACGTGCACTACCTCGTAACTTGAGTTTAGATTCTCCATCAATTTTCCTGTTACTGTAAGTCAATTTCTAAAAAGAATAAAATTATTTTCACTTAGTCTACTGATGTCATTTATAGAAAAATTAAAAAAAATTGTTAGAACTGGACATTTCCCCCCCACCAAGTTTGAATGTGCTTTAGTCAACTGAGGCATTTGTGTTAAAATACAGTCACCCTCTGTAATCAACGAAGAGAAATGGTTTTACTCAGACAGTTCTGTCCCTGAGTGAGTTGAATCTCCCACTTGAAGTGTCAGCCTGCTGAAAATTATATTGTGAACACCAGGGTCATGTTAGAATACTGTGTTCCACCAGGGGGGAAAAGAACCAATTTTTGTTTGTTTTCACACAGTTTGCATTAAAAAGTTTGTATGGCTATTCTGAATAACTCAAATTTATTTAAGATTAGAAGTTCAAGATATATCAAAAAACAACTGCTATTGACAGGCTTTGGTAATTAGCATGACTTTGTTTTGTGTAGGGCATCAAATTTAGCACAGATGTGCCTTGCAAATTCATATAATCCAATAAAAACCTAATGTTTCAAGTTTAGCAGAGAAATGGAGGAAGATTTTCTGCATTTAAGTGACTGCATTAACCTGCAATGATGATTGGACTTATAAACAGTTCCAGCCTTTTCCCAGCTTAGAAAACACTTTACACGGACACCTAGCAGGCCCCAGAAGAACCTGTCCTAAGGAAAGACAATGGGATGATTACTTCAGCTTGAGGGGAAAGGTTGTCAGGCATGTAAGGAATACCAAGCGCAGCTGTCAGTGTTAAAGTATTTCCTCTCCTGAGACATAACGTATCTGTGGGAGAGTGTGTGCATATGCCTTCCTTCAGGCACAGTCACTGGCTTTGGGACCAGTTGTTTGCTTTGAGAACCTTAGCAAAACACTTCAAATAAAGGCAGAAAAGAGACGGCCAGCTGGACCCACCTCAAACCGTGAATCTACCTTTGTCCTTGCCCAGAAACAGGAGCAGGAGCAGTAGGGAGTGTTACTGGTGACTGCACTGGAAGCACAGGCTATGAAGAAGGCTATTTAAGAGTTCTCAGTTTTTTGCAGCAGATCAAGGATTGCCGCATATAAGAAAGAGTCACAGAATATGTAGCCCCCAGTGAGCTATATACTTGTGGTAGATGGAGGCTTCGATGATGGGAACCATGAGCATTCTTTTTTTTTTCATTCTTTGTGCTTAGTTGGTCAGTTGGTCTGCCCCAGAGAGGAATAAGGGGTGCTGGAGCATCTGCCATGTGAGAAGAGGCTGAGATATCTGGGACTGTTCATTTTGGAGAACAGAAGGCTCAGAAGGATCTTATCAAAGGCGAGGGAGTTACAAGCAAGGCAGTGACAAATTCTGCTCTGTGGTCCAATGAGGACAAGAGGCAATGGTTATACTCTTAAATACACAAAATTCAACTTCACACACATACAAAGATTGCTTGGTTATTTTGAGGGTGTCAAATACAGAAACAGTTTGTACAGGAAGACTGTGAAGTGTCTATCCCTAGAGTAAATTTAAAAATCCAACTGAACACAGCCCTGAGCAATCTGGTCTAAAAGTTATGTATTAAACATGGCTGGGAAGTCATCCAAAACTGTGACTGGTAATCAATCACATATTAATACTGAATAGACTTTTCAGAAGAAGAAAACCAACAATTTGATCAATATTGGGATCACGAACTAAAGTTTGAGATAGCTTAGGTTGTAAAAGACTTTGTTCATTAAAGCTGTAGCCAATACACAGGAAATTGTCTTTTCTGTGCCACCAAATGGAACAATAACTGCCTTTGTCCAGCACAGTTCTGTTGGTAAAATAACATTTGCAAGATAATTTGAAGATGACATTGAAAACAATGGATTCTGTAGAATTAGTGCTAATACGAAGTTGCAACATGGCATTTGGTATAGTAATATTCCCATATCTCTGAACTGGAGATTAATTATGTACATATTATTTTTTGCTTAGTCCTAATCCTTCTTTAGAGTACTTCAAGAAACACTACAAATAAACAAATTCTACATTTTATTTCACAGCCCTTCTGGGGAACATAGAACAGTCTTTGTGTCCTTTGAAGTATTCAAATGTATTGTAAAAATACATTCCATATAACAAGTAAAAAAATATTTTATAAAACAAATATGTCACCCTGATATATATATGAATCATTAAATACTTTACTATCATTTTATCTAACTTATTTTACTTATTTTTAATATATATGAAAAATGTCTAAACTCTTATATAATTTAGACTTCAGAGGCCAAAGTAAGACAGTAATATAAGAAAAAAAAACAAGAAATAGCTAACAATTGATATATAATGACAGTATGTGCTCTACATGTTAAACAAGACAGTTGCAAATGTGTGCGGCCATTATGTGATATCTGCATATTTCACTGTAAATTTATTTTTCTATCTGCAGTGGGTCAGCCACGATTTTGTCACTTGAACTGTTTCTCGTTTTGTATTAATGTTTCTCATTAATAGCTTGAAAGAGCAGATACACTATGTTGATGGAATTTGCATGTGAAACATAACTGGGAGCTTGAGAAAAAATGAAAAAGAAGGTTGAAAAATGAGAATAATAGTCAGAATATAAACAACCAATATTAAACCATAAACACAAATTATAATTCCAAATGAAATCTGGCATCGAGGATAGATACAATTCAGGAAAACATCACAAATCACTTAGGATTTACCCTTTCAAAATGTAGGTAGGTACTTAAGTGTGCTTATGTAATAGTATTATTCTCATTCATAACTGAAAGCGCATTAACAGGTACCTTGCTTGATTTTGGTGATTCCAGAGAAAGTAGAGTTGTAGAAATACCAACTGAGGCAATAAAAGTTATGTTGCCAGACAAGTTACACAAAAATAACTTAATTGATTTAGATGTAGAGATAAAAGAGAAGCTGCCAGTAATAAACCAGTGCTTCCCTCCCATCTCATCTTCCAGTAGAACCTGCTTACCAAGATATGCTTACTCATAGATGTCCCATTAACAAAAGATGTTGTTAACTGGCACGAATTCAGAACAGAAACTTTAGCAACTAGAAACCTGGCAAACTGCTCTATACATATATAATGAAAAAACTTACCTTAGGGTTGAGTCATTTTGGTGAAGACAACTGAGATTTTTTTCAGTGATTCCAGCATTTCATAGATCAAAACTATGTCATATCTTGTAGGCTATGACAGGCTTTAAATACTGGAAAAAATGAAAATTCTGAGCGAGGAGAAATAATTTTAAGAGAACAACAAAATCTTCACACAATATTCAAGGTGAGGCTAAATACAGTTTTACTTTCAGAGAAAAAATGTACCTAGCATTCAAACCTCAGTTCGTATTAGTTTTAAATTCAATCATAGAATCATAGAACAGTTTCAGCAGGAAGGGACCTTTTAATGTCATCTAGTGCAACCTTCTTGCAACAAGAAGGGACATGTTCAGCTAGATCAGGTTGCTCAGATACCTGTCCAAGCTGATCTTGGAGGTTTCCAGGGATGGGGTTTTCTCTCTCACATTCCAAGACAATTGTTTTGTCATCACTTGCTGCAGATTACACCAATCTCTCCCCTAGCTGTTAAAGTCTAGAATCTCTACAATAAAAGATGTCCCTTTGAACTCCATAAAATTATACTTATCTACAGCATCTAAAAACCAAATCTTTTTCCTTTATTTATTTTTTGTTTCTCTCATTGTCCTAAGAAAGATAGTACCTCATTCTTCCAGCATTTTCTGACTTTGAAAAATATTTAGAACTCAGCAACATAAAAGAGACAGATGATTTCTTTTTTAAAATACTTCGAGATACAGAAGCATATGGAACGATTTCGACTGAAACTATTCAGTTGAATTTTATTGAGAAATAAACTACAAATTATATGGCCTGGAAACAATATGAACATTCGAGTATGCACAGCCATTCTTTGATAGAAGTTGGGTTTTTTTGATTTTGTTGAGGTTTTTTTATCCAGTTTTATAACCATTTAGGTATGGACTAGAATTTTTTTTCATAATTCTATTATGTCCGTGTCATTAGGCTTTGGCTAGATGTTTGTTTTAAAAACACTCAGAATGACAGACAGAGAGCATGAAATAAAAGGTCGGGTTTAGGGATTTGTCCTGTGGTTTTTTCCTTTTTTTTCCTTTTTTTTTTTTTTTCCTTTTCTATGTGTTGGAGTGAGACATTTTGAAAGCTGTGAGCATTTAAGGCATAAAATCTCACTGTCATATTTTTAAGGGAATATTAAAGTGAGATATATCAGAAAGATTTCAAATTGGTTAAGTTAGAGAAAGGATAGATATTGAATATGCTCAAGCTGAGGTTATTCTATGTGATAAAAAAGCACACAGTAAAAATGTAAACGAAATTCCAGCAGTGTGCAATCACTGATGGAGAGATGAACTACAAAACTGAACAAGCCTACGGAGACATCTTTGAAAAAGAGCTGTTTGAAAGCAATTTTGTTTGTCTCCCATTTCTGACAAAGCAAAAACTGCACATTCACATGAAAGTGAAGGATCTGTTTTGGAACAGTAGTCTTCACTGTTCAGTCTATTTACATCCATTGCAGTAAAGTGCTTAGTAAAAGGAGAATGTTCAGGAGGAAGAGACGAAAGCATAAGTAAATAAATGCTTGACACAACGGTAGAAACCAGGTAAATTAGGATGGAAGGGGAACATGAAATAAAAGCCATAAAAGTTGACAGAAATAAGAAATAATAAAAAAGACAGAGAAGGAAGCATGGAACAGGGGAAAAACAAGAGCAGTTATTACTGAATCATAGAATGGTTTGGGTCGGAAGGAACCTTTAAAGATCATGCTGTTTAAGCCCTCTGACAGTATTTTGCATTTGACCTTGCTGAAGTTTATGAGCCTCATACAGACTGGACCCCATCCTCAAGCTTATCACAAAATCATTCAATCACTTAGGTTTGAAAAAAAATTTAAGAAAATTAAGTCCAACCTTTAACCCAGCACTCCAGGTTCACCATTGAACCATGTCCCTAAGCATCACATCTACAGATCTTTTAAACGCCTCCAGGCATGCTGACTCAACCTGGGCAGCCTGTTCCAATGCTTTACAGCCTTTCTGGGAAGAAAAATTTTCTGCTATACAAACTAAACTTGCCCTGGCAAAGCTTTAGGCCATTTCCTTTTGTCCTATCACTTGTTACTTGGCAACTTCAAGTAGCTGTAAACAGCGATAAAGTCTCCTCTCTGCCTCCTCTTCTCCAGGATGAACAACCTGAGCTCCCCCAGCCACTCCTAATAGCATTTAGTCTTTACACCCTTCACCAGGTCCTTTGCCCTTCTTTGGACATGCTTCAGCACCTCAGTGTCTTTCTTGAAGTGAGGGGCCCAGCACTGGACACGAGACTTGAGGTGCGGCCTCACCAGTGCTGAATACAGGGGGACAATCACTGCTCTGGTCCTGCTGGCCACACTATTGCTGATACAAGCCAGGATGCCACTGGCCTTCTTGAGCACCTGGGCACGCTCATGTTCAAACAGCTGCTGATCAACACTCCTAGCTCCTTTTCCACTGTGCAATTTTCCAGCAAGTCTTCCACCAGCCTGTAACACTGCATGGGGTTGTTGTGACCCAAGTGTAGGACCTGGGACTTGGCCTTGCTGAACCTCTTCCCACTGGCCTTTTNCCTGTAACACTGCATGGGGTTGTTGTGACCCAAGTGTAGGACTTGGGATTTGGCCTTGCTGATGGCCATCTGCAAGATGACTGAGGGTGCACTTAATCCCCGCTTCCAGGCCCTCGATAAAGTTATTAAACATGACTAGCCCCAGTAGTGAGCCCTGGAGGTTGCCACTTGGAACAGACTGCCAACTGAATGTAACTTTATTCACCACCACATCTTGAGCTCAGCTATCTACCCAGTTTTTCACCCAGTGAAGAGTACACTTGCCCAAGCCATGAGCAGCCACTCTCTCCAGGAGAATGCTGTGAGAAGCAATGTCAAAAGCTTTAGTAAAATCTAGAAATGTAGGCTGGACAATGTCCTTCTGGATGGCATCCCTTCCATCTAACACATTAACTGCACCATTCAGCTTGCTGTCATCTGGAGATTTTCTAAGGGTTCACTGAATCCCGCTGTCTATATCATTAATAAAGGTATGGAACAGTACCAGTCACAGAATGACTCCTGAATGACACTACTTGCTACTCCTCTCTGTTTCACAGAATCATTGGTGTCTTTCCAAGGGAGGATGCAGAAGCCTCCTGAAAAACACCTCCTTGAAGCCTTGGTAGACTTGACTTTGGCAGAGAATTATACAGCAACTACTAATTTTCTGCTATTGCGTTATCTTGCATTCTTCTAACAAGACTGTTGCAAATCAATTCTCTTGTTTTGTTTGACAAAGCAAAAAATAGAGATTTCTGTGTCACTCAGAAGACAGAAATGGGGGGCCTTTGCTGAGGTTCCAATCCTGTTCTGTTGAGAAGGACCAAGAGATTTTCTTCTTTGCTTCCTTTGGAAAACTGCCCTGTCAAATATTTCAAACGGTTTGGTGGTTACGAGGTAGGATGTCTGTCACCAACACCTACAAGACATAACTATGGCTTAATATGGGTAACAGCTGGGTAACAGAGAAAATTATCAATTAGAAAAATACAAGGAGTGATCATGATGCAAGCTGCAGTTATATCTCTGGTTGTGTACCATGTAAGAGTGAAAAAAGATCAATGGTTTTTGTCCAAGATGAATAAAAGTGATTGTCTCAGATCTGTGTCGCTAAAGACTAGTCCCATCCCTACAAGTTTATTTCGAAGATAGTGCTATTTTTCAGCAGACCAAAAAGGAGGTGAACAAATTTGGAATTGATCTAAAAATGAAGTATTTCAAATAATCCAAGTTGTTAAATGTTCTTAGTTGTGCACGCCTCCATTCTTCATTATATAGTAGTTTAGATGTATTTTTGGAGCCAAGTATCTGTTTTGATAGGAAACATTAAAGTTTAGCATCATCTGTAGAAGAAAGGTGATGGAGAAGGAAAAAAACATGATGAAGGAATAACTGACGGAAGAAGAGAAGGGGAAGAAGAAATTCGGAAGAAATACGTAGATTACTTTTTTCTTTTCAGTTCTGGACATTAGGTAGCACCTCTAATATAAACATTTTAAACGATATAATTAGTTTGAACACATAGTTTTATCACTGTTTTTTAGTATTCTTGTGTCAATCTAGATGGAAGACCACTGTGAATACTGAAAGCACTATACAGATAAGATTAAGTTCTATGCTATATAAAAAGCACAGCTGGGGACAAAAAAGCTTATCGTGGCTGTAAGTATTGATAATGACATCTGATGTTTATAATTACAAAGACTAATGCTAGCCTTCCAACAATAATAAAAATCCATTGCTATACCAGACAATTCATGAAACTCATCATTCCTTTACAGCTTACTTGCAGGCAACAGTTTTCTTTATTATAATGGTTAAGATATAAGTGAGATTAGATAAAGGTCAAAACCACTCAAAATTTAATTATCTGTCTCAAATGTCACCAGTTTTAAAAGGATCAATGACCTTATCCCTTGTTGTATGTCATATATCATGCCACTTGGATAATCCCATCTAATTTTATGCAATCGGTTTATATGCTCCTTTTATTGAAATAGGTTTCTCAAGGGAATTATTCTATCCGCTTATAATTTGAATTTCTCTCTGGGAGATGGCACAGGATGACAAGACAACAGCCACTGTCCAAAAATGGAAGCAAAAGTGGGGACAAATGCTGTATTCACAAACATTAAAGTGCCTTGACAATAAACACAGACCTACTACAATGAAGTAGAATTAGGCAGGCTGATTGCTTTTCTTAGCTCCCCTGTCTTTACTTCTCCTATGGGTAAAATTAATATTGAATTTCCTGCATTTGCAGGAATAGATTGTCTCATGAAAAATATTTTTTATGATTATAATTTTTAGTTTTTACATGAGAGCTGATATATGATTTCAGAATTAATTCCATTATGATAATATTTTATGCTTGTATTTTATTTAAATATGTACCAATACATGCACATTTTCAAAATATTTCCCCCTATGTTAGAATTTGTTCAAAAAATACTACAGCAGGCACTGACTTTCAATGAGATAAATGAATAAAAATAAAATTGTTTTATAAATCTGGATGATATAAAGGCTGTATAAAAGAAATATTTTGTAAAGCTGTGTACAATAAAGTCAAGATGGAAGTAAAAAATTTCAGTTACAGTATTAAGAGATGGATAAATAATGCACAACCATGTAACCAAAATATAATGATCTAATTAATTCTGTATTGAATGCTTAATACAAAACACGTCTGTAGAATCACTGCCATTAGAAAAAGAGATTGTCAGAGTAATGATATGCACAACAGCCGCATGAGTCCACTGCAAAAAAAATATGCTTATTTCTACAATATGAATCTTTCTGATTAAACTCAATTGCAGGCTGAACTGCATTCTGTGTTTTTACATTATTGTACTATATGCTCTGTGATGGAATTATTTTCAGCGATATATGTAATTTTTTTTTTTAATTCAAGATTTAGTTTGTATTGTTACTTTAATAAAACCTGTGAGAAGAACTAGAAATGCATTTCTTCCCAGCATATCAGAGAAAATAAAAAAACAAACCTCAAAATTTACAGGCTACAGGATGAAGATCCCATTTCCAGTAACTTCTGATTCAGAGATTTTAGTGAATTTCACAATAGTTTATAAATAAGAACATAACTGATTCTGAAAACTGTTTTCTTATTTTGTTTGAAATCCCCAACAAGCCCACCATGATTTGGCATCTCCTACTTTGATTCACTACTGCAGTGACAGCCTTTATTAATTTAAATTAATTTAAGATAGCTTTATAATAAACACTGGCAGTTAATTTACATAGAAAGCATTTTTACTGTTTTATTGTTAGCATGGTTCCTAACATCACTTTGTCCTGAAAAAACTGATGTACATCCGGTCAGTTTTCAGGTATGGCTCTGGAGATACCAAGAGCTAAAGACCATTCCAGTGGGTAATTTATACTGGTCACTCCTTTTGAGATGCTTGGAATCCCATGCCAGTAGGTACCAGTGCCAGAGAACAGTCCCAGCAGTCATTTAACTACTATAAATTTAGTCTTTAGTGTTATCACATCCCTTTGTGCTGTCTCCTTCAGGCCAGTGCAGCACTCCTGTCTCTGGTTCCAAACATACAGGCTGCAGCATTCTCAGATTGTTTTCTCCTGGAGGTGTATACAGTGGGAAAGACACAGTGCTGTATACAGAGCTTGAATCTTATCGGTAGCTGTGACAGTTGCACTGAAATTTCCTGAGGGCGATTTGTTTGGAGAGCAGGACATCTTAAAAGGCACAACAGTGGCAAATGACACTGGAGCACAAGCTTTTTCTAAGCTCTCCTTCGTATTCCTGCTGATGTCTTAAAAAATTATTGGACATTTTCTTATTAGATTTCAAGCTACCCTTAATAATCTAGATTCAGTGGCTAGATTAATATAAAAACGAGTGTCAGATAGAAGCAGAAGGAAGAAGGGAAAAGTAACTAAACCAGGATAAAATAGGTGAGGACAAAAATATAGATATTTTATAGAAGAGTACATCAAGAGGAATGGCACAATAAAGAATACATAAAGTGAAATTAATCTTTTGCCACAATGAAATGAATTGAGATTTTACAGCAGACTTCAGTAATTGAATGTTTCTACTTGGACCATATCATTCCAGGGTATAGGAAAGGAGACTGCTGTGTGTTTTTATTCTAACATGAGGAACAAATTTTCATTCTTGCATTTGTGCTAATCTGTACATATGTGTGAGTCACACAAATGTATTTACTATGTAAAATAATATTTCATACAAAAAGAACAGTGTGGAAACCACAATAAACTGTTAATAAATGTAAACTGGTTCTTCGAGTGTTGCAAATCAGAATAAATGTTTTGTAAATCTTGTGACATAATTTCAGGAGGATGATCCTTATTTTTCTGTGAATATCTTTCATTGCTTTAATCAAGGTGCATTAACCTACCACAACCTCTATCATCAAATTACCATAAATGGCATATTTTTCTCCCACTGTGCAATTATACTGGGGTTATAAAATTACAGCAGAACATTTTGTTCCTTACATGTGCAGGAAGAGGTACTCGCACAGAAACAGTTTCTAGTGTATTGGAACAGAGCAATTAATCATAATTCACTGTAGTTTTTAATGCATAGTTTCACACTTCCAGACTCAATTAAATACCATGTCCACCCACACCAGGAGATAATTACAATTTAAAAAATACAAATAAGAATTTTAAGAGTGATTTTGTAAAATAAATAAATACTAAACCCATATGTAATTTAATAGAATGGAATATTTCAGTTGGGAGGGACCTACAACAATCCAACTATTGAACCAGTTCCGGGATGATAAAAAGTAGAAGCGTATTATTAAAATCATTATCCAAATGGCTCTAAACCACTGATAGGTTTGGGTGATTGACCATTCTTGTAGGAAACCTGTCCCAGTGTTTGGCCCCCTTTGTAAAGAAATGTTTATTAATGCCATGACTAAAACTCTCTTGATGCATCTTTGCACCACTCTGAGGTATTGTATCACTGTATACCAGGTAATACCTTAAACACATAAATAAACAAATAAAACAAACAAACAAACAAATAAATAAGTATTTTATTCTCCCAAAGGAGAGTATTTGAATTCTAAGCAAAAAAAGAAGAAAATCTTCGAAAATGTGTACTGGAAAAATGCACTTCAGCAATGCAGAAAAAAGTGGGACTCAGTGAAATCTTTTCTAGCCTCCACGTCATGCTTCTTTTTGTTCTGAAAGCTTACTGCTTCCTTGGAAGAAAGCTTTCAGAACAATATAACTTAGAGCCATGTGACTTCTCTTTGTATTTATATCTTTCTACCATGTCCCAAAGAGAGGAGAATTTCAGCGAAGGAAATAAACACTACAGCTGGGAAATTGCTAACATATCTCTAGGGGATTAAAAATGTATTTACTGTATACCTACAGAACTTTTATTTTAACATTTCATGCATTTCATTTACCTGACTTCTACATTTCCAGTATATAGCCCTGCCACAAATTAGTTTTCCAAATATGACCTCCCTATCTACTGCTGTGAGATGTGCAAATTTTAAATATTTTTAAAGACTTCTTTTATAGAAACATAGAATTGTTAAGGTTGGAAAAGACCTCTAAGATCAAGTCCAGCCATTAACCTAGCACTGCCACATGTTCACCACTAAACCATGTCCCCAGGTGCCACTTCCACACATTTTTTAAATATTTCCAGGGATGATGATTCCACTACTTCCCTGGGCAGCTTGCTCCAGTGCTTGATGATACATAGTCAGCGGCTACCATTATCTTTACCATTATTAGTTTCCTTACTAACTACGGAGGAGACATTAGATGCTAATGGAAATTCAAGCAGTAAAATAGAAAATGACTGCCACTCTGACAAAAATCAGTATGTTTGACATCGTAATCATTATTTATGCAACCCCATAGGTGTATGCAATGTGTAATAGGCAAATAAAAATGACAGCAGAATTAGCAACAAACAGATGATGATTCCACTACTTCGAATTATTATCTGTTATTATTATCAGGTTATTATCTGTTTTTCTAGGCACTGACAAAGGTCCTTAAGTACTCAATTCTGCATCTCCATGTCTTGCTATCACTTTAAATCACAGACAGCTTGGTGGACAAAACATCTAAAATCCAATCATTATAGCACTAGGATGGGGGTTTAGGGGGTTTTTGTTTATTTAAATATTTTATTACATGCCCTGAAGAGTGCTTTGTATGGTCATGTTTCTCTTTGCAGCAATTCTCTTTGTCTCCCTCACTGTTTGGAGATGATGGCTTCAGATGAGGAAGACCCTATTTAGAATAATAATTTCAACCACTGAACTAAAGACTGAACTAGTTATAAAATGTGGACATAAGCCTCTGGTAAATTTTGAAAACATTTCTGATGAAACTTAGCAATTCTCTTGGTATACTTGACTGGTCCTTCTTTCTGCTTTTCTTGCTGGAAAGTTTGAAGAAGGAATCTGACAAAGCTCTCATTGGACATTAAAAATGTCTCCACTTGATTCTTTGATCTTGGCTTTAACATGAGTTATATATCACTTAAACTGAAGCTTACCTTCGTTAGGAAAAAGGTAACCCAAAGATCTGCGACTAGTCAAGCAAGAAAGAGCCAAAAGTTTTTATTTCCATTTTGGAACTAAAACCTAACAATTTATCAAATTTCTTTATTGAAGCTGGCTCTTGTTAAAATAGATTCCATTATTGGGTAGACATATCTATATATATATATGTTTATATTTCTCTGCATCCATATGTGTATGTGTGTACGTGTATAATGCAACTAATTTCATGGATATTTTTATTCATTAAAATAAAAGCCAAAAAATTTGCTTTAAATTCTTAAAAGTTTGAGATGGTTTTTGTTTATGCAGGATGTAGAATTAACAACAGCAAGGTTTGGACTTCTGCTCTGTAAACTGGAGAAATTCGCACAGTAATTGTTTTGGCAGCTTCAAGCATGATCACTGGCATGGGTGGTCATGCAGTTCTTTCAGAAAAGACGTTGTATGTTAAAGTCTTTTCCTTACTATAATTAGTGAAAAAAAGGTCAATTTTCTATAACATTTGCAGAACAGATGAGTAATATTTATTGGTATTGCTATTGGATTTACAACTTTTGTTGTATAAGTTAACTGCAATAATAGTACAAAAATATTTTGCATTTTTGTCTTAAGAGAAGATGCCATTTAATACAGTTATGAGCATGAGTGTGAAAGAAAGTTAAACTATTAGCCTTTAAGAAGGACAAAACTGTATCTGAATAATTCATACACATTTTCTGAAATGAAATACTAGCACTTGCAATTTTGCTTAGGCAGTGATTAATATGAGCTAGTTTGAGTATTGGATTTATCTGGAATTTCTTGTAAAATGCTGACACTATAAGGCTATAAGAAACATTTGATCAGATAGAGAGCTCAGAAAAGCTTAGTCTTGCTTTTAAAATGCTCAGCTTGCCCTAGTTTTGGTCTGCTTTGTTTGTTCTCTAATTTTGTACCTGCATGTTTCTACTTAAAATTATATCAATCAGCTTTTTACCAAAGAAAAGTAGTATATTCTTACTCCTGTAATTAATGTGACAAAGAAAAGTTGGAAATCTCTATTGATTAGTTCTTCTGTCTCTTATTAACCCAAAGAGTTTTAAAGTTGCCATTTTCTTTATAAACAAAGATTTATAAAATAATGTTCTTTATTTGTACTTCCTAAAGAAAAGGGTGTCTTTTGAACAAGCAATTTAATAATTCAGCTCTCTTTATAATTCTGGGTTTACTAGACCACAGTATCTTTCAGGTTTTGCTTATTTTTAGACTAGCAAATTAACACACCTTCCACCATTAGACAAAATTTCTGAAAGCTTGTGATAGCTAAATGCAGTTAGTATTTGTAAAAAATACTTCTGCGAGTAAAAAAGTAATGTAGATATAATAACACAAAACCCCTATGTCAAATAGCTTTTATCAAACCAATCACAAGGTCCAACTCAGTGTGGAGAAATGGGTAACTTTGCTGAAAACACACACTCCAATATATATTTACACATTAATTTATGCTTTTTATTATGATCACTAGCTATCAGTGGGAAATAAATCATTGTCAGATGTATGAAAAGCTAAATCAAGTCACAATCAAACATTATTTTGGAAGGAAAGAAATTAAAAAAGCATGAAGTGTGAATTCCTTAGTCAATGATATCTACTTGAAAGAGTGTTCAATACAACTTTAAACCCTCTTTTTCTTTGAGGTTTAACCAAAAAGTATAAATTCCAGAAATATTACAATATAAAATATATTATCTAAATCCCAAAGGAAACCTATGGAACACTAAAAAATAATAATAATTTTTATTCATATTTTTGCTCATATTTTTCAATCAGCAAAATATTGCTAATCTCTGTTTTTTAATTTCTCAGTGTGAGCAACTGCATCTCTTCTTTTCTTTTTTTATGGCCTTGCTTCACTTCATCATGCCTTTTTATGTCTTGCCTTACCTCACCTCACCTCCCTTAACCTCTTCTGCCCCCAGAAGCACTGACATTTCCCATCAGAAGTTAATAAAGACTGTCAGTCAAATTTGTATCAATCAATCTGTAAAGATGTGTATCATAGTGTTTGTAAGTGGAGTTTTATGGGTTTATAGAAGCAGCGGCATTTTGGTTCTCTTTCTCTGGAACAAGGTTGTCCATGACTTAATTGGCTTTAAGTCTGGAAGCTTTCTAACCCATCTCTTGTGGCTTGAGCAGTCCATATCTGCAGGTGGACAGTAATATTTCATCAATATTTTGATCATATCTAAGGACTTTCAATAATTCATGAAACAATCTGATATGTTCCAGGAAACACAAATTTTATCTACTTGGTTTTGTGAAGAATGGACACAAAAAAAAAAATTTAAAAAAAGGGAGAGAAGTTTGATGGAAATTTGTTTTCCTCTGCATTGCCAAATAGGAGACACTCTGTTTTACTATTTCCTCTTGACCTCTGTTTCCAGGATCTTTTTGATCTTTTTCTTTGCTCACAATCTTTGCAAGTATTATCTTTGTTGCAACATGGGTTTAATGGGTCTCACCAGGATTCACTGTAAAGCATCTATATCACCACTGCTTTTCCTGTTTATGAGTCTATTAAAATCCTGCTCTAATAAAACTGTTTAGGATGTATCAACTCTGGAAAATCAAAAAGCAACATGGTCACTCCTCTGTCCTGTGTCTGTTACATGGACTGATGCATGGTCACAATATTTTACTAGCTTTTACTCTTTCAATAAGCAATCTACAAATTTCTGTGAATTACACTTTCATTTACACAGTCAGTGTGACAGAATATTCCTTTTTTGATGTATTTGATGCTACTTATCTTTTCATTGCAGAAAATGGCTGTGATGTGTTTTAGGGTTTTTTTTCTAATATTAAATGTCAATTACTTATTCCTGCCTACAAGCAGTTCTATGTGGTTTTGAAAATTTAGAAACATCTGCTCACTGGCCCATAAGTGTTATAAAATAGATGTTTATAGCGTCTGGTTCTCCACTCTTTTAGTAACATAAAAAAAATTAACTGCAATAAATATGCTGTTCCCCAGAAGAAATTTCTTTAATTCATTAAGGAGTTCTCATGCTTATTTTGAAAATGCATAAATACAAATGGGAATAGAATTTAAGTTGAATGGCTGAAAGGCAAAAAACTGATTTTAAAAACAGGCTACCTTGTCTACATGACTCTGGTTGCCCATCAGAGACCTGGTAGAAATACAGATGTCTGAATTTGGAATTGGGGCCACTCCCTATGTCTGTTCAGTATGTGCTGTCTTTTACCTACATCTTTTAATGTCTTGTTTTCTGTCCTTATAAGGATCCAGACTGCTGACTGAGTGACAGGGACTTTCTATCTTAGGTGTAACGAAGTGTCAAGAAACATTTTATGATAGTTTGTAAATTTGCTCCAGAAACTTCACTGTGTCCCTTATTTTTACTCACATTGGTAGATGATCCTTCTACTCACTTCTCAGGGGTTCTCATGTTTCCATAGTTTATGCTAGAGTAATTTTATCAATTCTAACTGTCTGACTTCTAATTTAAACCTGAGTGAAACAAATGTCTTGCCTGACATAACTGCCATCAACAAAGTAGCTCCTGAATGCAGAAAAATTTCACTTAAATCTTTACGTACAACAGCCTATGTAGTGCATTATCATTTTTCCAAGGACAAAAGTACATGAAGATTCAATGTAAAAATTACCAAAATGTCTGAATGATAGAAGATTTCAATGCATAAAGACTCTGCACTATGTTTTCTATATTAAATATTCTTAAGAGGCAAACTTCTGCCCTAAAATATCAACTAGGGCTGTAGTACTGAGCAAGTATCCTTGTCCAAACATCTTTCCTTTAACACCAATAAATTCAAAAGGAAATTAAAAACCTGCAGATTCAAAAGAAATCCCCAAAACCCACAAACAACAACAACAAAACCAAACCAAACCAAACAAAACCCCAAAAACAAACAAACAAAAAAAACCTCAAACCCAAAAAAACCAAAGCAAACCAAACTAAAATGAAAAACCAAACCAAACCAAACCAAAACAAAAAAATCCCTAACAAAATAACTCCAAACAACAAAAAGCACAGGATACCTCAAATGTCAGGATCTGTATAGAGCTGATTAAAGTGTCATTCTTTCAAGAACAGAAAGTTTGTGTAAGAGGTAATTACCACAGTGCACTATAGAAAGCTACTGATTGAACCATTCAGCTGTGAAGCCCAGACCTGGCTAGTTATAGGTTTTGAGCCCATTAAATTCCAGTCTGATAGATATCAAGGACTCAGGCTTTCATTGTTCTTTTCTTTCTCCAAAACAGTATAATCTCAGGAAGTAGTGGTTGGTGTCAGCTTCTTCATTTAAATAAATGAACAATGAAAGGCTGGGAGTGAATAAGCATTCGTAATTCACGACCATCAAGAATGTATTGCAAATAGATAGATGGATTTCAATTGTTCTGTGATATGTTCAAGATAATATACTGTGCATCTTATAGTAGAAACCCTGAGTTACGAGCATGAACTTCAGTGATATACGATAATCCACCGTTTGGGAAACGGAATGAAATATTAGTGTTATAATTATGCCTAATTATTGGAAAATTTTATTCATATGATTTGTTGTTGTTTTGGGTTTTTTTTGTTTTTTTCTTTTACTTCCACTCTACCCTTCAGATTTATCTGGAACACTTCATATAGTGTTTATTTAAAATTTTCAAAAGAAATTTGAACGTTACATGTGTTGTTGATCACTCATTTATGTAATCGTTGCCATAGATTGACATGAACATGAGGAGGTATGTGATACTGCATGGACCTTCAGCTTTGCTCTGCATGTGAACAATAAATGTGTGGAAGTATTACCAGAGTATTTCCTCCTTCATTAATCAGCATGTGTTTTGTTTTGTGGGGAAGAGATGAGCTTTTTCTAATTATCTTCTCAAATACATAGACACTGTAGTTAGCCTGTAGCAAACAACTGTGTGCTGCAGACGAAACCTGAATTACATAAACTGTCCATTCAATATAGGGAAAAAGGTGTGCAATGAAGTAGAGCTATCAAGTAGAATAATGAAGTCTAAATATACCAAATGTACCAAACAGCATGGAAATCATCAGTGACTGGGAAACAAAGAGCAGATGATAGAAAGGTTATGGCAATATCACAGTTCTCAGACAGTAGAATTACTGTGTTTGAATTGATGAAAAATTATGGTCACAATATACTGCTTGAAATTATGTCTCAAGTAACCGCTCCTATAGGCAACAGATGACTTTGGGAGAGCGTGATACACATGTAAAAGAAAGAAATCATGCTGTGCAAGTTCACAGTCAAGAAAATTACCATGCATATTAAAGACAATAAGAATAAGAAACTGAAACTAATATTTGCCAGTGTGTACAGAATAGGGAGGATATACACTCTAAAGATTTTTAGATCTCTCTAGTCTAGATTTTACTGATTTTTATTCTTGCTACTCTTTCTTCTTCCCTACATGAAGGCAAGTGGGGGAAATCCCACACAATACAGAAAGCACAAAAAATACCTGTGGAAAAAAAGTCACTAAGTTTATGGATTCTTTTAGAGTTGCTTTTGTGGTAGCTATTAATTTTTTATTGTAGGAAAGTGCTGATTTGTATAGCTTTTATAAGTATTTAAGGGAAACCCATCACAGGCAAGGACCGAGAGCCTTGAAAGCAGCTTCTGAGCACAGAGGTGAAAGAAATAAAGCTTCTCTGGTCTCTGTCTCACTACTGCAGAAGGATCCCAGGTCACCCAGCTGCCCTGTGCCAGAGCCAGCCTTCGGCCCCAGCAGCCAAACCCTTGAGGGTCATGGATGCATTCAGGGCCCTAGCTGAGGCCAAATGTCATATATTGTATGGGGCAAAGGGTTCCAAACCTGGCTGAAATACTGAAGGTCAAGCTGCAAAATGCAGCAGCATTTATTAAACTGTCATCTGTACTTCTGTTTCCTCTCTTCCTTTAATAAACAGATCTTAGAAGACAACGTGTAGCAGAGCTGGCTACAGGTGTCTGGATACGCCAGCTCTGAAGTGGCCTTCCTGGTGTTCCTTGTAGTCCTCCTGGGCATGGCATACTCTGTGTGAAAGAGTTAACTTTGCAGTAAAGACTCTGGCTGCTGCCACCTGGAAGTGCAAAAAGCCTATGTGAAATCATGCAACAGAACAAAACCAATCGTGTTAACTTACTGACTGAGGAATAGCAGAGTAGCACATAATGAAATAGTTAGAGATGTTTTAATGATGAATTAATTTACCCGGAATTCTCTTTGAACTGACCTATGTGAAAGATATTCATTACTGTTTCAAGAACGACTGAGTAGCTGGAAAAACAGACATTATTTACAGCATTTATTTTTGAGTGTTCATTCAATTAACTGCACTAACAAAGTAAGACAATGTTTCCATTTATTCAGACTTGTGATGCATATGCAAGGTTATAAAAAGGGATGTAGAAACAATTTTTATAAAAAGGGTCAATATTGTAAGAAAACCGTAAGAATACTAAGCAAATATTTGTTAAGAACATTATGTATTGTATTATACATAAGAATATAAAAAGAGATAATGTGGGTCAGTTCAAAGGGCTGGCCAGACAACTGGACACTGTCATTTGCACTAAGGAATTATTCTAGCAAATAAACTAAAAAAAGACAAAAAAAGTAAAATTAATGCACCTTAGATTTTTCCAAGAATTTGTAGGTTATGGAGTTCTATATCTGGAGATTTCACCCAGACCCTTGTACTTATTAAGTATTGATGGATGCTTTCTTCGCTAATTTATCCTGTTATTTCTTTAACGCATCGATTCTCTTGAGTTCTACTGTAACTGATGGAAAAGAGTCCTGTAATTCAAGTGTAGTGTGTCAAATATGCATCCTTTTATTTATTTCAAGCAAGGTATCTGGTAACTGCATCAGAATTTTTTATGCTATGAGAAATAATAAATCATGAGTCATCAACTAATTTAGGTTTGAAAAGACCTTTAAGAACATGGAATCCAACTGTCAAATTGAGTCCAACTTCCATATTAATTTTCTCTGTATTCAGAATGTTATGAACATACGCCATAACTCACATTATTTAGCTATTTTTCAAGCTGAGAGCTTGCAATTATTTAGTATATCTTAGTCATGAATATGGACACTAAGTGAAACCAATTAAATTTGAAATTTTTATTGTAACTTAGGGATATATTTTTCAGTATTTATTTTTTTTTCTTGTCAGCATTAAATTTAATCTTTCATTTTGTTACATGGGCACTCAAAATCATAACACCTTTCCATATTTCATTGTGTTTTGTTTTACTTTTGACTACCCTGAAAATTTTACATCAAGTGCAAATTTTGTCCTTTTTATGTCTAAACAATATGAATGCCCTAGTAATTTATGTGTATCCTCGATTATGTGTATCCAGAGATTCTATGAATCTCTGTTTCCACTGAGTAATCTGAGCCTTTATTTGTGTAGTTTCCTAGAACCTTACTTTTTCGATTGTGAGAACTTGTTAGTTCAGTTTGATACCACCCCAACTGAATGACCATAATTAGCCTAGTTGTTGACACTATCAAAAGACTCAAGTATTTCCAACCCTGACTGTACTCTAAAAGAGAAAAAAAAAACCAGCATATCATAGAATTATAAGATCATAGAACGACGAGGTTTGGAACAAACCTTAAAGATCATCTAGTTCAACCCGTCAGCCATGAGCAAGGATAACATTCACTAGATCAGGTTGCTCAGGATCCCCTTCAGCCTGGCCTTGAACACTTCCAGGGATGGGCCATCCACAACCTCTCTGGGAAACCTGCTTCAGTGCATCATCACCCACACAGTAAAGAATTTCTTCTTAACATCTAATCTAAATGTTCCCTCTTTCAGTTTCAAAACACTGCCTCTCGTCCAGTCACTATCTCCCTGTGTGAAAAGTCCCTCTCCTTCCTTTCTATAAGCCCTCTCAAAGTACTCAAAGGCCACAGTGAGATCTCCCCAAAGCCTTCTCTTCTCCAGCCTAGGCAACCACCTCTCTCAGCCTGTCTGCATAGGAGAGGTGCTCCAGCCCTGTGATGATCTTTTGGCCCTCCCCTGGTCTCCCTTGGTTCATGTCCTTCCTTTGCTAAGGACCCCAGAGCTGGATGCACTGCTCCAGGTGGAGTCCCATGACAGTAGACTAGAGGGGGACATTATCTCTCATTGAGTCTACTAATTCCATGATACTATAATTTAAACAAGGTGGTTTGGGTAGTAAATCAATCATTTAATTGGCTTGTAGTTTCCTGATCATAATAAACACAAAAAACCCCAAAAAACCCACTCTTTTTAGACTGAGATTAATTCAAATAATAAATCCAACATGAAAACTCAACAGTTTTTTAATTTTAGTTTCTTTGTACACTGTGTGGGATCTCTCATTATGATGATCTTGGTCATTGTTTTGAACACAAACAAAAGCATTGAAAAATGCTATTAAAAGGGTATATATTAAACATGTATCTCTTTATATTAACATACGTGTTAGCAGACCTCATGCAACTGTATTGACAGCTCTTTCTGTCAGACAGGAAATTAACATCAAAAAAGGGAAGAAAACTCAAATGTGATGAAAGCATAGGTATACCTCCACTGATATCAGGAATGATTTGAATTGTTTTTTTTTCCTCAACAAGATGACATTTCAGAAATATTAGAATGAAGTTTTTTGTCGTATTTAGATAAAAGCAACATCGGTTTCCTCAAAGTTATTTCTTGTCCCAGTTTTACCACTCCCTAATTTATTTACCTTTTCCTAGTAAAGAAGGAAGTATTATTATCCCAGGAAGTCTTCAGGATTAAATAATCTGATCAAAATCACAAAGAAATTTAGCAACAAAACCTAACGTCAAAATCACATCCCGTAAAATATGTGATCAGCAGGCTCCAAAAATATGCTGTAATATCTCACTCTATCACATTATTAACCTAACTCTGACTTTCAGAAGTGTTCATTTGGACTAGGAAATTGCAGAAGTCTATCTCTTCTTCAAATCCTGAAACTGATCTGATTATAACTATCTTCCCATCTTGAATTTGGCACTGGTATTAACAAATATATTTTCCACTATATATATATACATATATATAAAATACCAGATAACATGGTTGACAGAGGTCATTGAAAATGTATTAAAATGGTTTTTATGAAGACATAAGCTTTAACTTTCATACACCACTAAAAAAATTGCTTTATATCTCCCTGCCTCATGGAATGGTTCATTTCAAGGAGATGCTTACACTGTTTTAAGTGATAAAAGAGATCCTATAGATTTAAGGGTAAACATCAGAGCAGGAGATGCACTCTTTAGGCTTCCTGTGCAAGCACAGAGAATGTCAGTTATGAATAACATCCATGAATTTTAGGCAGACTGTACATCTCTGTTAATGGCCTCAAATTTTATTATACTTGAACAAAGCATCAGCCCAAAACTGCTAAGGTTCCTGTCTTAGTCAAACATCTAAAATTACTTTTCTATTGATCAGGAGCTTTAAATAAAGCTGCAGGTGAGCTCTGAAAATTTTTGAGGCAGACATTCCTGAACCAGAAATCAGATATATCAAGGAGACACTCACTTTCGGGAGTCAGGAGGAAAGTGAAATGAACAACCCTGTTGCAGTGATTCAGCCCACTGGCAGGTCTGAGGGCATCCAGTGGGTTGATTTCCCCGCCCATGACAGTGGCTCTGAGGGCAGCACCAAGATTTGAGGGCTCGTCCCCCTGGGTGTTACCCTTGGAAGCATCTCCTCCCACCATTCTAGTAAGTTCCTTGTTCCTCAGTTCTCGATTGGTTAGGTTGCTTTTGCATATTATTGTCCTTCATTGCTTAGTTAATTATGTTCTAGAAAGTTCACTGCAGTTGTAAACCCCATTGGCCTGTTTGTATGAGTTCCTCCCCCTGCTATCCCCCATTGGTTTCTTGTCATCCCTCATCAATTCCCCATTGGTTTATCCCTTGGATCCACCCCTGAATTTTTCCCCTTACAAAAACTACTGGCAAGGCCTTCTCCTCGCCTTTTTTGGTTGCTCCTCCCTCAGGTCAGTAAACTCGACACTGTTGCACCAAGAGGTCCTTCTCTCCTCCTTTGCCCTCGCCTGTTGCATAGCAGCGTCCTGACTGCAGCCTGCTCTTTTGAGAGCTAAGGGCAGAGGGCTCTTTAGAGAGCCAACTCCAGCTTGCTTCGCACCAAGTGGTCTCCCCGACCGGGACACTGCAGCGTGTCGTCTGCCAGGCCTCCGGGCGGCCGAGTGGTCAGCGCGACACAACCCTGAATTTTAATTCTTGAGAAATGAAGACCTGGTGATGCAGAGAAAGCCACAATATGTTAACTTCAGCAGCCTTACTTCCTAAATCAATTGTTTGACTAATTTGGTTTTTTGTTTGCTTTTTGATAGAGCTTGGTTGAGCCCCATGGTTTCACAGGACCAAGAAATTTACTTGGCCAAAAATCTCTTGGCTTTACATACCCACAGTATAGATGAGGTTTATCAAGATTAACAGAGTTCTGGTTTTCTGCTCTTCCATTTCCATTTTCCAAGACCTGGGTGAGATATTTTAAGAAATCAAGTGTTCCGAATTCTGGCTTCCCTCTCCACCCTGAAGTAACTGTCCTTGCCAAGACCCAAGACCTAGAATTGGGGTTTTGTCTTAACAAGCAGACTCTATAATTTAGACATCTTCTGTCTATCCCTGCTGAAATTTCTTAAGTGGTAATGTTCCTTAGCTCACGTTCCGAATTAAAAAAAAGAATATTAGTAGAAAGTTAATTGTTCTTTCAGATTCACTGAACCTGATTAAGGGATATTTTCCAATCTTAGTTGCTTTTTGAATTTACTGTGAGAATACTAGCAATAAGAATCCTACCAGTATGTTCTGACTTAGCCCATTTTGACAGATTTTTGTTTGTTGCAGTCCACCATTCACTGATGTTCTCATGAGAAAGGCAAGGAGGATGGGAAGGGGGAATGGGACTCAAATGTTTAAAGTGACATTTTCAAATCCATACCCAAATGTAGTCAAATAATTTTAAGATAAATGTTTAAATTTTAGTAATAAGAATAAAGGTATCTTGTAAATTAATTAGAAATTTCCTTTAGGTTTCCATGTTCTTTCTGGTTCTAAGTTGCTTAACAGGAACATACCTAAGAAAGATCCAATTTGTGCACTTCAAAATTCCAAGAAAACCGAAGAAAAATGACAGTGACATGCTTGTCATTAGTAATTTTAGAGCAGAGAGGACATCTGTTTTACATAATTATTCCAAATTTTGAGTAAAACATAAGAAATGAATAAGGTAATTCATTTTTATGAAATTTAAAATATATATCTAAGCACGGCCATTGTCTTTATCTATATGACAGTTCTTATCATAAAATAAAATAAAATAAAATAAAATAAAATAAAATAAAATAAACATACGGACAAAAAGCCCAAACCAAAACAAATACTGACAACAAACCAAAACTTAACACAATGTTACAGAATCAAAATGAGCAAACATTTCATCCTGTTTTCCCACATAATTTACAACTTGAAAAATCCTTCTGAGTAATATTTTAGGGTAAGGTAATGAAACATCCTTTTATACAAAGAACATTTCGGAAAAAGGAGTTTCTATTTAAAAGACAACTGCAACTAAATGTAAAGGAATATTCCAAGATGTATATCTCAATAGAACATGCCAGACAGATACCTTTATTCTTGCTCTCTATATTTGTTTTCTAAATTAAAGCATGATCTCTACACAATATAAACAAATAATACAGGCAAAACATAATGTCTTTCTAAAACATTTTATTTTAACATGTGACTGAGTCATAAATATATTGATCAAGCTGTTTCATTTGTGAGAAACAAAGAATAGTTGTGGATCATACCTAGTTTTGATTTGTATAATCAAAAGTAAATCACAGGAGAAACTTCTCTTTGTGGAAAGCCAGAACCCTAGAATATCATTAGTTTGTTTTTAGCCACACTTTTTTCATGAAGATGACTTGTCAAAACTGCATTTTTGAAAGTGGGAAGAAATGGGTGATTCTTACGTTCTACGCTGCTAGTGGTTTTATTTTTTCTTATCTGCAACAGATGAAACAGAGAAGTACAAGCATTGTTCAGCTGGATGTTCATTTGGGTGCTGGTGGTTTACACAGGAATGAGAAAAAGCTGCAAGTACAATGCCTCAGGACAGACCCAGAGGCTCAATGCTATGTTAGAGATGTGATGGAGGCACATGCCCTGAAGATCCAGGAAGGACTTAATAGAGCCTGTTGCAAAAAAGGCACAATGAAAGCTGGTGGACTAAAATCATATCTGCCCTTGTGTACAGGCTGTAGGAAAGTAAAATATTTGTTTGCCAGTTATTCTTTAAATTTTTTATTAGCAGGGTCATTTGAATTTTCTGTGTATCAAAAGTTACCTTGTTCTAATTTATACTCTGATAAAACTCAGTAGAAATTCAAAGACTAATTGATATTGCTGGAATACTCATTGTAAGGAAAGGGGAAGATAAATCCACCTCAAGCATTTTATTGTTGAAGGAATTGCTGCTCTACAGAGATTTCCTTCCGTGTATAATGCACTTCACTCCAGATTAAGGTCTAGACACACAGTTCATGTAATGCAAATCTTTATTTTGTGTACACTTAACCATTTGCAAATCCAGCTGAGAACATGAAAAACTGAAGGTATTTATGTAGGAAAGCTGGACAAGGGAGCAAGAAGAAAGACTTTGATTTCTAGATGAAGGTGCAGAGGAAATCATTGATTATTGTACCATTCATTGCTCTTTTCAACTAAAAAATTTCAAAAGTCTACTAGCTGCAAAAAAAGGTACAGCAGCTGGTGAAATGCATCAACATTCATCTTGAGAACTATGTAAGATCACCAGTGTTCTGTGGGACTGACCTCTGAAGGAGTCGGGTGACAAAGTTCCTAATTTAGGAACTCTCACAGGGTTTAGAAATCAAGTAAATGCTGAGCTATGCAGATTTTCATTACTGAGTTACTTCTTATGTGTAAACAGGTATGTTTTCCCCTGGAGCGGTCTGTTTTTGAAAAACGAGATGTCTCTAAAGGGCATATAACTAAATTTCACCCTCGTTTCTTAGATACCACTTGACTCAAGCACATTGATTTCTTGTTTTCCCTACAATAAAAAGTTACTTTTGGAACCCTATCTTAGTGTGCTGAAAAATTAATAGCTACAAGACAGTCCTCTTTCAATTATTCTCTCAAATTTCTTAACAATTGCATTTTTCTCTTAATTATACAATTAAAACAAAATGTTTGTTTTACCAAAGACAAAGTCATGAATCAAGGTACATGGAATTTTCTAAACATACCTTCAGGCATATTTCGTTCTTCAGGAGTTTGGAAATTTCAAAGCTTATATAGCTCTAACTGAATTAATAAAATCTCAGTAATTGTCCATTTTAATTGTCTTCAGCATTGTTAACTTAAAAGCAATTATGTAGAGCTAGAGAACTGAAGTACAGTGCGAGCCCTGAACTGTCTCTCTGTATAATTATATACAGAAATATGCTGAATATCCTGTTACTAGAAAATGAAGTGCTGAGGAAAAAGAGCTAATCAAAAGCCCATATCCTAAGTCAGTAGTTTTCCTTTAGCAAAACCCACGCATTTAATATTAGCAGTTCATGAGCAGTTCATGAGCGGTTCCTGAGCCGTTCGTGCACTTGTATGGTAGCAAATGAACTACAGGGTAATGTATGGCTGAGGAAGTGTACCAAAATTAATGTGACCACATTAGTATGCCAGAGCACAAAAACACAGCTAATTTTTTTAGCGGCAATGAGATTTTTTTACTTTTTAATTTTTTATTTTTTTTTCTAATAGTATATGAAGTTGTCTAGAAGGACAATGATGGAACATGGCATGCTGTAACAGCCAAGAAATTTCTTATGCCATAACTAATAAATTTGTCTGTGTGTATATAGATCTATAGATAGAACAAACATCAATCCCATCTCCCAAAGAAGCCTCAAAAGTAGTCTAAGGTGGTTCAATGAATTATTTCATTTCAGTGTCTGAAAAATTTGGATAGGAATAATTAATGCCTCTGACTGATCTCAACAAATAACACCTTCTTTTGCAAACCTACTCTGATTAGCTGTTTCTGTTCATTGCAAGGCAGAGGTTCAAGCCCACTAAGAATAATCATCAGGAAACAGATGGTTGAAAGGTTTGGGGGTTTAAACATGAAGAATGAACACTCTAGATCAGTCCAGCATGGTCTAAATTTTCAGTTCATAAATTTTTCAACTGCACTGATATTCTTTAACTGGGAAACTGTTACTCAGGTAAACATAAAATCACAGAATCACAGAATGGTGGAGTGGGAAGAGAGCTCTGAGACCTTTTGATCCAACTTCAGTTCAGCTAAGTCAGGTTGCTCAGAATTGTGTCTCCTCAAGTGTTCAATAATTCTAAGGAGGGAGACTCCATTGTCGCGGTGATACTGGATGGTAAATGCTGCAACCTTCCCAAAAATGCCTCCAAGGAAGCCTCTCGGTGCAGCCAGCACACTTGCACGCACACGTACACGCACACACCGGATAGCTAGCAAAAACAGTCCGACGATGAACGAGCAGGAAGGGTCTTCGCATGGGGTTCTACAGGAGAGATTTAATGCATCCGCACTCAAGCAAGGTTCTCGAGAAGTCTGGGCAGAACAATGGGGTCCAGGGTGAGGGAACCAGTTGAGAAACTCTGAGGGCATATCAGGTAACAAGGGCTGTAGCAGCCAACAGAGCCAACCAGGGAAGCCGAACTGGGGTACATTAACAGAACAGAACAGAGCATTCTGGGGGGAAGCTTTTTCAGTCACCATAAGCTGGAAAGGAGCTTAGGATTTATCTCACCATAGGACTCCATTCGTTCTTTGTCCAGCAGGCCCACCGGCCTCCACACTCCATGACCCACTAAAATAGTGCATTTAGCTATGTTTAGCATATTTAGAGGAACCAGAGAGGGAAGTTCTAGGACACTGCCTAGAAATTATCATCTTCATAGGCCTTTTAGCAGTTCCTTGTAGACCAGTGGCTGTTCTACTAGCTACTACTCAGGACTTGATTTTGGGACATTAAAGACACTTTATGGGTTCTGGCAGGAAGATAATTTGTTGAAATTTTAAATTATTATGATGAAAAGACACTAGAAGGTGCCTAAGAATGCATGCACAAAGAATACCATACCAGAATTGAAGCTGTGACTACACTAAAATTTATCCTTAATTGTTTTGGTAATACATATGATGTTCTAAAACAGAAAACATAGTCTTCAGTAATACTGGATTCCCAGTGAAAAAATAAGAATTTCACCAGTTATTTTTTCTTTCTTTTTAACATCTGAAACTTGGGATCAGTGTAAGCTTTACTAAGATGGCAGCTTCTTTGTAAAGGTGTACAAGAAATTGTTGATGCTCTTGTATTCTCTTCTTTTGAAACTCCTATGGGTTATAAAACTGTTTCATTGTGGGTTTTCCTTCTGTAGTTAAAATACACACACAGACACATACACACACACACATACACATTTATAAATTATGTTGTTTTACAAGAACAAGAAGATATATGGGAGAAAATCTGATTTTTTGCTTCAGTTGAGCAACTGCACAGAGAGACCTCTGAAAGGAAGGAAGAAGACTGAGCCTCTAATAGCAGTGAAGAATGCTCATATGAAAAACTTTCCAGAACATAAACATCTTGGAAAGTCCCTTTAGTAGCTTTTGGGTGTTCACATTAAGAAAGAGATGGTGGCAATCCACGTCAAAGCTCTGGAAAAGTATACTGTTAAGACACATAATGAACCTTTTAATTTTTGATTTTATCTTTTGTCTTTTTAGTTTGGACAGTTTCTGTTGCTATTGATGTTTTAAAATTGCCTTTTTACCTGTGATTGAGGACCATCATACAAAAATTATTTTTACAAACAGTTCTAAATTACACATTTTATGCAAGAGCAGAAGCTAGTTTTTCCTTTCAGCTCTATCTTCTCATCCTATGAAACTCCTTGGAACACTTTAGACTTTAACGCTCCTTACTTCCCAGACTTTCTACTGAGTGTTAATTTTCCATATTTTCAAGCTTTTACACCTACAGTTAAATTTAGATGTTATACTGCTACCCACCAGATTCAAAGACATGATATGAATGCCCAAATCTCAAGCTTCATGTATTGTTGTTGCAATGGACATACTACCTATTGTCATGATACCTAGACATTTGGAAAGGATTTACCTTATGTTTTATTTTTCTATTTGACAGCTAGTTCTCTAATTTTACCATACAGATTCTCTCCATACTCTGTGGAAACATACAGGACATTCAGGAGATTGATTCATCCCATTCTGAAATCAGTTTGCAAAATATGTGAGATAATTGCCTCTGGAGCGATCCATTACAAAGGCTGTAGTGTAAATTATCAGCTCAGGCTAGACAGGAAGATTTTAGATAGCTAGAGCAATTACATGGATCTCACACTGACTGTTGACTTATGCAGACTATCTCATTGTAAGCCTGTATTCCCAGTCTTTGATTAATGTTGGCTGAGATGTGGACAGATTTTTGATGGGGTTTGTTTGCTGGGGCTTTTTTTGTCTGAAATCTGTGTATGAAAAATGGTGAGATATGCAAACCCTTCATAAAGGTTTTAATGAACAGCGTAGCATACTTTCGTTTTCATAATGATATTTATATTCTTTCATTAGCTATTCAAATTCAAGTCTCATAAGTCTGTAAACCTAATGTCAAGGCATTAATACAAAGAGAAAAAGTACATGACTATGTATGATTTAGTCATAAACAAATTCTCCTCTATATTTTGCTAAACTGAGTGATATGTATATGTTACCAAACACAAACTTATTTTTGTAGATTAAATTCGATTAAAACTGTCTAATTCAGGTAATGCTTCCAAATACGTGTAGGTATTAGTATCTTCTGCCATCAGCATTATGAATTCACTTCCTTACATAGCATTGAACTCAGCAATTTACAAGCTCTGAAATCAAAAGCCTACTTCCATGAAAAATTTCATATATAGTTGAAATAAATCAATGTTCTGAGTTTTGGAAAACGAATTCAGTCTTTATTTTAACTCTATTTTCTTATTATATCCACATCAGAATGCATTATTTGTAATTCCTTTTGCAAGCATATCTAAATAACAATTATTTACAGCTGTACTGCATATGAGGTCTCCTCTGAATTTAAATGTCTTTGGGTTCTGAAAAATTATGTGGTGATTTTAAGACCAGGACAGAATTTTCCTGGATGAAAAACCAAACTGATTCACTAGGAATGCTTTAGAATATGGTGTTTATTCTATGTATCAGGAAGTGTTTCAGCTCTGCATAGTTAAAAAAGGTGTTTGAGGGTTTAGGAGTATTGTTTTGTTTTCCTTTTTTTGCTTTGTTTTTCTTTATTTCCGTTTACATTACAGTAATGTTAAATCCTGAATAAAGGTCATGATGGTGCCATCACAAGAGACTGCTCTTTCTCTCAAAAGTTCTTAGGCAATATATCATCCTAAGAAGCCTTTCCTTATTTCTGGTTGCCAAGGGAAAATTGTGTTTTAGGGAAAACCATACCTTGATACATGGTGCCTGGTTAATTCCTGTCTAAATGCTCATTACTTCACAGCTTTTTTGATTTTAAATTTTACATCCTCCATTTCTGTACCTGTTTGTGCAGTAATTAATATATTGGTAGTGCTCTGCCTCTTCCAAAGAATGGCTGTATTATTAATAAAATGGGAGCAAAGTGTACATGAGCAAAATTAATGAATGAAAAAGAATAAGATGAACCCTACTATACTATCAGCTTTTATTAGCTATGTCAAATCTATTACACACTGCATTGAAAACTTTTCCAACATAAAATGTTCTGACAAGCACATTAACTTAAGAAACACAAAAGTTTGACTGCACATAAAATGCTATTAAGTAGGGACTATAATACAGTAACGAAGTGTGAAAGCTTAATTCTGTGTAGTGATCTGACTGTGAGGGCCTAAATTTCTGGTCCAGTCACCATCGACATTGTTGGCAACTGAAAATCCCTGTCCCCAAAAGGGGAGGATGACATAAATGTCATAGCAAGCACGGGTGTTAGCTCACCTTTTTATTGTGCTTTATGATCTTGTGACGGATGTTCTTTTGGTTTTACCAAAGAATAAAATAATGATAAGGATTTCTGAAGGCGTTTAAAGATTGATTTAGAAAGTCTTTTAAGCCAGGTTACATCCTATTTTATAGATATATTGTTTTTACAGGTAAGCCACAAGTGTCTTCAGATGTGAGTATTTTTTACCAGGACTGCATTCAACATACACAGCAGAACCTCAAGACCATAAGCTTTGGACCTGTAGTGGTGTAAATTTGCTCTGTACATGCATAGTCAGACAAAACACAGGTTTAACTTAAACTTCGATGAGGTTAAATACAGAGAGTTTGCTTTCTTCTTTTCTCACTGTAACTTTTTTATTGTGACTCTTCTCTAATAGTCAGAATAGAAAATATAAGCAATCATAATTATAAAAAGAAGTAAAATTTATGTTGGCTAGCCTCATCTATCTCAAAATGTATTCCAAACAGCTGAAATGAGATAGTCCCTTAATCTCCCTTCTGTTCCTCCAATTTCTACTGTGCATGTTCACTATCTATCAGTGCTAGTTCTAGTATTTTTCAAACTTCAATGTAAAAATCACTAATGCAGCAGAACACAAGCCAAAGGACAAAAGCAAGCAATTAACTGAAAAATAACGGAAAGTTTTCGCAATTATGACTTGGAACAACCTCGCAGTGTCTGATGAGAGTTCCCTTTCCCTATAAAGAAAAGAAATAGGTCTATTTAATTGGAAATAATAGAGAGGAGAAAAGAAGAATAAGAGGAGAGAATGTTTAGAGGCATGGGGATAACTCTCAGTCATATATGGATGCCTCAACTCCTTAGGCATCTCAGATGACACTAATGGGTAAGGTGGGAAACTGAATTAAGTTCCTATTCTTCTTGCTTTTAAGTACTGTCACACTCAAATTCTTCTTACAAAAAAATTAAACTTTATGTATGAAGCAAAGAATTTATTCTCAGTCTAATAGTACTGAAAATACAGTATTAGAGATGGAACTGTTAAGCAGGGATGTTATATCTGTGTACACTTTTTCTCAGGTATTGTGCATATCCTTTCAGTCAACGTTGTATCTGAAGTTCACACGTCTCAGTTTTTGTAAAGAAAAAGATAGGTGGAGAGTTGCAACAAGATATTAGCAATATAAAGTATTTTCTGACAGAAAAATCCTAGTCATTTTAGTGTTTTCTTTCTGCTTAGTATTATGCCCTCAAACAAATGCATTTTCCTTCTTATCACAGATTTCTTGCTTCCCAGCTGATGTCTGGAATTTGTACAACTGCCTTCTCCTGCCTTATTTGACATGAAAGTCTATTGTTTCTTGCACAATGGCCACCTAACTTTCTCAGACCCTTACTATGCTTGTGGTTCAACAAGCTGAAGCTGCAATAGGTGAGGGAATAGTCTCTTGACCACTACAGTTGTTAAAACTGAGACTGATACAATCTCTGAAAGCCCTGAGTCCCAGAATTTTGTATGTCATATAGTGCTTGATGTTTTTTAGTAGTAATGGCAAAATCCTACTTCCATGGTGAAATTTAGCAAAATTGCTGGCAGAATGTGGATTAATGAAACTATGAAGCTTCATGCCTAAAAATGGTAAATTTACACTTGTCAATTCATCAAGTGAGAATATTATTTTCATGCAAAGAGTTTATGTCTTTGTCATTTAAAATGAGCTACACAAGTAAGAAATTTGTAGGAATGCCCTAATTAGAACTAGGCGACTACAGTCAGAGTTTAGACAAATGAAAGGGTTATAGTAAATGCCTTGTCTATGTAGAGGTCTTTGTACCACTTTATTTTAATGGAGCAATGAAAAACAGATAAATAAGGCATGTCATAGTGTTTTGTCAAGCCAGTAGTAACATGTAATAAGTCACAAAATAAATTAAATTCAATGTCAATCGCCATTGTAAACCTATTACTTTCTGTCCTGTAGTCAGGAATTGTTTGCACTTTGAATTACACTGAGGGCTTTTTTAAAGCAGGATGCATTAATCATTTTGATTTAATCTTTGTTAATCATTTTGATTTAATCTTTGTCAAGACCTTAACTACATATTTGGGTTGCCTGAAGAAGCTGTCAGGTGATATAATTTATGAGAAAATTTAGAGGACAAACACTACAATAATAGCTTTATACAGTATATTTTGCCCTCTTTTTGCTTAAACCTGGTTTTATTTTAACAAAATCAGAGTAAGTTGTTCAAAAATGTTACATTTTTTAAAATTAAATGCGTATTAGGACATCTGTTTTGATTTTTACTTATATTTTAAGTAAATAACTTTGAATTACTCATATTTTACATTGTTTGATTATCTTGCACTAACAAGTACAAGAAGAAACAGAATGTAATTTTAAATATCATGGTAAAGACATTTTAAAATATTTAAATATTTTTTTACTAACAGGTTCTATTAGTCAGCATACACAGACCTTGTTTAACAAAGCCATTAATCACCGATACCTCTTCTGATGACAAGAAAAGTTTGCTTTAATACATCTCATAGGAGTATTTGACTTAAAATAGAAAAAAGGATTTTGTGATTTTCATTAATTCCGACATGCTTAGAAGCGATTTTCATTAATTCCGACATGCTTAGAAGCTAATACTTTTTATTTTCAAAAACTTCAAGATGATTTGTGTTTTGTTTACTTGTTATATAGAGTATTATAAACAGTAACTGTAAAAATATTTTGAACAAATGAAGTGTCCACTATCATTTTAAGAAAGAACTTTTTTTTTAACATCAGTTTGGAATAAAGAAATGCATTAAACTTTATGATACATGAGATGAAAATTACAATAAAAATTGGGACCATGTTTACCTTATTATTAATTTTTTAAAAAAGCTTCACTACAGACATGTGATTCTCAAAGCCAGTCTAAAGGTTTATTTAAGTTAAGAGAATCCATTTGAAATATTCATTGAATCTTGGATCACATTAATGTAAAACAGAGAAGATGGAAGGGAGTACAAATAAAATTTTGGAGTGTGTGAAAGCTTAACAAGATAAGATTTTCATTAAAGCAAACTTTTTTTTCTCAGACTAATATTGCCATAGTTCTTCCCTTAAAGTGCAAGATAGTCAAAACAAAAGTCTGTCCCTGTACAGTTGTTAAGAACCCAAAGTTTCTGTAGGTTACTGCGCAAGCAGTCTCTTTCTGATGGAGCTGAACCAAATAGGATTTATGCTGCAGGTTTAACCCAGCAAGTATGAACAAAAAACCCCACTCCTGATGAAGAAAATTAAGACCAACACAACTGGATTGGGAAAACTTTTGTAGAGATCAATTCCCACATGGTTTCTAGCAGTGGACTACTGAAGACATGCATCAGTCAAAAACAATCCTTGAATGTATCACTGATTTGCATCTTAAAGATGATTCATTTATTATTAGAGTTTTCAAATAGGATTGAACTGCTGTAAATTATTGAGAAGGATTGCTACAAGATCTAGCATATTTTTATTTCAAAGAGAATGAGCAGCCTTTTTCATTTGGATAGTGTCTCCTTAGGAAATAGATATCACATTTCAACAAACAGATGGATGTGGTGCTATAAAATATGGTGCCATCATTTTCTGGAACATATGTGCTGTAATGAAGGGACTGTGTAGGTGCTCTTTCTGAGCTCTTAGATGGCAAACTGAGAATTTTTATTAGCAGCTTCACGGCCACAACAAATTCACCTACGTTGTCAAATCATGCAGTTCCTGGGTCCTGATTCCTAAGTACTTTCATTGAATAAATGAACAAAGCTGAAATTGAATCCAGTGGATTTCTGGGGCCCAGAGGTTTCTCCTTCCCACTCTACTGGAACACTGGCAATACCTCTAAGTTCATCTGATAACCAAGGCCAGACCTTGGGCCCTTTCCTTAATAAGTGTCTCAGATCTTGTGCACTTGCAGATGCATGTCTCCCTTAATTACAGCTTGAAATTCCCCAGCAAATTACACACACAGAAAACAGAGTAAGGTCAGACAGAAAAGGTCCAAGTCTCAGTCAGACAAGTGTGCTGACAATCAGCTTGTTTAAAGAAGACCAGCTACTTTTATTATCCCCTTCTCTCTATTTTCTCATTCAGATTGTGATAGGTGGTGTTCTTCCCTTACTGCCTTTCCTCCCTTCCTTTGGAAAGGTTCATCCCTTTCCATTTGTCATCTCACATTCAACAATATTTTGTAGTCTCTTCTGTTAGCTAAATCTCAGGCCAGTCCTTCAGCACCTGTTTGCATATCCTAGCACACTTGCATATCTTAGCACACTGTTGCATATCCTAGCTCACACTGAGGCGGAAAAATTGCAGTCTGAATAAACAAATGATGAAATAAAAGCAAAACATATTGTTGGTGACTACCAATGTCACGCTGACCACTCGGCCGCCTGGAGGCCTGGCAGACGACACGCTGCAGTGTCCCGGTCGGGGAGACCACTTGGTGCAAAGCAAGCTGGAGTTGGCTCTCTAAAGAGCCCTCTGCCCTTAGCTCTCTAAGGAGCAGGCTGCAGTCAGGATGCTGCTATGCAACAGGTGGAGGCAAAGGAGGAGAGAAGGACCTCTTTGTGCAACAGTGTGGGGTTTATTGACCAGAGGGAGGAGCAACCAAAAAAAGCCAAGAAAAGGTCTTGCCAGTAGTTTTTGTAAGGGGAAAATTCAGGGGTGGATCCAAGGGATAAACCAATGGGGAATTGATGAGGGATGACAAGAAACCAATGGGGGATAACAGGGGGAGGAACTCATACAAACAGGCCAATGGGGTTTACAACTGCGATGAACTTTCTAGAACATAATTAACTAAGCAATGAAGGACAATAATATGCAAAAGCAACCTAACCAATCGAGAACTGAGGAACAAGGAACTTACTAGAATGGTGGGAGGAGATGCTTCCAAGGGTAACACCCAGGGGGACGAGCCCTCAAATCTCGGTGCTGCCCTCAGAGCCACTGTCATGGGCGGGGAAATCAACCCACTGGATGCCCTCAGACCTGCCAGTGGGTTGAATCACTGCAACATACCAAAAAATTCACATCTAAAATATAACTAACTACATACGTAATTATAGCCTTTAATGGAAACAACCGTAAGTCATATAACAGATCTTGTCATTGTAGACAGTGCTTGGAAAACCCATAGCTCAGCACTCTGTTACAGTCAAAAATTGAAGAACATGTTCTGGTGTGTAATGCATCTGACTGTGTGAAGGTAGTTGAATGTTTATTTTTCAAAGGATGAAAGAAAACAGCAGAATAGGTTCTAGGAAGAACGAAGAAACTAAGTTACGAGAAATTAAGTTAAAGTTAATGACCAGCAGTTTCTGCTGTTGTCATTTCTATCTTTCAAAAGAATGGCCCACAAGAGCTGCAGTTTGGTATTTTATCTGGAGGAACCACATATATTTTTGCCGCCTTCTGCTTCCTCCAAGGCTTTATTTGTTTTTCCTCTTTGTCCTTTCATTCGCCTGGTGATAGTTTTTTTCCTTTTCCATCCTTGGGCCTCCATATTTTCTTTCTCCTTTACAGCTCTTCTACCAGTCTCTTGACACTACTGTTATGACACAGACCTTCTAAGATTATTATTCTTTTTGTTTTCTTTTTCTGCTTTCAATCATGTTTTCAAATAATTTAAAATTATAGAATTGCAGAATAAAGAGCATATACATTCTGCCATGTTACAGAAAAACAATTTTCAGAAATTCAATTCAGAATTTCAACAGAGAAACAAACCACATACAAAGAAAGCTTGTGTGAAGAAACTAGCAGCTGTTAGTAGAAGAAAACAAAGAAACAAGTACACATGCAATCAATCTAATCTCTCCCTTCTCAACCACAGAATTTACCAAAAAGCAGACATTCAGATTGTTTGCCATTTGAGAGGGTTAATTTTTCATCTCTTTAGTAGTTTGTTTTTAGTCATATACAGGATGACTTTCCTGTTAGATAAATGCACATACAAACATTAATGAACATTTCTGTAAGTGAAAAGTCAGACTATGATGCTTTTTGAGTCATTTGTTCATCTGAATTTTCCATTCACATGGCTCACTCAATATAACTGTGACAAGGGGTGTACAGCAAATACAGATTTGGTTCAGACTAACTTTCCTCCTTGAAGAGAGAAGGTATGGATATAAAGGGTAGGAACTGGGATCTGAGTCATAAAAATTTCCCATGATTTTCTACAGGGTCTTGTTCAAATATGCTGTTCTTTTTACAGTTAAGCTCATCTTAGGCAGTAGATGGTTTCAGTCATTTTTATCTATCTTTGACAACTTGCAGATTTATGATTTCAGACAGAAAACCTACAAAAACACATTAAGAAAAATTTGTATTGAATTCCCTCCAAAAGATGAGTGTATATGTATATATATGTATAAAAACATATTTCTCTGTAAGCAAGGTTGGAATGAACCAAGTAATTTAACACTGTGGTTCATCACTAAATAAGCATGTGAAATATTCTTATTTAAGAAAGGATTGAGTAGTATTTCTCCTATATATCTTAAAACTGAGGAAAAAAAATTGAATTCTGTACATTTCAGCAGGTGAGGAAGAAATGAGATCCCATTTATCAAACAGACTTACATTAAGATTTTACATCTGCTTCTCATCAATCACATCTCTGTCATAGGCAGTGCTGCAAAATTCAATAACTTTTTCTTTGTCATTGAAGACTGCTTGAGGCAATCGAGAGACATTTCCAAATCCACCAATATGCATTGTACATATCACAACAGGGCAAAATACACAATCCCAGAGATACCTCTTTTCTGTCAAACAGTTCAGCTGGAATTTGTTTAATCAGCTGAGCTTTGTAATAAGTAGAAAATAAAGCAGAGAAAGGAAAAAAACCACAACACCCTCCCAAAAAACCCCCCCAAAACAACATAAAAAACCCAAAACACAATCCAGCACTTACACCCCCTTCAAGAGAGCTGAGATACCGATTATGAGAAATACAGGATTTTTCTGTTTAATAGTTTGATTTTGATTTATGAAGAAAAACTATTTTTCAGCTGTAGCCAAAGCAGAAGCCTGTAAAACTTACATAACTAACTGGCATGCCTTGAATGTAAATACAGGTAAATATACTAAATCAGTGTAACTGGTAACAGTGTATTAGCATTTTTCAATGCTGTGATGACACAGCTGCACACAACATATGCGCATTTTAGGTAAGTATGTGAGCAATGTAACCATCAAAGGGCAGACTTTTGCAGTTGTGCTTCAGTAGCATGGAAAAGTACGAGAGGAGCAACATAACTTGAAAGATAAGTAGCGAAGAACAAGATAAGACCAAAGGACTCCAAATGGGCAGGATATACTGCTGAAAAACCTGGAGCTCCTTGCTGACAAAAATCAGTAACAATATTGGAAGCAGACAAACCCCTCTTCCTTTTTGGCAGTGATAAAAAAGCATAAAAACATCAGACATAAAGAGGAAAGATAGTAAACAAAACAATCCCATTTCTTTCATTGACAAGTTTTCAAGGGCTTTTTATTAGCACAAATCTAATTACTACAGAAAAAGAAATAAACAGAAGCAAAGAATGGTAAAACAGAAAAAATCTCAGCAGTAACCGTACAATTCAATTTGGTATGAAATTTTTTCTTAGATCTACCCAATTTCTATTGTTACGTCCATGCTTCTGTTGCTTTTTCTAATCCTAATATGTATTCAGTATTGGAATGGTGAGTCATTATCATCCTGGATAATATCAGGTTGGTGATGGTGATTTCTTCCTTCTCACTGTAAGATGTACTTGGCATTATTATATAATTTTTAAGATGTTTTACTGTTTGCTTGTTCTTCATTGATGTGAAACTTCATCTTATGTGTGAATTTATTATATTTTTCTAGTTTACATATGTTGGATACCTGCATTTTTTATCCCTGTAAACTCCAAGCCTAATTTTGTTCAGTTCCCAGCTCTGCAGTTCACTGAACATTAGCGAGGTATTCTTATAGAGTTAAGATTTTCAGTGCCAGTCTCTGTCCCCTCTCTTGTGTCCTGCACATGCACACTGCATCTTGCATCCCTGCATTTCAGAATTTTTGTTATTGTACCTTGTCTATATGCCTCTCTACTACTACTATGTCTGTATGTTAAAGTTAGCAGTACTTCATTCTACACAAATATTCCTTTCCGCTGTGACAATTATTTTGACACTAGGCAAATATAAACAAAATTAATTAGTCATGGATACCTGATCATTAGAAAAAAAATGCTGTTAAAGATAAACCAAGTGAAAAAAACATCCCTGTCAGGTCAAGTTCAGAAAAACCTTTACAAGCCTTAGTTCTGACACTTTGCAAACTCAGCATAAAGCCCATGGCCTGCAACCAGCAGCGATATTACTGTGTTTGCAGAACTAACAAGGAAAATCTGAAGGAGAAATGTCTCCTGCCTAGGAAAAATTGTGGTTCATCCACACCAGAGGTGTACAATCCTCAGTGAAATTCTCCGGAGCCTTATTTCCCTTTGACACTTAGCAATGAGGATTCCCACCCCAGCCTCTCAAGGCATCGGAGCAGACGGTGTGCAACAGCATCAGGCAAGAACAATGCCTGTACCGTAGCCCTTGTCTCTCTCCAAAGTTATAGAGGTGGGAAAGACAATGTAAAGGAGACAGTCAGAAGTTCCCAGCACCACAACTAAACTCTGATTTCATTGTGCAGTGAATGATGACATTTCAGAAATTTCAGAAATTTATAATGTTTGAGGTTTTGATTGATTTAGGTTTAGTTGGATGTATGCTTTTGGAGCTTTTGGTTGGTTGGTTGGTTGGTTGGTTGGTTGGTTGGTTGGTTGGTTGATTGGTTTGGGTTTTTTTTTTGTTTTCACAAGTCTTTCTCTTGTAGTTTCTGTCATTGACTTCTTTGTTAAAGTCTTTGAATACATTTTTCATAGAATTTGTTTTAGTTTGGTTTTAGCTTTTAAAGGCAGTAAAATCCGACTAAAACTCATTAAGATATAGTCATCCTGTGACGTATTTCACTACTGTTTTTTTTTCTTGTTGTGTCTAAGCTATTTGAGTGTCACAGATACAGTAAATAAAAGGGTCAAAAAGAATAGTCTTGCCTGAAGTATCTCTGCATGTCATTATCAGTAAACTTCCATATGATCACAAATATTGGAGCCTTACATCAATGGTATAGAAATCTTAGCTCATTTTAAATGTTTCTTTTCCAGTCCCCTCTGGTTTATAAGTGTGAAGGCTGAGGAAAACTGTCAGAAATTTCTTAGCTCAATCTGATAGAATAAAATGGAGCACTCTCACACTAAAATTTGATTTTGATGTCCCCCATTCCTTCCTAAAGCATTATGATGACGGTTCTACAGAACATCAAGCAGAAGTTTTAATGCTAGCAGTTTAGTGACAAGCGAGACCTTTAAGTCTGCCACTCTGGAACACGACTGTATTTGGAGCAGGCTATCTTCCTAAGATATCAAAAAAGTCAATTTCAAATTCTGGATGGAGTTTTCTTAAAAATTTTGTAGCACATCATAAATTATAAATATGCTTTACAAGATAACTGAGGTATTTTTGCTGAAATGGCACATGATCTCCCAACAACTTTCTGTTTCTGAGCCTCCTGGTTGTGAACTGACAAATGAGGAATGAAAGGACAGTGTTACTGGATTAGATCCCAATTTGATGATAAGTATAAACTGCTTGACATAGAAAAACTTCCAAAAATATCCATTTCATACCACACATAATGTGTGACAGTTATAATTGCTTAGAATTTAAATATGTTTTAAAATTTAATTATACTCCTACCAAAAATATTTTAGAATACCTATATATAGGCTATATTTACATTTTTAATTGGTAATTTGCTCAAGGAAGTGAAAATAGAATACATTTCGTACATCAATTTTTTTTGGTGTGAAAATATGCAAAAATTGAGAAAAATAGGAAAAAATTTACTGAAGCATGAAAAATAAACAATAAAATTACTGGTGTTTGGAATACTCTTTAAAGGGTAACAGAAGGCTGCCATCTCCAGTATTTGAACTTCATGGGGATTAATTACAATTCAGAAGTGATGTCATAATTTGCCAAGTTGACTAGATGTGGAACAATCTGTAGGCTGTAATTGAAAAAGAAATGATCTGTTCATTCAAAGTCAGTGATAATAATCACATAGAATCAGAAAACTGGAAGGAAGAAAATACCTTGCATCTCCATTCTTTCCTTATACAATGAAGATTTAATTGGTTGATTATTTGCTATATCATCTTCCTAGAAGCACTCAGATATTTTTAAGTATGCTTGAATCAAGTTGTGCAAATGAGCTATCTTCCCCTAAAATTCGCCGCTGAATGGAAACTCTCAATCACTTCTTTGACCATCACAGCAGAATTTCTGTCATCTTGACAAATACAGAAGTTACAGCATCAGCATATGTGATGTTTTCACGCTGTTCTGGCAGGGCATTACCATTGAGTAGATCTCCATAAAACTACTTTGAGCAACTATACTCCTTTTCATAATAAAGTAGTAGCAACGCACAAGGATCCAAAACCTAGACAGTTTCAAAGAAGGTTTAATGCAAAGTTGGTTTTAATTGAAAAATGTTAGGAGACTGTTTCCTGTTCTTCCACATAACTGCTACTATATAGAGCCACTAGAAAGGGCTCATCTCGTTTTTTTTTCTTGTATGTTTTTCAAGTGTGTTAATCAAAAGCTTGCATGTAAGGCAGCTGGTGGAACAGAATATATAAACACCCTCAAAAGGAAAAGAAACCATCTCAAGGAATGTTGGTCTGTTTCAAGTTCTCTTACTCAACTTTATGTAAAACCTCAGATTTCAGTTGAAGTAAATGACATTTCACATCAACTTATAAATCATCAATTTATTATAGTCTCAAAAAAATGAGAAAGTTTCTCTTTCAGTTTTGATTTTTTGACTGCCACAAAAGTATTTGACTGAATGATAAGGGCTTGGAAAACTACATTCAATAAAATTATGTTTCCCTATGTATTTCAAGAGCATAAATGTTTTTCCTATGTGCACTTACTTTCTTGCTTTGGTCCTCTACAATTCTAATTCTAATATTCTTATTTCAGTCTTATAGGTGGAGTGCCTTGCCTAGTGAAATTCATACTGTATATGTTGCAAAAATGGTTAATTTTCTATTTCATGGGTGACCCTTATACCAACTGAAAGCATTAGAACTCACAGAAACATCTCTTTAATGACCCTCAGGCAACCTACAGCTTTTCTTTGCCGTTTGAGGGATGTTATGTCAGAAATGTTCTCTTGTTGTTTCTGGAGAGTATGAAGTAGAGTTACAGATTGTGTTACAAAATTGTACTAACCTGAAAGATCATATTTCAGGAACACTATGAACAATGTCACCACTATTACTTCAGGGAAAGCCACAGGATCAAGGTTAAAAAGCTAAGCTGTATAAATAAGTAGGGAAATTGACATATTTTCATTTGTAAAAGAGAATAAAAAAGAAGTTGCATCTATTACAGAAATTAAGAAAAAAAATTAAGAAATTACAGAAATTAAAGTATTCATAAAAAATAGTGAGAAGTTCAGATATAAAATACAACTATTTGTGAATGCCATTAAAATGTTGTCGTTTAACCCATCCGGCAATTAAGCCCTGCACAGCCACTCATTCACTCCCCCACGGAGGTATGTGGGGCAGAATTAGAAGAGTAAAAGGGAGAAAATTTATGGGTTGAATTACAGAGATTTTAATAATTAAAACAACAACAACAAAAAAGCGAGGACAAAAAGCTGAGCAAAAATACAAAAAGGGAAGAAAATAAAGCCAAAGGAAAGCAAATTATGCATAACCCCCCAAATTCTCACCGCTAACCACCAATGACCAGCCAGTCCCTGAGCAATAGCAGCCTCCCACAAAGTTCACCTCTCCAGGTTTTATTGGTGACCATGATGTTATATTGTACTGAATATCCCTTTGGTCAGTTGGGGTCAGCTGTCCCAGATGTGTCCCCTTCCAACCTTTTGCCTACCACCAGCCTACTCACTGGCAGGGCAGTGTGAGGAGCAGAAAAGGCCTTGACACTGTGTGCTTGACACTGAGAACAGCTCAGGAATAACTAAAACATCAGTGTTATCAAAACTATTTCCAGCACAAATCTAAAACATAGCCCAATATTAGCTACTGTGAAGAAACTTAACTCTGTCCCACCCAAAAGCTGCACAATAAGAAACTGAAACGATGGAGCAGGAGATCCAGATCTTTCTTACTTATTAGGCATCCAAATTAGCAACATCAGATTGAATAAATAATGAGGACTGCTCAGTAGAGTTTAAATCCAAGGTAAAGATAAAAGATCTAGCCCTCCATGTGTTACTGGTGACAAGTGAAATGTTTCTGAAAGAAAATGCCTTAGTGTTTCATAGTCAGAATGGCCCAAGTGGACTAAAATTAATGATCAGATTTTCCCTCTGGAGTCTGTTTCAACTGTTGTAGATTTCTTTCTTTGGATATTCATTAGGCATTCATAAACTTTAATGCAAGTGAAATATCTATTTTAAGAAAATAATTTTTATTAGGAAGCATTTCCATAATAAAACAAAGTCTGACATTAATTTATTCACCACAGAATCTCATGCATATTTTTGAAGACGTAGGTACAGAACCGGGTTCCGAGGAACACATGGAATGGTTTTGCCTTTTTTTACAAAGTGATAACTGTCTTACTCCCCGTTTTACAAAGCAGAGGTGGAATTCTCACATTATTTTATGAGTGTAATTTCTCTGTCTCATACCAAAACCCTGCCTTCTGTGGCCACGGGCTTCCAGAGGTCTCTCACACATAGTACGTCTCTACAGAGATATCACTTCTTTATACTCAGTCACTGACAGACATACTTTTGTCTCTTTGAATTAACAAATATCTCAGGCAAAATTAACCAAAAATTAGTTGACTGCTCCATGCTCCTGCTCTTTCACTATAGTCAGTGGAGAGACAATGGTAGTCCAAGCTGCAAGTAATTCCCTCTCTCTTAGAAAACTCTTTTAACATGGGATGATTTGCTCTAAGGAAGTGTTTGTTTCTTTCTAATGATTAAGAAAACAACCAAACTGCTATCTCACATCTGAATTATACTTCAGCTACTTAAATATAGGTCTCTTTTACCATTACAAATATTTTGTGGGTAATATTCCTAGCCTCTAGGTGTTGCCCCAGAGGAACACGTGTCTTCTGTGTTCCTGTCTCTTTAAATTGTAAAGAGTCAGAAAGACAGGTAAATTAATTTTTAACATTGTACAGGAAATGCCTTGAACTAAAATTTCAGAACTAAACTCTCTGTGTTTTGATAAAAGTATTGGCTTCAGCACATCTTGGTACTGCAAAATGAAGCTCTGTGTCAGAACTAAGACGTAGAAATGCAGGCTTTAATCTTTCAGTATCCGGGGCATACTCATGCTGCTCATGTAATTAATTATGGAATGAAAGTTCAAGTTGTAATAAAATTTGAAGTGGCATGAATTAGTTCAACAAAATTGAAACTGGGGGACCCTGCTGATATTAGTGAAGTGCAGAAAGTTGGTTTTAATATTTGTGTCATTCAGCAGAGAGATTTTCATTACCTACAATTCCACAGTATTAATCCATTTGAAAGAGACAGACTACTGAAAATTCATGACAGGAAATTCGTGTAAGGGTATTTAAAAGAAAGATACAACTTCAGTCATGCCAGTCTAGCATCACTGAATTTAGCAGTGCTTCCTGACTGCAATGTAAAATACGAACTTGTGTACAACTGCAAAACACACAGAAGAAATAGAATTTAAAAGTGTGAGATTGATCTAACTTCTAGGGGTGATATATGTTTGACCAAATGCAGAAATCTAAAGTGGAAATACCATGAGCAGAGACATCTCTGAAATACCTCATGGAGAGAAATTCATCTTGCAAGAGCAGAAGTCAGGACACAGGTGAGTCCAGTTCAAAAAGTACATGCTTCCTTTCACTGGCTAGAAACAGAGTGCAAAAAATATGTAAATAACTTAATTAGCCATTTAAAATGAGGGGAGATGACATACATTGCAACAGTTTATTATAATATATTCTTTCCTATTATTATATGCATGCATATATCTCATAAAATCATGTAATGTGTAGAAATAGAATTGTTTTGATTGAGAGGGACCTTAAAAATCATCTAGTTCCAATCCCTCCTGGCATGGGCAGGAACACCTTCCACTAGACCAGGTTTCTCAAAGCCCTGTCTAACCTGGCCTTGAACACTTCCAGGGATGGTGCATCCACAACTTCTCTGGGCTGCACATTCCAGTGCCTCACCACTTTCACAGCAAGGAATTTATTCCTAATATCTGATCTAAACCTACCCTCTTTCAGTTTAAGGCCATTGCACCTTCATGCTCTTGTAAAAGTCCCTCGCCAGCTTTCTTATAGGCCTCCTTTAAGGACTTAAAGTGTTCTAGGTCTCACCAAAGTTTTCTCTTCTCCAGGCTTAACAACCCAAATTCTCTCAGCCCGTCTTCCATCTTAAATCTCTGGTATAGTACATATTGATAATAATACTCACTATTTAGTATTTTACTGTATTGTTACACATAAAACATTATATTATATATTTTAAATAGCACTGGGTTTATGATTACTATTTGGGGAAGTTTTCTTTTTTCAAGAAAATGGGGAATTTTTTTCCCCAATTATTCCTTTCCTTGTTTTGCATTTGGGAAGTGATTCAAGAATCTACCTAGCGGTGTTTTGTGCCGTATTGCATGCTTTACTTCTTTATATCTGTTGTCCAGCTGCCATTCTAGAAGATTGCATCTCCTGTATTCCTGATGTCATATCTATCAAATCCAAGGAGATTTAACGTGGAAATTGATGTGTCTGTTCAGATATTCGGTTTTGAACCACATTTCACATTTTTCTACAATTTTCGTATCGTAGAAACTCAACTGCTTTATAAACTGTGGAGAACACAGAGATCTTTTATGTCATATAGTTGTAACAAACTCAGTCCATGTATCAGATTTTCATGCAAGTCAAAATTATTGAAGAGATATTCTAAGGTCTAAAGGCTACCTTTTCACCACTGGAAATTACTGGGATTTTTTTCATAGTGTCAATTACAGAGACAATCAGTGAAGGACATTATTTCAAGTCAGGCCTGGGGTCAAGAAAGCAGACATTTATTCAAGAGTCTGATTTTCTTACTGCCTTTTTTAGGAAACAGATCTGAAATTATTCAAGACATGACTTTATTTCAAAATGATTAAACACAAATGTAAATTAAAAAACTATGGGTGCTCACAACCTTGATTGATGTATTGCTTAAGTCCCCCTCTACTATGCCATGTACTTTGTATTATTAAATACTTTGGTTTTGAAATGTGATTTTGGGCCACTGAACCTGTTCTTCTGGGACAGATAATCTTGGTTTTTGATTTACTTACAGATCTGCATTTGAAAAGGAGAATATTTTCAGGTCTCAAAAGTCCTTTCACAGAACTTTCTTCATGAGAAAGAACCTTTTGATAATCTAACTTGTAGTTTTGTTTTACTGGGTTTTTTTTATTTGTCATAATTTATTTCTATTTTTACTAAAGGTGTCTTTCAATTCAAACAGTATTTTTATGTGATTATAGACATCAATCACATTCTCCCTTAGCATTTGTTTTTTCTGTTCTGAACAAGCCAAATTATGTTATTTTCTGATTGCAAAATTCCATTTCAAACTATTAATTTTTCTTTGTACTAGCTAAGTTTGAGTTCATTCTTTGTGAACCATGGATGACTAGAACTATATACTGTGCTTTCTATAAAAGTCCAATAAAACTTTGGACAGTAACAACTATCCCAGTTACCTGTTTAATCTATCTTGTTGGAAAATAAATAATTAGAGATTAATTCATCATTCCTTTGTCACACTCTGATTAAATTCCTAATTAGACAATTTTATTTCCCAGTATTTATCTAATAATAAGGTCATGGTTTGTATCTGACATATTTGTTATTAGATCCTTAGTCAACAACTTTACTACCTGCATTGTTTCATTTAATTTTGTTTAATGTTTGAAAAGTTTTTTTTATCTGTGATATATGAATCTTCTATACTGACAAATATTCATACTGAGTTTCAAAGCTGTCTCAGAAGCAAATTTCATTTGCACATATCCAAATCTTATTCCAAGGTGGTTCAGGGAAATGCCTGTTCGTTTTTACTAGTTATTTCACTTGTATTTCTCCTTCTAGTATTACCTGTTTCTGTCTTCCTATGAGATAGCCATCAACCACTCTGCAAGCTGTCTATTATTGCTTATCTTTTCCAGATCAATGTGATACTATAGAAAATATTACACTGTCTTGGAGGAAGAAGTCATCTACCACATTTCTTGCAACAAGAAGCAATTTTGTTTATCACAGAAATTTCATGTCAGTTCAGTATGATCTACCTCTGGTAAAATCAGCAGAATTTTACAACAAATTACATTTTTTTGACATCTGTCTTAGATTTTTTTTCTTAAATACTAATCCTGAATCTTTGCACTATAATAAAAGGAGCAGAAAATTTTACTATTTTTGCCTCTTATTGTTTCTGTTACTCTTGAATCATGTAGCACTTCTCAGGTTTATAGTTCATTCAAAAATTTTCTTCTGAACTTATTAATGATGAAGGCACAGTGCTACCCCATTATGTTATGATCCTTTTGGATCTGATCTAGCTCATATGCACCTATTTTAGCTTTTGCACTGTTCTTACCTCCCATTTATTACTGGCTTTCATGCTTTTAGTCAATTAGAGACTCTGAACTCTTCATACAGACATGATAATAATGTCTTTTTAGAGTTCTCTGTGCACCAAAATGGCAAAAGATCACAGACAGATACACCTAGGCCTTCTCTCCTCAACAGGCTCCCTAATAAAAAGGTCAGGCATTTAAAAAAACCCAAACATACAGCAAAACTAAAAATGAATCTGAAACAAAGCCCTCAACAAAATATCTCAGCACTAAACTAAAGAGCGTAAGAGATCAATTAGTAGGACTGAAGCCAAGTAGTTCATGTTGCTTAGGCCTATCCCTCTCTATAGGAGACATATATTTGAGAAAGGTTGATGTGGTGGTCCAAACAAGCAGGAGTTGCACTAATACCTTAAATAATGGGAAAATGGTTCCTGGGTATCTTTTATTTAGCAGTGTAAAGTGTAACAAGTAGAAGAAAGGAAAGGAAGGGGTTTTTATACAACTCTTTTACTTCGCACTATTTCCTTTCAGGAAAGTCCATGCTTTCAGGCTTGATTTCAGTCAACTCAGTGACTGGCACAGAATTCTATATAGCCTCCTTTATTTTTTTCTGTAGATTACTTATTGAAACCCTTCTGTGCTACTGTTCCCTGTTTTTCTGAATTGGAAATCCTTAATTTCCACTTCTGTCTGACAAAACACACAATCTTTTGAAATTTCCTCTCATTTTCAATACCAAGTATACTGCTTGCTCTTCCAGAAACTGCACAAACTCCCCTTTCTCCAGAGATAAGAGAGTATTAAAATGTTTACAAAGATATCATCTGTCACACATGATGTCAATTTCAGGTGCTGGAAAATGCAGTGGGGATTTATACCAAATTAGAGGAATTAAGTAGGTCAGTGAAGTTAACACTGAATATATTCACACTAATTATTTCCCATATGAAATATCACCTCTTGCACAGACATTTATGAGTGTTGGATAAAAATCAATAATTTATCGGGATCTTCACATAATTAAGACTTGCTTAGGGAATCACATCGCTCAAGCAGGATGATAGGTCACTACATGGATGGAAACAGAAGTCTGTATTGCAGGTGTCCTTGCAACAGCATCTTCAGCTCAGTCAGATGAAACTTCACAAACTGCTGTTCTGCTGAATTTCTGTGATGCACAGTTATATTTGTTCATATAAAAATGTGTATTCTAGGCTTTAGAATTCTGTTTATCTATAATTATTTATCACTCTTTTTCTATTTCTGTATCCTGAAAACTTTATTAACAAAGCATTATCATTCATGGAACTGCAGAAAAGAGGAGTATTCTTATTCCTTAAGAAGGCAAAACAAATGTTTGTTTGAACAACAGAATAAATTAAAACTTTGATAATAAAAAAAGACAAAATAAACTGTATTTTTCTCTCAGAATGATAAATTCTTCACAAAAAGTTTAAGAAAACAAATAGTCTGTCTTTCTCCTCTTTTCTTCTTCACCAATGGGTGCTGATTCTTTTGGGTGCCACAAGAAAGGGTCAAACCTTCTCAAGTAATATATGTATTTAACTAACTTTCTAAAAAAGGCAGTAACTAAATTTAAAATGTTATGTCCCTTCTGATATTAAAATCCCTGAGTTGATGCAGCATTAGATGACCCTCTTAGTGTGGCCATAGTGTGCTGCATAAGTCCTGTCCGAGGGGACAATTTTGGCTAATGTGGTCTTCAGAAGTTTTGTAAGATTTTTTAGTATGAACTGTGATAGAAAAGGATGTTTGTATGAGATGTAGCCTCACTTAATGAGAAAGGCAAAGATAGGCCACTGTTTAGCAATTGCTTTTGCCAAGTGAATGCAGCCTCCAGGCTCTTCCATTACCGTCAGCTATCTGGGTTCATACCCTGTGAAGAAATACGGGCAGCACAGCACAATCCAGGAGATCAACTGATATGTGCAATCGTGCCTGCTCAGGTCAGGTGTTATGTGGATCATTAAATCCCCAAAGTACAACAGTCTTTCAGTGTGAATCACTGCATCTTCTCTAGCTTGTGTGAATGAAAGGCAAAGGGTTCAAAGGAGGATACTGGCAAGAGACATTCAGTCCTGTTACTGAGAAAAGTTATTTAGTCTTCAGAAGCTCAACTGGAATGTTTTCATCCACTAGTCAGCTATCTATTTTTCCCTTTTAATCTGTTAAATAAAACGAGAACTCAAGCAAACGTAAAGATGTCAAGATGAAATTATTGATTATGTAGAAAGAGGTATATGCTATTAGGAAATAATTTAGATTATATCTTCCTGAATAGATATAGAAATAAATTCAATCCTTTCCACCATAGGAAAGCTTTTGCATCACAGTAGGCAAATCACTTAATCCTCTCATTTCAAAAGTGGCAATTTATAACACATCCTATACTTTGTACGTCTGACACATTTATGACTTAATTACTGGGATAAATTATGCAGAAATGCTTATCATTCTAGGAAATGGCTGAAATTACTGGAAGCTTCAGGGGTGGAGAAAAGAAGGAAAGTACTTCAAGATATGAAAAAGAAAAAAACACTGAATGATAAGTGAATGTGGTTAATTCTGTACCCTGACTACAGCAGATTATTCTGTAAGGAAAGGGAATTAGACATATCATGGATGAAGGATGCTCTATCCTAACTCTTTCAGGTTTACGTTACATTGCTGTGCTACAATGCTTTATTAATTATACTTTTTTTAGTTTTTAATGATCCCGTAAGAAAAATGGGAAGAGGAATGAAATTTATACTTAGGCTATAGCCAGGGATTTCACATAACTAATCCCAACCATCACATAAAAAGACAGATAATGGGAAAAAGATTGCAAGGTATTATATGACAGTCTTGTGTGTGATAGAAATATTAGAAAAGATTGTGAAGACATGTTAGCATATTCAAGAAACCACTAGTTTCTGACCCTTCGAAGAGCATATGTTGCAGGCGGTGTTCTGCAAGGGTCGGTATGGAGTCCAGTCTAGTGCATTTGTACATCAGCAACTCGGGTAAAGGGACAGACTGCTCCCTCAGCAGGTTTGCTGTTGATACAACACTGTGAGGAGTGGCTGACACACCAGAAGGATATGCTGTCATTCAATGAGATCTTGATCGGCTGGATTATTGGGCAGAGAGAAACTTAATCAAGTTCAACAAAGGTCAGTGTGGTGTCCAGCACTCAGGGAGGATAAACCCCACTCACTATTAAAGGTTACGGATTGACCTACTGGAGAGGAGCTCTGCACAGAAGGATCTGGGAGTCCTGGTGGACAAGTTAACCATGAGCTCTTAATGTGTCCTCGTTGTCAAGAAGGTCAGTGGTATCCTTGGGTGTATTCTATAAACAGAAACACAGGAAGTTTCATCAGAATATGAGGAAAAACTTTACTGTGAGGGTGGCAGAGCCCAAGAACAGACTGTCCAATGGCAGTTATAACTGCTTTTGGTTATTATATTCTCATTAATATGTCCTTAGTCTGAGATCTTACTGTCTTCTTAATAGGGAAAATAAAATGTCCTTTCTTTCTCAGATTATTGTATACTAAGAACACTTAGGTAATACATCTAAACTCTAATCCTGTTGTTAAGGAATTATGTATTTGTAAATATTACTCATTGCATACATTTGATTCAATGAATCAATAATGTAGTTTGCTACAAGTCATCAAAACTGAAAGACGAGAATGTAAACTTTGACTTTTATCTGACTTGCCCACTCTGTGTGACAGTGGATAATTTTATTAACAGAAAGAGGTATAAATCAAAATTTAGCTGTTAATATAAAATTCTAAAATAAAAAAATTAGGAAATGTTATGAATAATATTTTACATTCCTTTCCCATTCCTGGTAAAAGGAATATTTTGAGAAAAAGGAGACAACATCTCTCTTTTTTTTTTAACAATTTGAAGGAATTTGAATGAGATTTTCATTTTTTTATACTGCTGGGAAGAGGAAAACATTGCAGCCAGTGGACTCAAAGAATTTGGACATGTCTTTAGAATTAGAATTGAAATAGTTCAACTACTTAAAATAACTTAGCTTTTTAGATTTACAGTTTCAAAGACCTGGATTCAGATCTATAATTTTTGATTTAGTCAATTGGATATTCAAGATTCGGTATATGTATATATATCCTTGTGTTCTCTTGCTGTTGTACATTTTCATTCCTTCTTTACTGTCACTGTCTTTCTTTCAGTTTCATACCAGTTAAGAGAAGACTCAGACTCCATATTGCCCTTCACATGGAAACGAATTTGTTCACTTACCAATCTATAATATTTCTCTTGAACAGAACATCATTAATGATAGGCAAAGGAATAATTACAGGTTTGCAAATTTCTTTAACAGTTTAAGAGTAACTATAGCATGCTACTTCACCAGTTATTCCTTCAGGTGGTGTTAGACTACTAAAGAGTATAAAAATCAAGGTTATTTTCCTTAGTTAAAGTATTTAAATTTGTACTGGACTTTAATTCTTCATAGTACACAGAGTAACAAGCCATCAAACTAGCTCCAAAACACAGACTATTGCAAGCTGGGATTAGATGCATGAATTACTGCTATGGTTTAACTGCAGCTGGCAACTAAGCATCACACATCTACTTGCTCACTCACTACCTCTCCCCCCAAGTAGGATGGAGGTAAGAGAATAAGTAAAAAAGAAGTGAAAAAACATGTAAGTTGAGATAAAAATGGTTTAATAATTTAAAAAAATACAAAAAATAGGATAGAGAGGAAAATAAAACAGAAGAAAGACAAGTGATACAAATAAAAACAATTGCTACCAGCCAGATGATGCCCAGCCAGTCCCTAAACAACGGGACTCCACTGTCAACCTCTCCACCAGTTTTATATGCTGAATATGATGCCATATAGTATGGAACATCCCTTTAGGCAGTTGGGGTCAGCTGTCCTAGATGTGTCCCCTGTCAACTTCTTACACAGTCCCAGCCTGTTGGGGAAGTTTGAGGGGCAGAAAAGGTCTTAATCCTGTGTTAGCATGGCTCAGCAATAAGGAAAACATCCCTGTTATCAGCACAGTTTCCAGCACAAATCCAAAACACAGCCTGTAATAGCTACTATGAAGAAAATTATCTCTATCCCAGCCAAATCCAACACAGATCCTGTTTTTGACTCCAACTACTCTTTTTAACCTCACCTACCATCTTTCTCCACGGTGGCTTTGTATCAGACAAGTTTTTGTTCTGCTCTTTGCTACCAGTGCTCTACTAAACAGTTTTTTTTCTTCCTGACTTTTACCAAAATATATTTCTGTTCTGATCAATGTCTTAAGGATTTTAATCAAAGACCTTTTTTTAGTAACTGGTCCTAAAACACTGCTTTATTCCATCTTATAAATTCTCTTTAGAAACCTTATTAATATTAGCTTTGTAAGCTACTGCTAAAATAAGACATTAACTAGACAGGCATTTTGTATTTCAGGGAACTCTAGCATCACTTCATTGTCTTTTGATCTATCACTTGGCCTATGAATGTATTTATATATTGATAGGCAATAATATTTGCTTTATTGATAAAACTTGCTGTAGCTTTATCATTAAAGAGCCCATGTAAAGAAACACACTTGAAAGTACACACAAGACCTAAAACTGAAGCAAGGGTAATGAATGAGAAATTAAGTCACCATGTAACCAACACAACTTTACATAAAGAATTAACATATAATTAAGTTCCTATTGATATGCTAATATGTTCATTTTCAGATGTTTAATTGGAAATTATCAAGGCAACTGCAAATCAAGTAGTTTTAACTGCATATTTACAACTATAATATATTTTATTCATTCATCTGGTAATTTTAGCTTACCTTTTTTTCAGTAATCTATGCTATTTTAAAGGTTGTTTGTCTCTTTTTGGGTTTTTGCAATGCTGTTTATTCAGGCCAAATAACACTGAATGCAGGCTAAATTTTGGCAGATCAGACTATGAGACAGAGCTGTTTTCTCCAGTATATACCTTTTGATTCTAACTTGTGATTGTAGCAGTTTGAAGAAAATTCAAGGAGCCATGAGGAGGCAAAATCAGAGTTCCAAGTGATCAGTCTATCACAAAAAATTGTACTTACTGTTCTCTGAAGCCTGACTATATAAGAAACAATGACAGAGTTCACAGCCCTTACTTTTCTTCAAAAAATAAGTTTGTGTTAGAGGTTTTCAAAAGTAAGGAAAAGCATTAGGAAAAAAAAAAGAAATAAATTACTTGATTTACATTTGTGACTATGGTATACATATAGCATATAATCTCTTATTGCTTTGAGCCATGAACTAAAATGAATGTACACATGCAAAATTTATTAAAGTTTTTCAACTTTTTTTTTTTGGTAAAACTGCAAAAATTATTAAAGCAGGTGATCTTTAACACATGAGAAGAGGAAGACCATCCAGTTCATGGCTGAACTTTTAATAAGGCTGTCAGATCATTTTGCCAGTTTCATGTTTTTTCGTGGGATGGACACTGCTCACAGATACCAGGGGATTTAAGTGAACATAAAAACACACACACACACACACACACACAGAGACACATTCTAGACTTGTTCTTTGTTTTAAGCATAGAAAGCATCTGATTGATAATTTAGTATACTTTTTCTGGGAAAGTAGTAATTTAATAGCAAACATTTGACATATAGGAAAAGCAAGCACTGTTTAGTCATTTAAACACAGCAAATTATTTACTATACTGGTATACATTTGCAGTGAGTTTCAATGCAATTTTGTAAAGTTTTGTTTTCCACCTCATAAAAATGCTGTTTGGAAATGACATTATGAACCTTTTAGGGTCTTTGGGGCTTGATTCGCTACATTTGCAGATATTTATTTTTAAATAAATTATTTTTCGTATTTCTTGATGTTTGGGTTTGTTTTGGTTTTTTATAGGAAAAAAGCTAACTGAACGAGTGATAGTATTTTGGGGAAAATTATGAGATTTACTATTCCTAACTGATTCTTCAGTGTTTTTTTTCTGTAGTTTAGAGTCCAACTGCATTCAAAAAGATAAGATGGATAGTTAAAAATTGGGCTGTGAACCACCGAACCTGGAAATATGACAGAGATAAAACAGCTAAATAGGCAGAGAACAAAATGTAAAGAGAATTTATAAAAGGCAGACTTGTTCTGTCAGCCTTCTACTCTTCCTGTCTCAGCTTTCCTTCTTCTTTATGAACCTGCACACTACTTATGAAGAGAGTAATAAAATTTGCAGGAAAACTTACTATGCATTTTTTTAAATTTAACTATTGCATTTACCTTGCAATACTGTGTATTTCAATTTTTCCTGTGACCCATTATGTAAACAGTGCACACACAAAAAAACAAGGTAACAACTGACCCCTCCAAAGAAAAATTCAAACAAAATTAACTTGATTGAAACTCAAGTCTGTCTGCAGTTTAAGAGAAAAAGGAGTCTGACCAAACTCTAGTTCACTGGAGGGTTGCCTACTGCTGATTTTTATTATCTTCAATTATGTAGAAATAATGCCCTTTCTTTCCTTGAAGAGAGAGTTAGTTGTCCTAATTACCTCTCAGACTACAAAGATGTTTCCCTGTGAAGATTGTGATATATATCAGTGCTGTTTCTTTGCCAAAACGCTTTTGTGCTCTTCTTTGTTAATGCTCTATTAGTTGCAGAAGGTGTCCTTTTCCAACTCATAAAGGTTTTTTCCCCCAAAGCAAAAAATATTCCCTCACTATAATGAATCATACTATCAGACAAGAATATCAAATGAAAGTATATATATTAGGTATTTGTTCTTTCTGTCTCTAAACCACTTCACACAGAGTAATATAAGCAATGAGATGCAAACAAACAATAAATGTCTTTGGTTTTGATAATGAACTAATGAATGGAATAGCCAGAAATATCTCCGGGCATAATAGCATTTATAATAATTTTGGCAATTAAAAATATGTTCACTTCAGAGGTTTGAATTCAGTAAGAAAAAAAAAGCGTTCTATGACCTTAAAAAGGAGTCAACTGGTAAGCTATAAAAGAGAAAATTATCAAGTATGGAAAAGAATGAATATCAGTTGGACTGCTGAGAAATTGTCTCATTTATGCCATGAAATACTCAGGAAGTTATTGCAAGGATAAATTTATTATTTGAAATTTACTGATTTTCTTATAGCTTGATGCATACTAATGCTCTAATTAATCACTTTGACGACTCTCAGATTGTATTTAATTGCAACTAACTTTAGAGGTCTATACTGTGGATATTGTTCGTTGTTCCAAACTTTTGATACATGATTCATCCAACTAGAAATAGACATCTGCTTTATAAGGAAATCAGTTTGCTTAAAATTGTGTCCATGTCACAGACAACTATATAGAGAGACTTGGGTGGCTCCAGAACTCTGTCCTGTACGATGTAGATAAATTTCCATGTCTGGAGAGAAAATATATGCTCCATTTACCACAGATGATCACCAAACGCTGTAATATTTTTGCTTCTTTGTAGTGTTTTCTATCCCTCCTTTAACAATGCTCAAAACCAACCATCAACAGCAGTCAACGTTTATAACATGAATATTTTAAATCAGCAATTTTGTAGGAAACTCACGTGTTCAATGCTTGTTAGGGATTTTACCCTTACAGAGCGTTAAAGACTATTTTCTACATACCATTGTTTTTGCAAAATACTACTGACTCTTAATATAAAATATGTGTTGGAATCTACTGAAATCTACTAAAAACAAGTAAAAATTGAGGTAAAAATTTTTTTATGCTTAAAGAAAATGAAATTGTGCATATATTTCACTAGATCAATTTACCACTGAAATTTTACATTCATCCATAGTGTTCAGGATTTTGATTATAAACTGAATTAATATACCTCCTTGAAAAAATTTCAATGACTCAGTAGTTGCAAAACCAGCCTTTAATTTCATTATGATGGTAACGTCTTTGCAGTACAAGTAAAGTCTGATAAAAAAATCTCATTGACTTAATTTGAAAAATTGTTCAGCTGCAGGAATAAGCATTTTTTCATATATATTACTACATAATTATTCTAAAATTTCTATTTCTCATGTATGTACCTCTAATTTATAAACAAACGTTTATCAACTTGTTACATATAAAGATGTGTGTATATACGTGTATTTTCTTCCTAGCATACAATCTTCTTGACTAAAACTTCTCAAATGATCCTAGTTAGATGAAATTATTGATCTCATGATGTCTCATATTTTATTTCTCATATATTATTATATAAATATTTTATGTTTTAATTATATATTTACAACATAACAATTCCTAACAGGAGATTGACTGCTGTCCTTCTTACTCGATGAGAATCAATCAGATAATGATAATTTTCAGTTTCCAATTCAGGCATTATACTTAACTTGGTCTGCTTTCTTAAATATAGATATCTACTGCTACCTACTTTGGAGTATGTTGATAAAAAAAATATAATCATTTTTGCCACTCCTTTTTTTTCTTATTCAGGAATTCAGGAGTTGATGCTGACATGAGGACTAATTTCAAAAGCATGGCTGGCTTACATATTTGACCATTACTATTCAGACTCCGTATCTTAAAGGTTCTTTTTTTCTAATTAAAGCCAAGAAAAAAAGCAGTGGAGATGTCCACAGACTTATTTCCTCTCTTAGGACTAAAGACCTTGAAGTTATGGGGTTCAGGGATTGTATTTTTGAAGCCATTATGTCAGATCTGCTAATAAAAAAAAAATAATGATTTTTTTTTTTTTCATTGACACTGCTGCAGTTGACTAATAAAATTTGAGGAAGCCATACATAAGAAAAGTAATACAAATCTAAACAAATTGAGCACCCCTTGACTACAGTGCAAATTAAAAGGAAGCAACAATTCAAGCAACTTTTTGTACACTTATTATAAGGACTTATTACTAGCAAATTTTCTAGCAGAAAATTTAGTATAAACATAGTTGCTTAGATTCAGCTAATCTGCTAGTTGTGCCACCTGTACATAGGAACTGGTCAAAATAAAATTTTACTTATGTCATCTCTACCACCTGTGATACAGTAATGTATCTGCCATATACAAAGAAAAACATTTTAAAAGTATTCAATGCTAATGGTCTTATAAAAAGAAAACTTTTATTAACTTGGTAGATACAAATAATTTAAGATTCTGGTTATGGTTCTTTTTGTTCTCTGCATGACCAAGCCTTCTAATGGCCACACTTCCATGTTGTCTTCTATTTGTTATCAACTTTCGCAAGCCACTAGAACTATGAAAATTAATTATTTATATATATTTATAAATACACACATAGAATGTTCTATGCTATTCATTCAGATGAAATATTTTTCTATCAAAAAAATCTGTTATTGTCTAGCTATGTTGTTCAAAACTGTAATTTTAGAATCATTTTTAAAAGGAGGTATCTGTATTTATCTCAACCAACAATGTGGTTGAGACACAAAAAGAATTTAGAGCAATCTAGATTTGTTTTATTTGAAGTTCTAGACTTATATGGCTGTGGATTGATATACTCACAGAGACCTATGATCAATACCTCAGATTCAATCAGTTGCTTTGCACTATGAAATTGAAATAAGTTCTTAATTCAGATCTCTGAACTAGGAATAAAAATTATATAGGATAAACAGCTGGATTGGGTCTCCTTTTAAAGAAAATAAAATAACTTAGATTATGTATTGCATGAAAACATTAAAATGGTTTTCCTCTCTCTTTATATCAAAGAGAAAAACAAAGGAATCATAAAGGACATCTTTATCATTGCCTTTACCTCCACTGAACAGTAACTATTCTTTGGCTTGTATTGCTGAAGAAGAAGGTATTCCAGCATGTGGAATGCTGTAACAACATTACAAAAACATCCCTGAAGTATGAGACAGAGACTGATTATTGGAAGTTTTAAAAACAGAGACCAATTGTTTAAATGTTTCAGCATGAAATGATCAGCTTTTTTATCAGATCTGTAATTGTAATTAATTTTACCTTGGAAGCTGTAGAATATGGCTTATCAGTAGTTGCATGGATTAAAAACAAAATATAATTCACAAAATTGAAGTCCTATACTTCACTACTATGCTTAAATCCTCTTACATTTTTTTGTCAGCTGACCACTCCTCCCATTGTATACTGTTCTTACAGTAGTTCATTTGTTTAATGTTTTAATGCTCCCAATTTTGCCATAGTTTCAATAATTTGCATTATTTTCAAAGTTTCTTTTGGAAGTAATAGTGATTAATATTACAGTTTAATACAAAAGAGCCAACAATCAAAAACTGATTTCCACTTATAGACCAAATTATAAGGTTTTGTTTCTTCATAGAGTTAGGGTGATGTTCCTAAGACAACTAAAATAAGCATCTAAGAAATCCTGAGTTTGGCCACATAAGAAATAAATGGAAGTCAGAAATCTTGAAATTTGCTCTTCCTGACACTGTGAAGGTTCAGATCATCTATTATCAATACCATCAAAAGAAACATGAATGGAACTTATCTCTAGACTCCCATATTTAGGTGCCTAAATACAGAAATGGATTTCAGCTCATACATCTAAATATTGATCACTCTGTATTTAGATTCAGTTGCCTAAATACAGGTTTCTAGTGCTTGCTCACATGATATATGCTACTCTACTTGAGCTCAGGCTGCATCCTCAGCTGGACTCAGGTGTCCTGTAGGACATCTGTAATACATCTGCCAGCCTTAGCTGAAACTGTCTCAGATAATCTAGGGAATGTGAGAGGTGGGCAGATTCTTATGTTTAGGCACACGAATCAGTGCTTGAGACGTAAAGTCCCACAACAGAGGGAATAGATGTATAAATCTAGTATCTTATGCCATTTCAGAGAACCAAATGTATTTCACTTTACCTTCAGCTGTCTCTGCTCTCAATCCTGTATCCCATTATCATTACTCTGCAGATGTCTTTGATATCTTAGAAAATACTGGAGAGCACAGGATGTAAGTGTGCAGGGAGCTGAACTGTGTATCTGGTCACCACAATAAATGGACACTAGAGAATGATTCAGGTGACCAAATATATAGACTTTTACTTCACTGAATACTTTTCCAGTACTTCATTTTCTACATTGGCTATTACAACTGCTTCCACACTGAGCAGCATTTTATGTCTCTTGAGCAGCTTATCTGTTTTCTTAGAATACAATAGGCTTTTTCAGTTGGAAGTGACTTACAGTCACAGCTGCCTGAACACGTCAGAGCTAAGCAAGGTAAAGCATGTTATTACAGGCATTGTCTAAATGCCTCTTAAACACTGTCAGGTTTTTAACACCAACCACCTCTCTCTACGAAGCCTGTTTCAGGATTTGTCCACCCCCTCAGTGAAGAAATGCTTCCTGATGTCCAGTCTGGACCTCTCGGTGCAGCTTTGAACCACTCCCACGTGTCTAATCACTGGGTAGCAGGGAGAAGACTTCAACACCTCCCTCTTCACTGCCTTGTCAGGAAGCTGTAGAGACCAATGAGGTCACTGCTCAGCCTACTTTTCCCCAAATTAGATAAGTCCAAATTCCTCATCCATTCCTCAGGTGACATTCCTTCCAGCCCTTTCACCAGCTTTGTTGCCCTCTGCTGGACAAATTCAATTACCTTCACATCCTTCTTAAATTTTGGGGCCCAGAACTGCACAGGGTATTCAAGGTGCGGCCTCACCAATACAGAGGGATGGTTCCTTCTCTTGACCGGCTATCTCCACCTAAACTTCAAACTTTAGCAATATTTTAGGAATCTCCTTAACCACAGCAATCTGAAGAAAGGCATGATGTTCAGCCTGATATGGGAAATAGACTTTTAAAAGCTGTATTGAAACTGTTTATTCTAGCTCAAAGTTCAGCTAAAATATAGTGGATTACTAAATTACTGGGTTTGTGCAGATTAAGTTCAATTCTTCAGTGTCAGTTAGCTTTGCTAACCCCAAGGTTTGCATTAGAATTACAGTTTGTAATTTATATGGGAGTTTTAAGGTGCTAGCAGATGCAGTAAAAACACATCACAGTCTTTGCCTTCGCTGAAGTTCACCTCATACAAGAATTTTTAAATCTCTTTTTTTGACCTCCTGTAACAGATTTTGAAACCGATACATTTATAGTATTGGTATCATAACCCTGTGAATCTGACAATTTTCTAGTGTTAGTGATTGAACGCATTTTGTGATTGAATTCTTACAGAGAATACTTCTTTACTTGCATAATACTTCTTTCTAACTAAGCTGTCGCTAAAAAAACTCAAACCCCCACACTTCTCTCCTAAAATCTAGAACTGCATGAGAAAATGACTGCCAGCTTTGATGTTATCATAAATCAGTGAGAAAATTTGTGGCAGATGCTGATCTTTGCTGCACATTGCAACCTAAACGAATCTCTGCCATTTTCTCTAGAATTGTTGTTGGCTGATGCTGCTTCACAGATTCAATTTATCTAGTGTATGATTTTTTATAAACTGCTTTAGATTGTGTTTTGTTTTTATCATCATGAAAATTTTAAAAGCAACATTGGAACTGAACCTGCGTACTAGAAACACACACATACACAGAATAGACTGAAGATTTTTAAAATTGCTCAAGACATTTTAATATTCAGGATGTTGCATTATGTACTGAAATTCCATGCAGGCACAGCATTTAAGAACTGCAATATTTTTCCTGCCACGTTTCTACCGTTCTTTGACTTCATACTAGTTAAATCACATTACATTACACATTACTCTTTCAGATTACTGTACATTTTTGAAAGAAAGATATTCCCCACGCAAAATAATTTTCTAAGTGTTAAATCAAAATAGTGTGTATTGTTTTCATTATATTTTATTCTATAGAAGCATGCAAAGCCAAATAATGAAAGAAATAGGCTTTGGAAAAGCTACTGAAAAGTCACAACTCCTAATTATATTTTTGATCTGATCTCTGCCTTCATAATGGTCTGAAGCAAAATACGACTATTTACAATCTTACAGTTTCCAGATTCTGAGATGCTCAATGTTAGAATAAAGTTTTGAATATGAACTAGTGTTAATTGTTGTCATGGTTTATGAATGGTATTCCCCAATTCAGTGCCCCCCACCTGAGACTCTCCCAAACCACAGGCCGATCTCTCACCCTTCCCCTCACCCTTGCCACTGTGGTGGGATGGAGTTGAGAACTGGAGGCACAAAAGGCAAAGATCACAGGCTGAGATAGGAACAATCTACTGGAAAAAGCAATGAGATAGGAAAACTAACAGTAACAGCACTGATATTAAAACCAAAAATGTACAATAGAGTGATTCATGTACAAAATGCTCACTGACCCTGACCCAGCCCAGCCACAGCCGGTGCCACCCCACTGCTCTGCCCAGCTTGGGACCGCCACCACACTACCCTATCTGCTCCTCCACCAAGTTTTTTCCCAACCAGAAACCACTCCCTTTTTATCAGAAGTCAGAGTCCCTTCTCCCTGTCCCCAGCAATGATGTGAGGTTATATCAACATGCTGATCCTGACCATGCCTCCTCAGCCACTTTCCCTCTCAGCTGCTGCAAAAAATTAGTACTGTCCTTGGCTAAAACCAGGGCACCTGTAAAAACCTCCTAGCTGGAATTATACTAAAAAGGATTTTAAAGTAACTATTAATTTTGCTGGTTTAAAGTATTCATTCTATGAATAATCGATTGTTTAATCATGCTACATTGCTGTTATTGAGAAAAATACTCCAATACCATTAATAATACAATTATTAATTTATTAATTAATTTAAATTGTTGGGTTTTTTTTAAATTCTGCCCAGAATGCTTTTCCTAGTATTCCAACAAATCATTTGATCACAGAAAAAAAAATTAAATAATTATATGGTTCTCTAGTCCAACTCACCCCTCCAGGGAAAATAATTTACTAACAATAAACCAAAAAAATATTGACCTCAATGATTGACTGTGGGAATCAAAACCGCTGGACACTTGTTGTGCAATATTAAATTTTACACAGTTGCTAAGCTCAAAACTAAATTATCATCCTCCTAAGTCTAATTTTATTAATATATGCAAATCTGAGAGCGTATTTGTAAGTCAAGAGTCATTTACTTCTCCAAAAAGGTCTATACTTTCAAGTGAACACAAGTCAACACTGGAAACTCTGCATGTTCATGAAACACTGAGAGTTAAATTCCTGGTGGCAACAAGCCTTACAACAAATAAATCCACAGATGCTCCCTTCACAGTGTCACAGAACTACTCAAGAGGAAATAGATTTTGCACTGTGTTTTGCTGCTCCTTCAAGAAATTACTCTTCAGTCTTAACAAACAGCCATTTAACTCTTTCTAGTGACTGGAGCATCTGTTCGTCAATTGGATGTTCCTTAACATTCAAAACCTCCAAAATTCTTTCAGAAAACAAGGATTATGACTGATTATTTCTACATAATAATAAATAGACCTCAAACCCATACAGTTAAATAATGAGCTTCCCGTGAAATAACACTTTGGTATCTTAACTTCAGACCAAAAACCAGCTCCTAGGGTGACAAGTTTCACAGCACTGTAGAATATACTTTTTCCTACAAAAGCATTAATCATTTAATTGTATCATTACTTGTGATCTTTTATTTTATTTATATTGACATACAAGAGAAAATATGTATACTGATTTTTGACAGCATGCAAGTAGACATCAGATAGCAACAGTACTTAAAGTGAGATATGAAAGACAATTTAAAGTATAGTTGACAAATTTTGCAGGATGTGTCGAAGTGTAGCATCAATTAAAACATTCATCTCACAGCACTTATGTTAAGTTTCCCATACAACTGAATCACAGATCCTGGAGTTGCAAGTAGAGCGGTTTTGTGCAATGATTCACTTTTTAAAATTACATCAAATTTTCATTTCCTACAGTACTGTAAAAGTACATTGATTAGAAGAAAAGTGCAGTTCAAGTAAATAAAATCTAGCTGTGGTATCTAGTTGATACAACTGGGAGGCCAAACTACTGAGGTCAAATTCATACTGCTTTCATCTATTAATGTTACTAAGATAGTAACAAACTACATTCTTTAGCATTATTTGCTCCCTACAGTTTTCAAATTATCTTTTTTTTTAATAACTCTCTCTGTTACTGATATAAAGTAATCAGTTTGGTACATGTGACAATACTCATCCATTGACACCATTTCAAAACTGTAACATTTTTCCACTACCCTGCAATATTTTCAAGCAGTCTTGCCTTAATTTGCAGGGCATTGCTTTTGTTGTAAAACAATTTCATATTTTAAAGGATATGCAAGAGGTATGAGCTTGAGCACAGTTTGAGCTAAAAGATATATTACTGACAAGGGGTTTTTATGTGGCACACTCAAATGATCATTAGTGACACATTTGAATAGCTGCTAGCTTCTGTCAGTGTAATTTTCCAAGGCTTCACTAGCAGTGAATCCTTAAAAGGACTTTCCCAGACAAAGTATTTCATACATTCCATCCAGAACTTTTCTCTAACAATAGTCTGTATCAATTTTTTGAAAGAGATCTAATTTCATTTCAGTAAAGTATAGAAATCCAGATTCAGAGTTTAAATTATACGCCTTTATTTCACTCAGCATAAAGTTAAAATTTTGATTTAAAGATCCTATCTAGTGACTTAACTGACATTCAGGGTTTGTTTCCTTGTTCCTTTCCCCAGGAAACATACGTAGGTAAAAAAAAATTATATTCACAGAATCATTGAGTCTGGAAGTAACCTCTACAGACTACCTAGTTCAACTGATTCTGATCAAGCAGTGGCAGCTACAGCAGATCATTCAAGACAATATCTGGTTGAGTTTTAAGTTTTTCCAAGGACAGAGACTCCCACAGCCTCACTGGATAACCTGTTCCAGCGCTCAGTCACACTCACAATTAAAAAAAATAAAAAAACCCCCCAATTCTCTTCTTCAGATTTAACTTAGTGTGTTTTCTACATTATGATTATTGCTTCTAGTCCTATCAGTGAGCACTACTGAGTGAGAAGAGCCCGGTTTATTCTTTTCTACTATGTCCCATCAGATTTTTAAACATTTTATTAAACTCATCCTTAAACATTATTTCCTGCAAGCTTAACAAGAACAGTTCCCTCAATCCCTTCTGAAATGAAAGATGCTCCAGTCCCCTAACCAGCTTTGTGGCTCAATGGCCACATGATGCACTTACTTCAGTAAGTCCATATCATACTTGCACTAGGAAGCCCAGACTCAGACACAATACTTCAGGGGAAGATCACCAGCGCCAGCTTGGGTGGAGTCATAGAAAAAGTGAATCATAGAATATTGTGAGGTGGAAGAGACCCACAAGGATCACAACTCCTGACCTTGCACTGAGTAACCCCAAAAATCTGCGTGTAGTAATCACAAGCCTCCTCCTTTATTTTTCTGAGATAAGTACATTGAATGGTTTAGTCTTTTCCAATAAAATGAGATATCTATTCCTACATATTAATTTAAAGTATTCTGTCTCTTCTCTAATTTCAATTTCTCTTTTATTGAAAAGTATGATTAAGAAATATGTGTGGGGATTTTTTTAAAAAAATATCACTATTTTCTTTTTCAGGAATACTCATGCTTCTCTATCTCAAATTAAAGTATCCTGACATATATTTTCTATTATCATAGTGAGAGAAAAACAACCACAAATACCCTTCCATGATCTGCCATTAGTTAATATTCTACATTCAGAACTTTTGTGTTGAAACAAATAGCAAAACACAGCTAATTTAATATTTTGTGACTCTGAGATTCATAATTATTAGAATTACTTTTTGTTCTCTTTTTGCTTAATTTCTTCCTCAAATATCAGGATTTCTTCTCTTTTTTTCATTATGTAAGTAGAGTTGTTGTTGAATATTGTTACATTTTCTATATAATTGTTAGTTTGAGGGTAGTCTTTCTTTAATCATTTGTTCTAAAATTTTGTGTTATACTGAGATCAAGTTAAACTAGAAAATCTGTGGTTTTCTTTTCATGTAATATGTATTTACACATATTTGTTCTACTTAGTATTCCTCACTCATACAGTGTGTGCAGACAGCATAAAATAGGACTAGTTGACAACTGTGTGAGCATAATTTCAGTTAGACCTACAGGACAAGGGCATAGCTTAGTTATAATGATAGGGGAGTACCTTGCACATAAACACGCTGCTAAGCACTGGCTGTTATGAAAGATGCAAACATATCAATCATTTTGAAAGTTTTGAACATGTCCAGAGTCTTCCAGAGGAGTAAACCATAACTGATATCTGTTCGTTAGGCACTGAGTGACTGTAAACAGGACACTCATGGAACAGAGATCCCAGTCCTGATCCCAGGGTCATTCACAGAAGTCAGGTCCTAGTCCAGCACCATACAAAGTATGGATGGAGCCTCTTCCACCCAATCCAACTTCTGGACCACGTTGTATTTGAACAAGGAAATCACATAATTCATAAAATTGCAGATATTTGTAACTAAAATATTTTAATATCCAAGTCCATTTACTCTCCTCACTGCAATTTCATCTTAACTATGATGCCATGCCACTCCCAAGTTTACATTTTGTAAAATCTTCTTGTCACTTAACTTACGTGCAGTTCTTCTGTCAGCTGAGTTATCAAGGAAGTAAGACTTCACCATCAAACTTCAGCTACACAGTGCTCCTTTTATCTAACTTTTTTCTTTTCTTAATAGAAAATAGTCTTCAAAGTGCTTTCAATAATAGAAAATTAAAGTACAGAAAATTACAGTCATCTTTAACCTCTCCTTCACTTAATCTCTTCATTTTTTCCAGCATGCCATCTCATTTTCACGGTATAATATTGCGTGTCTAATTTAAAATACCCTTCTAGTGTTTCTTTGTGATCAGTGAGAGGAGATAACTGTATCCAGTTTTACTCAGCACTTAATTTTTTTGATAAGTATTAAAAAATTACAGTGCATTCATTCCACTTCAGTGATTCCTTCCCACAGGCACCAGAGCACAAATGCAGTGTCTTCATGCCAGCAAACATTGGTAAGAGTCACACTTGGGTGGGTGAACTCAGAACTCTTGCCTGTTAAATACTCAAGTAGAGATCTGTCATTCCCTGCAAATACAGGTGGATTAGACTTCCTCCCATGATTGCCTATCCCACCAAGTGACCATAACACCAACCAACATCTCATTATGTTCATGAAATAGGTGTTATACAGTAAAATTTTGCTGATTTGAATCTAATATTTACTATCCACTATTTGAAGATTTTTATGTTGAGAGTAAAACACTCATTAAGTGCTTTCAACTAGTAAAAATTTCCAGTAGTGTTAACCTCAATTTTTTTGCTTATTCTTGTTATTTTGCCCTGTACAATTGTCTCAGGGGAAAAATTATTTCACTGAACATACTCAGAATTCTCCATTTTTATAGTTTTGGCTAGTGTGGCACATGTCCTATTTTGTGGCGAGTTAGCCCAAATCACTACACAAAATAACGCCATTGACGTACAGAGGTTAAGTCACAACACGTGAAATAATGAGGTAGTATCAACTGCTCCTAGTTGAAAATTTGAAAAAAACCTAGGAAATCTACTTTTCTACACCAACAAGGATTCCCTGTACTCAGTCAAACTACTCACAGCGCTTATTGCTGCCAGTATTATTATTTTCAAATTGTTCACATAACAATAGAGATGGAAGTGATTATTCTCCTAACGTGTAATGCAGCTACTATTGAAAATATTAGAAGCCAGCCATCTGGTAAGGATACAGTCTATTTCCCTCCAATATCATATAGTTTAGATATTGGCAGCCATTCAGACTAGCACTCTCCCAATAAAGCACTTATTTTTTATTTTTCAGAGACTGATGTATTTTCAGAAATCATAGATAGTTTGTCCTGAAGAAAAGAGACAGTTTGTGCTGATTTTGTCCCAAATGAAATATAAAGAGGATGGAATTAAATAGAAATATTTTGGGAGTAATGCATTGAAGTTTATTTAAATGTGTTTAAAATAGCCTTAGAGCCCATGAAACACAAACAAGAATGAATTCATGTGCCTAAGAGAGATACAGAAAAGCTCATCTAAACTCTTTGGCAATTGAAGTGGTGTATTTCTTCCCTGTTGTTTTGGAGCTTTTTAATTACTCAGTATATCAAAGAATCTAATGTAATGATGAGCAGGAATAAGGAAAATAGGCTTCTCTATTCTAATTGTGTGATTTAATGTGGGGGCTTAGCCTCTGACAGTTGCCAGAACCCCACCCAGCCATTTTAATTACTCTGCCTCCTCAAAAGGACAGGGGGAGAAAAGAAGGTGAAAAGCTTGTAAGTTAAGACAAAGACAGGGAGAATGCTTATAAATTACTGTCATAGGCAAAGCAGGTTTAAGTAAGGGAAAACTAATTTAAATTAGTCAGTTAAAATAAATCAAAATTTAAAACACTTTCTCTGCCTCAGCCCTAGGCTCAACTACGCTCCTCCTTTTTCAAGTGCCTAATTAGTGTCACACAGATTTCTTTTTCATTACACCAAATTAAAACCTCCTGTTTCTATTTGTGGCCACTGCCTCTTGTTCCCTCACTATTCATTTCACTGAAGAGCCTGACATTGTCAGTAACCTCCCTTTGCACACTGGGAAACCGCTCTTCCGTTCTCTCACTGCTTTCTTTTCTCCAGTTTAAACGAGCCTTGTACATTATCATTTTGTCACAGTGCAAATGTTCCAGTTCCTGACCATATGGGTGGCTCTCCAATGAATTCACTCCAGGCAATCAACTTCCTTCTTGTACTGGTAAGTTCAAATCTAGATTCGGTATTCTTGATGCAGCTAATGAGCACCAGGTAAGAGGGAATGCACAGGTCCCTTATTATGTGGATACAGCCTGGTCTGCTGCTCATTCATGACCACCAAGGCACATAATTTCCTTCTGTTTAACCTACTGTCCACCAAGATCTGTCTCAGCAGAGCAGCAATTTAGTCAATTAGAGTGTCTCTCCACAGTACTCTGTCAAAACTGCTATTATGCTGCACTGGTACACCATCCAAAAGAAAGACCAGTGTGCAAAATTCTGTAGAAACTATGCTCTGATAGCTAACTGAATTCCTTGTTAGTGTTTTATACCTTGATACCTTACTGTACTCCTTACCTGAGATTTTTTTATAGGACTGTAGGATGGATATCCACCACATTTCAGTATGGAAATATAGACGAGTAAGACTGGGCTATGCAGAGCTGTCTAGTGTAATTTGACATGTTCAAATTTCAGGTTCCAGGAATTCTATGTTTCAGGAGGTGTGGGATTTCTTCAAAGTCTGTCGTATCTTCCAACTCCTTACAATTTCCTCAGATGCTGCATAGCATCTGAACCAGTACTAGAAATCTATATTTCAGCTGCTAAATTGCATTTGGCTCTGTTTTCAGTAGGTAAAGAGAAAGGGACTCTTCTGGGAAAAAATTCTTCCAAACAAATGTGAACATGTGCTTTAGGATGATATGCATTATATTGTCTTTCGTAGCACAGTTAATCACATCCTATATTAAATATCTGTGTTTAGTTAATAAAGTGTTGCACCTCAGATGGATAATTCTCAAAATTTGCAGAATACAGATCAGATGATTTCATGTTATTAACTTCCCCTTCGGACCCATGTCAAGGTTGCAAACTTCAACATTTAAAGACTCGGTGATTTAGGGATTGGAACAGCTCATCAAACCCAGTCTGCCAAACCTAATAGGAAACTGAAAAGGCAGCTAATAGAGCTTATGGATACATTTACTCCCCAGAGGTTTTTTCTGTGTTGAGGACTTTCTTTCACCAAGATATTCTTTCATTTGCTTTTTGGCTGGCTGTTTTAATTCTGTTTAGTTAAACACTGGAATTATTATAGATTAGGTTTAATCCTTAGAAAAATAGTGTTGGGTTACATTGCTAAGGGGAAAAAATACAAAGATCCAGTAAAGGTCAGATAAACAATGGCAGGTGGAGAAAATTTAGTAATCTAATCAAGGCAAATGGACCATGTGGAACCAGCTGGTCTAAGACTAACAAAGGTGAACAACAAGATTATTGTCCTGGATGTGAGTCCACACAGCAGTAGTCAACCAAAAAGATTCTCTTCACAGAACTCTTTGCAGACTAGAGGTTTATTGCCTTTGAGGACTTTAGATTTATGGTATACAGGAGGAAGAACATTTGAGAATTGTGTGGAAATTTACAGAAGAATGTTTAAGTACATTGTGGGGATATTGAAGACTTCTGGGATGTTCAGGGCAGACAGTAAACACAAGGAAAGGGAGAGACTGAGGCAGATTAAGGATAAAGAAGCTTGGGAAAAAGGAGGGAGAAGGATATTAAGGGAGGTTTCTTCACTTAGTCTTAACTGGAGAACAGTAGCATTTCAGCAATGATGTTTCCTATTCCTTTGCACTGAAACTGAAGAAAGGGTCTAGTTCATCTTTTGCACTTTTAGGTAATTTAGGGCTTGCTATTGTGCTGTTTAGATTGCCTAACACCTGCCTATGAGCTGCTGGCTTGATGTTACTGTAAGAGAACATTTTCAATTTTCTGTATCCCTCTCAAGATATCACAGTTTTCCTGAGTACTGTTGATGTTTTAGTTGATACATATTAAGACTGGAGAGCCACAAAGGAGCCACAAGAAAAACCCATGGCTGAGCTTTTATACTGTAAATGTGGCTAGAATGTGCCATTTAATTTACGGCCAAAGAGTAATCTCTGTACTGATTTTACTGGGTAGTACAAACATACTTATTCAGCAGCTAGTTACGAACGAGTCACATTTATGTTATTTGGTGTTTCTACAGTTTAATGTACAGTTTGGTGCAAGACACATTTAATACTGAAATACAATAAGCATTCACCAAAAGGAAAAAATGGTTTATACCGCATTGAAATGCAGGTTTACTTGTTACTTACTTAAGTGCCGGTGGCTGCACTTCCTGTTCTAACAAAAAAAAAATGTGAACCAACAACTACTTTGTCTAATAAAGTAGCTCAAAAAGAATGGAGGAAATTTTAGATGAAAGACAACATTTTTTTGGCCCACTAGAAGAACTCAAAAAGGATATAGGCTGTAGGAAATTTACGAACTCTTCCAAAAATAATAGGAGAAAGGATATGATTTACGATTCAATTCTACTTAATGTGCAATCTCAGAAGTGATCGCAAGTGTATTCTATGACATCAGCTCTTCAAGAATGTCTGTATTCAATGAGTGATTCTATTGATGAACATTATAAACAGTTCAAACTGGAACATGTAAATGGAAACCCCACTTGCTTTCTCATGAGAAAGAACACAGCAAGTCATTAAAACAAGAAAGACTGGGAGATATCTGCTAAGGGCTTCCTGTAAATATAATAGGGAGATTTTCTTTCATTTCTGTACCACTGCACTCTTACAAGTATTTATATAGGTGTTTACAATTTTGAGTGTTCTTAAGAAAGTATCTGCAAATTAGTTTAATCTAGTTTGATTTTTTTTGTTCCTTTTTGGTGGTTCAGCAACCCTGATAGTTACATGACATTCTATTCTTTTTAAGAGTATGCCAAAATTGTAAAGCAGTCACTGGGTCACCTTAAGCAGTCAGTACCTTAACTGCTGCACACTCTCAATGTTCTAAAACTAAACTACTACATTCCCTTGGAGAGTTTGTATTGCACAAGCCAGGGTAGCAGGAAAGTCTTCCCACAACTTCTGGTGACTTCAAAGGCTTTCTGGCACACAGAAAGGTCTTAATATGCACACATAAGTCCCTGCATATACATGCAAAACAAAGGGAAATCCAACAGTTATTTCTATACACATATGTTAAGTTGTTGTAACAGGCATCTCTAATTCCAGCTAACTTTATTGGTTTGCTCCTCCAAGGATTTCTGTGAAAAAAAAGTTTTATCTACTTATTTATGCCTTCAAAAGCATAAAAGACAGTTAATGCAAGAAGGTGAGTAAGTGGACATACCAGGTTAATGTTCTAGCTGTGAAAAATATCTAATATTTTCACTTAAAATAGAAGGCTTTTCATGCTCTTTTGTCTTTTGAACAAAACCTGGAGTAACTCAGACATATAACTCTTATTTTTTCAGTTGGTCTTCCCAGAGTTGTAGTAGAACCATATTTAGAAAATCATGCAAGGAAGCTTGAAATGTTGTAGCTAACACTGCTATCTCTTTAAGATCCAATTTGCTAATTTGTCAATTTTTTTTAAAGTTTCTCTTTTTAGTTTGTCTTAATTTCTCTACAAGGAAATACATATATATTCTTAGTTGGAACTACAAATCTGGTATCTCCTTTCCCACAGGAAGAATACCATTTAAGCAGTAAATACCTGATTTATCTAAAGATGCCTATTGATCATTCATGAACAGAACTGGAAAAAAAAATTTACCCAGGAGGACGACAATTATGTTCTAGTACATATCTTTAGTCAGTTGAGATGTATGTAGGTATTTAAGAGAATCTATGGTTTCTTCATAAAATTTATTTGTTAATTCACTATAGATCAAATCTATTCAGTTTTGCTTTCCCCTTAGAATATTTTAAACAAATGCTTGAGGCTAAGCATAAGCTTTATTGATTCACTTTTCATTCTGGTTTTATTGACACTGACAATCTCTCATGTCTAGACACTGCTGCTAAAACTAAGGCTGGCACGGTTCTAAAAATTTATTATTCCTTTTTAAAATTATTTTTATTTTTGCTCTGTTTCAGTTTAAAATTTGTCAGTCTCTTACAAAAAAGATGTACACTGTACTTCTAATATCAGAAAGAATGTCTTTTAGATGTTTCTTATAATGTTAAATCAGCCTAACCCTTATCTGAACCAAAATCAGCGATTTTATGATGGGAGTAACACTGAACAAAATTTAATTAAGTAAATGCATTCCAAAATTATTTCGCATCCAGCTAAATTTCTAGTAGCTTATGAATGACTGTATACTTAACTAATGGAAGATATTCCATCCTGCAAACTCTGTGGCAGACTTCTTATTTGCACTGAATGTACTCCACTACCTTTTGAAGTATCAAATCATAAAGTCTGGCAGCCTTTTTCTCACTTTGGGAAAGCCTACGGCTTTTGGAGGAAATCATGGCACACCAAAGAAGTCCCATGTCTGTCCCTTGATTTGACCTCTTCTTTCCTCTACCTTTTCCAGATACATTATTTGTATCTACAGATCTCAAACAAAATACTAGGAATGCAACTTTCAAAAATATAATGAGTATCATAATTAAAATTTCCCGTATAATTAATTCTTTGACTAATTTATTATTTACTAGGTAAGTATCATAAACGCTATGCTACTGCTAGATAACTTTATAGGATCACAGAGTGACATAGGCCCTTGACTCTTGGTTTTTGTTTTGTTTTTTAGAACGTTAACACTATTCTTGTGTTTAAACAACAAAAAACAACAAAATTTTGTGCATGTTCCCATAGGTCTGGTGGGAAAACAGCTTCTAGTTTTTCCAGAGACTTAGTCAGTAGTGTAGACAGGTCCAAAAAGGTATCTGTCTATTGAAAAAATTGATATCTATGATATATACAAAACTGAAATGAATTTAAACAAAAAATGAGAGAAACCACATAATAGAATCACAGATTCACAGAATTCACAGACTCACAAAATCACAGGATGGATCAGGTTGGAAGGCACCACAGTGGGTCATCTGATCCAACATCCCTGCTCAGGAAGGGTCATCCTACAACACATTTGCACAGCACATTCCTGAACACACAGGAGGAATGTGTTCAGATGGATTTTTAATACCTCAAGTGAAGGAGAGCTCACAACCTCTCTGGGCAATCTGTTCCAGTGCTCAGTCAACTGCACAGTAAAGAAGTGGTCCTCATGTTAAGGTGGAACTTCCTGTGTTCCAATTTCTGCCTGCTGCCTCTTGTCCTATTGCTTCGAACTACTCTTATTGCCGGGCTCAATCTTGCCACCCTCCCTTCCGATACTTGTATACATTGATAATATCCCCTATCAGTCATCTTCTCCAGGCTAAAAAAGACCAGCTCCTTCAGTCCTTCCTCACAGGAGAGATGCTCCAGTCCCCTAATCATCTTTATAGGCATCAGCTGGACCTGCTCCAGGAGCTGCATGGCTCTCCTCTACTGAGGAGCCCAGAACTGTACACAGAAGTCCAGATGTGGCCTCACTAGTGCTGCATAGAGGGACCTCCCATGACATGTTGGCAATTTTAAGAGAGTTTTTAAAGCTTTGCTCAAGTTGAGGTAGAACAACATCCACTGCTCTCCATCATCTATTTACGCAGTTGTCTTATCATAGAAGGCAATCAGGTTGGTCAGGCATGATTTCCCTCTGGTGGATCCCTACTGATTGCTCCCGATCACCTTTTTATCTTCCACATGCTTGAAGATGTCCTTCAGGATGAGGTGCTCCATCACCTCTCTGGGGATTGAGGTGACGCTGACAGGCGGGTAGTTCCCTGGGTCCTCCTTGCCCTTATTGAAGACCAGGTTTTAAAAACCTTCAGTTGGATTAAACCAGTTTGCATGAGAAATTTATGAATGCAGACAAAACTTTTCAGAACTTAACAGTAAACCTAATATTGCACCTTAAAGCCTAAATCAGCAGGTTTAATGGTTACTCTTAGAGCTAGCTAAACAGAGCTCTTTGGCTTTGTGTCTTCACTGTGTGCATGCATGGGAGTTGCTTTCTATTTTGCTTAGCAATCTAATCCATTTACATCTGGTTTTGAAAGTCATGTGGTATTTTTTCCAGTCTCAAATAGCTGCTTAGAATAATAAACCTGATTCATCTTTAATGCCATGTATTTGAAATCTAAAGTATTAAACCAATGCTGAACTTGGAATAAAAATTAGTGAAGGCAGAAAGTTTGTGCTGTAGTTTGCATTTATAATTTCATCAAAATTAATTATAGTAAAATAGGCAATCTCCAAATGGAAGATTAATTTATAATGTAATGGGGGTAATATACTTCTGTATCAGATAAAAAAAAAATTCTGCTGCTTAGATGTACCAAAGCAGAACTGAGAAAATTAGTGACAACTACTACTTTTTATTTAGGTGGCATCCTGTCTTTTAAGATGAAATTTGTATCACTTGTAGAACACTGCTCGAAACTGTGGCATAGCAGGTTATACTTGCTGACAGAAGGAAGCTAAACACTAGACTCAAAGGAAACATATAGAAAGCCGAGAGGAGAACATGTAAATGAAAAGCAAAATAGGAAAATGTATCAGAGAAAATAGAGAATTTGAAATAAATTAAACTGAACTCTCCATGAAAATATGGACCATGCCACCATGGCAGAGACTTGTGCCGTGAGATACTGAGCACAGGCTATGTAGCCTACAGCAGAAAATGGTCTGAATTTGCTTCAGTAACCTAGTAAATCAACAGACCAGCATCTGTCATGGAACAGTCTAACTTCAAGTCGAACTGGACTACAGACAGATCTACAGCTTGAGAGTTACTGTGAAGTATATATATATATGTGTGAATTCCTAATCTATGTAATCACAACATATTTTTCTGATTAATTCTGTCTTTCCAGACTGTACTGGTTTTAGCTGGGATAGAGTTAAACTTCTTCACAGTAGCTCATACGGTGCAGTGTTTTGGGTCTGTTATCAAAACAACGCTGATAATACATGAATGGTTTAGTTACTTCTGAGCAGTGCTTACACAGCATCAAGGCCTATCCTGCTCCTCACGCTGCCCCACCAGTGAGGAATCTGGGAGTGCACAAGGAGTTGAGAGGGGACAGAGATGGGACTGCTGACCCCAGTGGAATAAAGGGATAGTCCATATCTTGTGAAGTCAGGCTCAGCAAAAAGAGCTACAGAGAAGGAGAAAAGGGTGGAGATTTTCGGATGCCACTTGTCCTCCGAAGTAACCATAATGCAGGATGGAGCCCTGCTTTCCTGGAGAATGCTGAACACCTTCCTGTCAATGGGAAGGAGTGAATTCATTCATTATTTTGCTTTACATGCATGCACAGCTTTTTAGCTATTAAACTGCCTTCGTGTCAACCCACATGTTTTTTGCATTTTTCCACTTCTCATTCTCTTCCTCATCCCACTGCTGGAGAGTGAATGAGCAGCTCTGTGGTGCCTAGCTGCCTACAGGGATTAAATCACAACAGACTCATAACAGTTTTGCAGAATTTCACGATTGTTGTTCTTTTACATATACATACCATAGACAGCGTCAGTGAAATCTTGCAACTATTCAATAAAATAACAATTGTCTTAGCTTCCAAAACTCATTAAATCAATTTAAATTTTGGGTCCTTTAGCTAAGCCCGAGATCTTCTTGGTTTTAAGATACACAGTATATTGTTTCATCATATTTAATCTTCTATACTTCCGTTATTCATCAGTGATTACGTTTATAAATCAAATATTATTTATATTGCAGTTTAGTGTCTCCTCAGGCTGTATAAGAAAGTATGACTTATTAATATGGAAGCTTAGTTTAAACCCATTAGTACAGCAAGTACATTTCTTATTTGATTTTATGTGTAAACATCAAGCACCAATTTTGGCGTCTTAGCCTCTGGGCTGTTTGATGTGGTATACATGAACACTGCTTATTCATACAGTGCATTTGTATATGCCATAGCTAAAATAGGCTAAAATTCAATGATTAGTTTGAAACTAACCCACTGGAGATTTGCCCCAGACTGATCTCTTCTATATCATGTAAAGCTGGAACTGCCATTACTTGCCTGTAATAAATTTTGAACCTTCTGCTTCTGGAAAGTAGCTCATTAAGTTGTTCATGCTACAAAATTTTTATCTAAACAGATGAATAAATTCGTGATAGGGGGAAAAAGGGAACAGAGAGCCTTTCCTTCTGCTAAAGTCTGGAGATGTCCCCTGTACTGGCAGGTGATGGTAGGACTTCCTTCTTCCTGTTTTAATTTCTCTTAAAGATTAGACACCATTCTCCAAACCCAAATCAACTGTCTATTTCTCATGAAACTAATTAAATTACTTCCCTCTCACACTAAAACATTGTAAAATATGGCATATAAATTTATATATATTATACATATAATATTATAAAATTTTATGCAGATTAAGGTGCTTTTAGATCACAAAGTACCGAGGTTTATATAGCAAAGCTAGAATGGGTTTGTATGTAACATAATAAATCTTCTCCTGTTTTCCACAGATAATCTCAGTTTCTGAGAAAACCCTTTGTAAAGTAATCTGTAGTGGAAGAGAAACCAATCACAGTTCAACACCACACAGCTCTCTTTCTCTTGACTTCCTTTTGGTGCTTGACTAGCTCATTTTCTTTGGAGAAAATTGTTGGAATCCAACTACTTATTTTGCAACTGAATTTCAGAAATAACCTAATGGAAGCAGCAGGCTAATTTCTAGTTCTGGTCATGTCTACAGATTTTTCTCCTTTTCTAGTCTGTAGTTCAGCAGAGGTCAGTAACTACATCTGTCAGAACCTTTCCAAAATTTTCTTATCCATCAAAACAACTTGTGCATTCTCACAACAGTTTATAGCAGATCATGTATTTAATCTATGTGTTACAATTTAACCTATTTTTCTCATAAAGCTGTTTTTGAGCTCTTTTCTATTCCTATATATCTTACTTTCAATATAGGAATGAACATCCGTTTGCCACCAATTCTCCTAATTTTTTTTCTTGTACCAAAAGTAAACTAATGTCAAGAAGAGCTATAGATATTACTATAATATATAGTCATGTTTTCCGGTTTGAACTTGAAATGTTTTTTAAAGAATGCTACAGGTATCAGTGAAAAAGAGAAAATGTCTTTTCAGAATACACGAGCAAAGGCACTAATATTATCCTTGTAAGATTAGCAGTAAGAACAAAAAAACTTCTACATAAGTTTCTCTTTTTTTTTTTTCTTCCTTCTCAGATAAATATATTAATAGCATACCGCCTTTGGGTATATTTTCAATACAAATGATGGAACTAAATGAGATATCTGGAAGTATAAGTATCCTGATATTGAAGCAGGTGCTCCAAGATTATGGAAACTTTATTGGAAATAAAAATTGCTGGGGATATTTTTGTTTGTTTATTTGGTTTGGGGTTTTTTTAAGACTTATAAAAGTGACTGTGTTCTGTTCTAGAATTCACAGTGGGAGACTAAAAATAAATGTAATTTACACTGGAGACATATTATCTGTTGATATAATTCCATTGATATCAGTCCCACACCTGTCTTTCTGAGTACCAGATGTTGGTATCACGAGAGCCACACTACCAGTGTAAATAATAAGTATTGTGAGCTTGTTTTGCTTCTGTCTTACTGTGATGTAACCAACTAACACAATTTACTTGAACTGTCCTCTGCAGGAGTCTTCCTCTGTTCACAGTACAGAACACTAAGGCTTGTAACTTTGACAAGGAATTTTTACTTTAAATCATCTAAAATTCACTGTTCAGATAGTTTGTTCTCAGGGGGGTGGATCACCTTGTGGCAAAACCATTGCAGGTCTTGTCAGACAACTAAAGCTAAATGATAAATGCCATTGATTTTAACACAAGAACTGTTATTGCACATCCCCTTTTAATTATGTTTTCCCTTGTCTTCAGTCTAGTAAGGCAAAGAAAATTCAAGCTGCTGTGATGCTGAAATTTGTATTGAATAGGAAAATATAAGACAGAAAGACAATTAGCAAGCTTTTTTTTTTTTTGCTGGTCTTTCTTTGCAGGCATTAAAGTGACATTTCTCATGGTCTACTGCATATTCATATATTGCCTGCATATATTGCTTTAATTTCCAGATATATGCTAACTGAAAACTTCAGGGACACATTGTTATGGACTGTGGGGTTTTGGTTTAGGTTTTGGTGTGGTTTTTTGGGGGGTTTTTTGGGGTTTGTTTTTTTTGTTTTGTTTTTGGTTGGTTTTTTCTCCCAGCACTTACTTGGTAACTGTGAGCTGCCAAATAAAGGCTAGTGAAGGTGTGTAAATTTTGTCCTAGGGTAAAGGTATTACCAGAAAACAAAAAGTCACAGTAGAAGCAAGTGGTAATACTCAAAAACAGAGGGTGATTATTATAGATCACCAGGGTAGGTAACAAATTTTTGACAATAGAAATACAAGCTGTTTTAAATCAGATTATCTAAAAACTATATAGCAACATGCTGTTGAAAATACTTTCCAAAAATAGAGGTAGTGGATAATGGAAAGATACTATGCAAAGAGGTTAAAGAATATCTGTCAGTGGAGATTTTAATAGAGAAGGTCAAATATAAAAATTAGTTTAAGCATTGATTAGTAACCTTTAGGGAAGACAGTGTCTTGCTGACCTCTTAAGAATACATCATGTCTTGTTTTATGTGGTATTAGGATTTTACAGCTAATACTCCATCCAAAATGCTCATCTAACAAACTGATTCTGTCTTCTTCAGGAAGAAGATATTTGAAAAGTCTTAATTTCCAATGAAATAAAGTGTTTAAAAGGCATCAAAATATATTTTTTTCCACTAACAGCCTTTCTTACAAAATATTGTTATCAAATACTGTAACTATTAAAGTGATGAAAACAAGATCAAAGGCTTCAAAGCTATTAAAATGGAACATACCATTGAAAATGTCATTTGACATGACTTTGTCCCTATGAAGAATCTTGTTAATCCAATCCAAATATTTTTGTTAATCAAATAAAAATACTAATTTTAATTTATTTTACTAAAATTTTTTAAAGGGGTCTTCATATTTAGAACACGCAAAGTAATCAAGACATTAGAGAAGATCAAAAACCTAGAAAAGATTGACAAATAGATAATTCTTGGGAGATTAAATAATTTCTCTTAGTAAATGAAATTTTCACTCGAGGATTTACAATCAAAAAAAAAGAATAGTAATTTTTTTTAATCTACCTTATTGTGGGACCCCGAAATGAATGTGTGAAAGCTAACAGGCAGTAGCTAACTACATAGTAGATCAGCGTTCTGTTCTGTTCTACTGGCTCCTTCCTGCAATATCATTCCAGGTACATCACTGTTCCCATCATAGGAAATTTCTGCACCTGAAAGATGGAAGTAAAAATGACAGAAAAAGCTTGAATGTAGAAGGCATCCAAAGCTTCCACCTTAAAAGAAGAAATACTAACATTTCAGTTAAATTTGAAATTATCTGCTTTTACAGATTGAAATATATTTTACTGATTTTGCTTTGATTCAGCTTTTCATGAATAGAATATATGTATTTACAGAGATTAAAAACCAGTTCACAGTGCAACACAATAGTTCTGCCGGAGAAGGAAAGACACTGCTGAGGCTGTTTAGATATATAACAGTGGATTTTAGGTAAAATAATTTTATAATTAAAAAAGACTCAACAATATTTTTAATTGAGCAGGTGAAATGTCTTCTTCTTTATAAATCTATACAACACATTACATTATTGTTCAATATTATGTCATACTTTGTTGTCTTCACCCGTAACAATTATATTATAGAAAGATAAATTGAATTAAATGGAGGAAAAAAAAATGCTAGTTTCTGTTTTATTTTAAATAAAAATGTAAAGTGAATGAACACTGAAATAAAAACCCTGGTGATTATGTATCTATTTCATTTCAGAGTGATATTAATATATTTTTTCAACCATTCTAAGACACCTTTTTTAATATTAACATGGCAAAAAGAACAGAAAAATAAGCTTTGAGGCACAAGATATTGATGAGGAATCAATTTTATATGTAGGAAGCTTACAAATCCTAGACTTGAGGCAATCTCATATTGCCCATAGGCATTTGGACACCCAGCTCTCTCACATTGCTTTCTGGAACAAGACAACCGAAAGTCATCATTATTTGGATCAATAGCATAAGTAAATAGCTGAGCATTCAAAGTTCTCAATGTGAAAAAGTACTTATTGTTAATGGCTGTAAGTATTACATTTCTTTTAAATACCTAATTTTGCTATTGCCATTATATATTATACTTCCTTTGCGCTAGTGTCATTTGTGGTAACAAAATCAGGTACAAGTACCGTAGTGCAACTTTATTTGCATTATTTTAATATCCTCTGGGTTTCATTTTACATTTGTAGGTACATTTCATTTAAGTGGTACAGGAAAATAGAATCTCTGCATTACCAAGGTGACAGCCTATTCTTTAAGGGGTTTTAAATAACTGCCTTGTTAAAAATAGAAATAAAATATTTAAGATTAGGGTTTATTTGTATTTATAGAACTACTTCTAATTATTATATTTTTACATATTTTTCTATTCTGAAATCTTATTTTGTGAAAAAGCCACGTTTTTATCTGACATTTTATTTATAGATGTTGGCTGTCTAGTACACTGACTCCTGCCTTCTGGCCCAAGAGGAATACAGAAAATTATTTTGTGCTTTAGAGCAAAGTGAATCCTCTGTCCCATCTCCACAAAACCCTATGTATCTCAAGACCCAGTGTTTTGTGCTATGCTATGTAAACTGCATCAGGAACTACCTGACAGCTCCCCCACTTGTATGCATAGTGTGTACCATTACCAGACTGCTGTGCTGATCATCCTTAAATCCATGACCAGGTTTCCAAGCAAACGTCCTGCTGTGGAGTAACAGACTGGAAGATCCTTTTCATCAGTACACAGTGGGATGAGCAAGTAACATTCCGGATTAAAACAGGTTAGAATGAAGCACAGTATAGTCACACCTCTGTCGACCTTTTGAAATGCACAAACGCAAGTACTGCAAGTTTTTTTGGTGCTTCCCACCAGCACACCCGTTAATCAGTATGCTTAATGAGATACAACTGTAAGCAGAATCTGATTTGAACCAGACAACATGGAATATCCCCCAAATGGGTACTCAGCCTTATTGTGCTACCATTTAGATATCCTTCCTTAAAAAACACATGTGTCTTTATAAACCTATACTCGTGCTGCCTCCTCTTCTGAAGCATTCTCCCACAGGGAGCCTGTCTTGCATTTCAGCTGGAACTTCTTCCTTTCCTCTCCAGGCCCCTGATGCTTGTGTTCGGCTATTTTCAACCTGGAAACACAAACTTTTTTTTTGTGATAAGTTTGCTTTTCTTTTTTAATTTTTATTAGGCAGCCTCTAGAAAAAAAATCCATGAGCTTTTGACTATACTGCAGAAACTATTTTGGCTTCTCCTAAGAGAAAATCTGCTGTCTTCTTAAAACCAACTGACAAGAGACTAAATCTTAAATCTTCAAAGTTCTATGTCTCACTTTTAACTGTGTGTTTTAAAATGCCAACCTGTTCACTTATGCCATCAGATACCACAGATAAACGTTGACAAGGAATGTTGCCCAGTACAGGAAATTAAGCATACACACACTCCTCAAAGGTTAGAGGAGTGTCTGTCGGAGATTTTGCTTAGTACAATTCTCCCAGTCAATATTTTCCACGAGTTTAGAGTTGGCTTAGAGTAAGCAACATTATCCCAACAGACATTTGTGCAAATTCACCCTGTTTTGAAATGTGTTTAACAGAATTCATTCAGGCTGTCCCACAATGATAGGTTTCAGTGCCATTTAATTTGTCAGTCTAAATGTAGCCTTCTGTAACAGAAATGGAAAAGGTGTGTTTCAAGAAGGACATTATTCACGTTTTCAGAGGACTGTGTATTAAAATAAGACTTGTAAAACACAGTAGATATGTAAGACAGTAGAAACTCTTTGCTCCTTTTAAATACATCAGCTGCAGAAGGGTGAAGGATTGACAACTGCCTAGGTATGGCATAATAAGAAATGAGCCACAATCAAATATACTACTGTAAGGTCATATACCTCATTTCATAATTCTTATTTTGCAGCAGAGTATAACAGAGGTTTGTTTATTAAAGACAATCTAGGAAAATTTTCATGCCCTGAAGATATTACCAAGAAACTATTTCCAACAAAAAACTAATATTATCCAACTGACAAGTACAATTGCAGTACAGAATGTAAAAGTACTTGAATGCACTTGGATTTAGGTAATTGACAGTTTACTGAACAAACACTTTTTTTTATTTGTAATAGGAAAACTTTTTTTTACAATCATTTTCTAGTCCTACTAAGGGTGTTGTTTTGAATGTGTGCAAATAATGGAAAAATAAATAGAGGAGATTTTGCTCACTGAAACCAATACTTATAATGTATTGTTGGTATAGATGCTGCAGGATTGAGATAAGTAGGATTTTTTACAAGATGTCTTTTTGAACATACTACTAGAATCATTGAATATTTCACTTAATTGTGTAGCAACAATACTCTATATGTGTTTCAGTTCACTCACATGTGGATGTCTGAAATGGTAGGAATGGTAGGAATCACAAATAACATTTGAAAAAGTTAAAAAATTGTTTAGTGGCCATAAAGAACTTTGTTTTCTAAAGGCTGTTTTTCCTTACACACAACTAGAAACTTAAAAAATATATAAAAATATAAAGGTATGTACAATACTGAAAATATTTAATTGCCAAGTAGTTGTAGGGGTAATACAGAGGACTGAAAGAACTCAGGGCAAATAACACATGTAATGCAATTTGGAAAAGGAAAAAATCATGAAAAATTCACACATACACATTTTAATTCACAATGCAAGTCATAATTTCTAAATCTTCCAGTCCACTGAAAAATTGTTATAATATATTGGATTTATTTGATGGTGTTGAAGAAGGACTCCATGAATAGTTTTAAATGGTGTATTTAGTACCATGGTGTTCTTGTATGCGTACTTACAGAAGATTTAAAAATGCTTCTCATAAGTCAGAAACCATGATAAAATTCAGTATGTCTCTTCCAGTAGATGTTTAATGAGAGACATACCATGCTGGCTGTATGAGAATTCTGCAGTTCTGCACAGTGAACTGAGAATGATCATAATGTTCCCCACTTAATTAAGCAAGCTGCAGGATCTTTCACTGCTGGATGAATGTTCCACACAATGTCAGCACAAATGGTACTTTTGCTAACATCGAATATACCACTTTCCTCAGCAGCTCTTTTTAGAGTATGACCAGTTTATTCCAATAACTCTCTAAAGCACTATTCCTTATGATAAAAGAGACAGTTAACTTGAAGTGGGCATTCTTGGGAATCAATAATGCCATTTTCTAAAGGTTGTAACCAAAATGATATCAGGAAGTCTGGAAACAATATGGAAAGTCTATCTATTTCACTTTTAAGGTAATAAACACTTCAATTATTCATTGACTGAATAACCTTTCTTGAATTCTTAAATTTGCAGTTTCAAGTTATAGTAATTTCACATTTATAAGGAACTTCTTCCACTAATATTTATCTGCTTTCCTTTTGTTTCTTAGGACTTCACAACAGCAGTAGGGAAAAAACCGTTTACCCTTTTACATCAAAAAGTGTACTCAATTTGGTGCTTTGATTTTAAGGTGTGCAAAATGTTTTATGTAGACTTCTTATTTAACGCTAATTTTTGAAACTATCATATTATTTATTCCACAGGTATATCCTAGCTCAAGGGTTTAGGACTAAAGATATGATCTAAATGTATTTGAAGATTGATGTTAGTAGGATTCACATTTAGGGATATGAAAATCATCTTTTAATTAGACACATCCAAAGCTGTGTTTCATAAAAAACAGAAAAGACAACTTGACATTCAGAATAAAATGTATATAGCTAGTGCAAAGCACTACTGCTAAATGGACAGTGGTGCTGAAATATAGTACTGTAATGAATAACATCAAAATTAATAAGGCCAAGCAGATTACATAAAATATTTATTTGAACAGACCACAAAAACCACATTTATCATTGCTGTTTGACACCTATGGATCAGGGAAAAGTCTCACTCTGAGAAGAGCAACCATAACTTTGATTGGCTATCGGAAGAACAGCCAGAGACATTAATGTTGTTACTTCAATTTAAGTGGCAGCAAGATTAATAATTCAAAAATATAGTGTATGTGTGTCCTATTAAACAAAAATTTATGTAGGAAATTAAGTGATTTTTTTAGTTGATGATTATTCTTGATCACTGTCTTCGAAAAATAAAAATGACACTTCCCCAAGCCTGGAAAAATCTAATGAAGTTCTGAAAAATAAATATTATATCACCTGATGACAGCTTTAAAGAAAAGAAAACAGAATTAGAAACCCTGGGCTAATAAAATGTGACAAGGCATCAGATTGCAACCAGAGATCCCACTGCACATTTAAAAGAGAAAGAAATGAGGCAAGACAGTCTAATAAATATAATATGCTTCCCCTTCTTCTCTTTCTTCTTTGTGCACAGGTTTTCTCTCTTGTCGTGAATATTTAAAGATGAAAGCAGTAAAAGTATCTTAGTTGTCCATGTTCAGACCTATGTATTCTGAACACTGTTATTCAGAATACAGGATTCTTAAAGGCTTAGCTTACACAATTTTAAGATAATAAAATAATAATGATAAAAAATAGTTAGTAACAAGGAATTGGTCAATAACTTGATCATAGTTGGACTTCTGTGTAGAAAGTAAGGATATTTTTATTCTAAATGATAAATATCTTGGTGTAATGGCTTTATGTTTTACTTGCAAATCCTACTTAAAATTTTTACCAAAAATTTGTTACACTTTTAGTAGAAATGATTGGAAAGTACTAAACTGTCCCTCTCTATATATTCTGTATCATTTTCTTTCACTGCTAAATTATTTCTTTTAGTTTCTTGGCTTTGCTTACAACTTACTCCTAGGAAGAATATTTTTTTTTGAGTTTAGCAACTTTACTTGTCAACTCCTTTCACTAAAATATGTGTTGATCTATAAATTTAAAAATCCAAATCTTAATATGCTACTATTTAGTCACTTGAGTTCTAAAATTTAAGGTTCAGATTCTGAAAACTATTTAGGTTAATTTTTTAATGGATGATTCAGTATTTTGCTGAATGTGAACTTAAAACCCTGTGAAATATTTTAATACAGTATATAATACTATATTTTTATCTAGAATGTTTGTTAAAATTACTTATTTCTTCTCAGGAAAGGACAAAATAACAAGGATCACAGCACACACAGCACTAAGATGCCCTTTCTTTTTTCAAGTATCCTGTTGATTTTGTGCCTTTAACACTGAGAATTCTAAAGCAATAGTCCTTTCTTAGAGTCTTATCCTAGGTTCCTCATCATCTACAATCCTGAGAACCTCTTGTGTCCGTACATAACATAGACAGACGGAGCCTTTATCAAAATAGAACTGCACTGAGGTCATTCTTTCACACACTGATGTGTTAGAAAATGCCAGGATTTAGAAGACACAAACACATGCACACACGAACACAACACACACACAATGTAATTGCCCTCCCTAACTTGTAGGCAGTATAGTTCACTCTTTTATCACATAACCACCTATTTTTATACACCTCCCAACAAGAGATATGCTTCTACTCCTATGCATTATAGATTATGATAATTTAATGAGAAGCTACCAGGCCTTTTTTTTTCTTCATTACTGCATAGTTGGCATCAGTTATTATTATTTATTCTACACTATTCAGTCATGTTTAAAGATGAGACTAATAATTTTCATATCAACCTCTATGTCACTCAATTCAGCATCTGAGTGCTTCACAGCACTCATTAATACACCTTAATACGTCTCTTTTCACGGGTCTCTGAGATAAAACAATACTATTATTCCCACTCTGTAGAGCCAGGACTTCAGTTCTTGTCTACAACCCTTAATTGTATAAGTCCATAAGGTATATGAGAACATGACTTCTGATTTCAGCGGAAATTAGATATCTGAATAGCTAGTCAAATTTGTTTAGCATTGCCCTTATAAGTGATAGCAAGTTTTGAGAAAGCTTACTTTAATTAAAAAATATATATATCCACATCATATTTTATTTAATATAATCTTTTTTTGAAAAAAGCTTATTGCCATGAAGTTTTAATACAATACTGGTCTTTGGCCTGATTTTGTATTATCTGAGGAGCTTGCCTTGTTAATTTACGGAAAAAACCAATACCTCCTCTCAGGGTTTTTTGTGCATTTCATGTGTATGTGTATGTGTGTTTACAGCTTAAATATGTGTACAAACACATACATAGATATCTGAAATTGAAAGATATCTATGTAGCAATACCTAATACCTTAGCAAATACACTAAAATAAATATGTTACATCTTGAAGAGACTGGTTGGTTTAACTGGTGTGCATATGCACTTAGATATATCTTTAAATGTTGCTTATATAATGTATTATTAGCCTTACAGATCTTCTCGATCTGGCCAAAGCAAATAGTTGATTAAGCTGTCCACTTAAATGTATCTGAGACATCTGTATAGGATTATTAGATGCATGAGAGGTATTGAAAACTCAGATTTCCTGAGTCCCAGTTTAACCACACCAAGTATTCCAGAATATCTCTAATGATACCAGATTTTTATGTGTGTGCACTTGAATCAAGACCTGTTACTCCAGTAACTACAATGTAAATGTATATGAACATCTTCCTTGTATATTGACACAGTCATTTCTGTGTCTGCAGGTAAGCATCTACACCATATGTATCTGCAGTCTAGAACTGAATGGTACCTTTAGATGTTTTCTGTCAGCATTTTAAATAAATATATTATACTATCAGTTTGAACACTAGTCCTTCATAAACTCCATAGGAAACAACTCTCTACCCTTCCCCTGCAATCTCTTTCCTAACCAGCTACTTAGAAATTCAGAAAGTCAAGGTCAGAAGAGAATAATTTCTTTTCAAAACTTTCAGAGTTCTCAGTCTGTTATAAATTAAAATATGCAATCCCAAAATTTGGTTTAAGAAAAATTATAATAAAAACTTTTAGTGGGAAATGGTGGTAAATTTAACAAGCAGCAATAAATAACAGAGCTGCCTGTACCTGACCATACAAGCAACAACTGTCAGAGTCATAATCATTAAAAAAAAAATGGCTTTAGACCCTTCATAATGCCTCCAACATCAGATTTTATAAGAGTTAAAAGCAGTTGTAATTTTCTTTTTTGCATCACAGATGTATTAGTCTTTCCTATGGCAGCCCATGAAAACGTCATTGGTTACAAAGACAGTGATATTCCTAGAACTGAACCTGAATTGTTGAGCTAACAGATTATCCCCTCAAGACTAAGACAGAAGTCAATATATTACTGCATGTCTATCAGCAATCTTTAAGAGAGTCAAATCCTTTCTCAAGTTCTACGTCCCTTTCAAAATTCTGATTTTCTCATAGTTTAGCTATAAGAAGATGTCTGAAGACATGACATCTACATCTTCCACTGCAGACATAACTGGTTTATAATGGAAACTGACTGGCAGATAGACTTTAATGAAAGAAAGGAAAAAAATTCATGCAATTATGTGCCCAGACTAGGCATATTACTGGATGAAATCCTTGCTATTCAAAATCAGACTCAGAAATGAAACTAAAAACAAAACTCTATTTCACTTCAAGAGAACTATATTTTGTGTATGTCAATGATTTGACTATTATGTATTCTCAAAATTCATGAAGTCAATTTGAAACTTCCAGTGTTATCCCAAATGCAGCCACACAAATTAATGCTTTTCAAGCTTTGCTTCCTCCATCCTCAAAAATGATGCATCACAACATACAGGAAGTCAAGTAAACATGGCAGTGAACAAGGATCTCTTGGGAAAACTCAGACATAAAAGGAAGCATACAGGATGTCTATTAAGGTTTAACTCACCCGGGAAGGATACAGACATTGAGTGGTCAGGTATGGGATCAGGAAAATCAAAACTCACCTGGCATAAAAACTGGCAGGTTATGTGAAGAGCAAGAACAACACCTTTGTAGGACTGGTTTATCAGAAGAAAACAAACTTGAGGGAAAATGTGGACTGGCTGCTAAATGACACAGAGGGTTATTTGACAAAATTTATGGAAAAGGCCAAGGTAGGCAATGCCTTTTTCACATTGGTCTTTAATGCAAAAACTGATCTTCAGGAGTCCTAGACCACTGAGGGTGCTGGGAAAATCTGGAGCAAAGAAGACTTTTCATCAGTATAGGATGAACAAGTTAGGAAAGATCAGATATGTACATCTGCTGTACTTCAACATCTTTCATTGTGAAAGTAAGAGGAGGTGGTTGCCTTTGAGATGAGCTGAACAGCTTGATATTTTGACTGAAAAACTGAACCCAGAAAAAGGAGAAAATGAACATGACTTTACTATCTAAAAGTGAACAAGTCAGGTACCTAAATACAGGAATTTAGTACAATTATAGATGCAGTGAGGTACTTAAAATATCTCTATATCTGGCAGATGTAACACAGACCTTTTGAAGCAACAGCTGGAAGACCTGCTGTGATAACACAGAGAGGTAAGCTCTCAAATTACACTATGTATCTATATTTCACCACCTGAATTGGTCCCTTAGTCTACAGCAGTTGCTTCAGCAATTATTCTTATTTTAGAGTATATGGTTTCTTTAGAATTTAAATTTGCCTTCCAATAACTATTCAGAAAAACTGAACAGCAAAACTAATTTCTCAACTATTAGGTATGTCACTAATAGGTAAAATAAGACCCCCATATGTCATGTACAATCATTCTCAGGAAGTTCAACACTTACTTTTTTGCAAGTCTCTGGAAACTGCATGAGGAGACCTGATTTGTAGCTGAAGGTATACATTGTGTTACTAAATACAAATACTAAATACAATACTAAAGAGGAAAAAACTAGTCTTTAAAATTCACTGCTATACCATCTCGGATCTTCAGAAACTGTAACCCTTAGCCTTTCCACAGCTAATTGTTAGAGCTAAGGAGTTTAGAAGTATGTTCCAAGTCATTAATTAAAGGCTAAAAGCAGTAAGAAAATAATTTTAGCTAACTGGTATGTTCTAACAGAAATCTTAATGCCTGTAAGTATCAGCAAATTAAACATGCTTAAATACAGCTTTTAGTAGAAAAATATGCCAGCTGAAACGTCAAGATACGCAACACAAAACACAGTAGTACAACACCCTAGAAAGAAGGGGCATAACAAGGTGTAATGAAGAAAACTGACATTACCATATATNATTAATGCCTGTAAGTATCAGCAAATTAAACATGCTTAAATACAGCTTTTAGTAGAAAAATATGCCAGCTGAAACGTCAAGATACGCAACACAAAACACAGCAGTACAACACCCTAGAAAGAAGAAGGGACATAACAAGGTGTAATGAAGAAAACTGACATTACCATATATGTGTACTTTGCTTTACACATTGAACTCATGTTTTAAAGAAGTTCTTAAGTTCAAAACAGGATTTTGCATGGCATCAGAGCAATACTACCTCCCTAAACAGTATTCAGTTCTATGCTGACTTGGTGCAAACTCAACTAGTGAGGGCAGAGGAGGTAAATGGGGGTTGTACATTTCAGAAATATGTTTTGCTGTGGTTATCCAATTTTGGAAAATAAGTATGCATATCAAGAAAATTGAGAGTATGTTATACAGTTCGAGCTAAATGTGTGGACTGCAGAAATCTAAATTCTGTGCATAACTGAGATTTATTCTCAGACCTACATCAAATTTGTAGAAAATTCTCATTCAATTGTTTTTTTCTGCACACTCATACCTTCTTTTAGAGAATTCTTTCTAATTCTTTATAAGTAAAAAAAAAAAAATAGAAGAATCACCTTGATTCTGAGGCTAGTTTGATAAACATGTTTTCACAACTTAAATAAGGCTATATTTTATTAAATTACCTACCTCTTTGGTGTTTATTCTGTTTTAGCTGAACTGAAATGAAGCTATGAAATCTACAGTTGTACACAAACTTAAAGTGTCTTCCATTTGAGATTGCATAAGGGAAGAAAATGGTGGCATTTTACTGTTTCCAGAGATATTTCACCTTCTGAATTTTCCTAGTTCTTTTGGACATTCTGATATCCACACCCCCAGAGAATTTTACTCTAACTGAATTGTAAATACATCAAAAAGGCCATTGAGACACCCAAGTACTGCAAGAGACCACAGATCTACAGTGAGTAGCAGTACATAGCACACACCATACTGCATAGCTATTCTTGTATCAGCGGAATAAGTTCTTTTCAGATGCATCAAGGACTGCTTATCCTATCCATGAGCTTTTGTTGTAGTAGACAAACTAACCAACCTGTTGTTTAAGTAGAACGAGTTGAAATATGGCTGACTACTTGTCCCAAACAACAGAACTAACACTGAATAGTTTTTGTGTGCTCGGGGACACACTGTACACACTGCTCGAGAGACAAACTGTACAACCTGCAGACCATAAGAGGTGCAAACTTTCAGATGAGTCCTGAACAAGCAGATACTGAGCACTGAAAAAGGAAACCACAAAATAGACAACATTAGTGCAATTTGAATGGTCTGGTCACCAAGGAAGTATTCCCTTTCCAGTCTTACAGATAGGGAACTCATTAGGGAATGTAGAAAAGGAAGAAAACCTGAGAGACTCTGAAGGAACCCTACAACCCTTTCCCAGGTCTACATAATGCAGAGCTGGAATGATTGTTCTGATCTGCCCAGCTTTTCTTCTGGGTTCTGGGATCTCTCACGCAAAAAAGAGAAGTCATACAATCCATAAAATTGCATGCAGTTGTGATTAAAGTGTTTTGGTTTTCAAACGCTTCACACTATTTTGTCTTAAAGAACAGAATAAGTGTTTTAAAGCAATTGATGACATGGATCCCACCACTGGTCTAAAGCATCTATGACACTTCACAATGACACTCATGTTTTACACACTCTAGAATTCAGGTTTTTTCTTCATGCAGTGTGGAAGCTCTCTTATTCTTTAGAACCAGAGATCCAGATGGAACAAAAACAAGAACCCATGACTCAGCTACAATTTTAGCATCCAAAAACTAATTTCAGAGTTGAAGTATAGGTTTTGTTCTAGTGTGAATCTTTTAATTATTGTAATTTCCTCTCACAAATAAAACATCTGTAGTGTTACATGTTGGCTGCTTTGTCCTCTGCTTCCAATAAAGAATGAACCATTTCCTGCCCTGAACAAACTTGCTCGACAAGATGTAAAAGTATTTAATAAAAGTGAACAGTATTATGCCTAACACCAAATATATCCCACTTGCTTTCCTTAGTCATGCTAAGGATCACCAATATTAGTGAAAGGCTGTTTCACTAGAGAACAGAATGAACTGCGTATCATTTAATTATTTTCTTGTATCTGCAACTGGTTTAAGGTTTGGGAATGTAAACGTTGTCATTTAAACCATGACAGATAAAGCATGCCATAAGACTTTCGCTATTTTAATAATAGCCAACATTTTCATTTCAGATTGATTAATTTTAAAATAAACATCAAAACACCGTTTCACACATTAAAAATCTCCTTGTTTTAGCATGAAATAGCAAGTGCGGCAGAAAAGGGTAAAGAGAATATTTAAAAATAAGTGAAAAAAACCTTCCTGAAATCTTATTATCCAGGTAAAGTGCTCGAACTTGTACAGGAATTGTGCCACTGCAACTAACATTGTGGACAAGGATCACTTACTTAAGTGGCAGCTCCTCTTATTTAAATAACAACCTTCTGACTTAAATGTGGCTGAGATCAAGTCTTTGATTGGTGATTAGTCTCGATGTTTAGCAACCTCACACCTATGTAGAAAACGTTGTTCAAAGATACAGCTTTTACATTTTTCTAATAATACTTTGTTGCCAGGTTTCTAGTCAAGGAGAATGGTCCATGATTAATAGTGATGGTTTTATGCTAATCATCCATCATTTATTAATAAACCTGCAGATGTTAGTTTTCTAGAAGTAATTTCATCTCTCCTGAAAAGCTGTGAAACTTCTACACATATTACATGAATATTACAAGGTCACATTCTTAGCAATGCTTTGTTTAAAAGTCAGACAGTTTCCTTAGTAGCTGCTGTTGGATGTAGCTATTGTGTTTTTTCTCTGTCACTAGTATTCTAATTTCGCTCTGTGATGATGTGTGACCTAGTATGTCTCTTAGTTGTCTATTTCCATTTGCCATATCTTAAATGGCACCATGTGATACGAAAAATAGTCAACGTATTTTTTGTTTGCATAAAAATACATTTAAGAATACATTCATGAGTCACATGCAGTTTATGTGCATGCACTCATATATATCGTATGCACATAGAAATTGTAGCCATGCATTTGAATCCAAAGCATTCGGTGTAAATATTAGCATTTTTTCTCTCCCTTGAAGAAAGCACTGTCATATGCTGAAATTTTCACTCATTTTAAATTCTCAGTATTCTGAAGACTGAAATAGTGAGAAAAATTCTTTAAAAAAACAGATTTGTTGTTCAGAAATATTCTAAGAAATATATTCTTCAGCTCTTGTAGCAATGTATCTTTGAACTTGTGTTCCTATATAAAAATTTGTAAAATTCACAAAATAGATTAGAAATTTAATTTCAATAGTTATAACAATTTTGAAGTCTTTTCAATGTTATTATTTTTATTTATAAATTCTATTTTTTAAATTAAGAAGAATCTTAAACTTGTATCCTGCCTCAATGAGCATTTAATTATACCATAAATGTAGAAAAGCCTCAACAGAATGAATGAAAGGACTGCTTCTCTTTACCTTGGAGTTGAGTCCTATTTATAAGCAAGATCTGAGTTTGTATCTTACCTGGGAGATCCCAGATAAAGACTAAGTTGTAAGCAGTTTAGAAAAGCAGTAATGCAAAAAGAACTTGTTAATTTTGACACCACTAAGTAAAACATAGTAGGAATGAAATAGTCTGCCATTTAGCAATGAAAACTTCTATACAATGAATCAAATAGGTAATTGCATAATTCCAATTGCATAATTCCAATAACCAATACTGGGTAGTTTGAATGTTTAAAAGCAAAATGATTTTTCAAGCAGTCTCCTAGACAAAAACAAAGCAGTGAGTATCATTCTAAGTGAGTTCCCTAAACATCTTCTTTTTATTGGTTTGTTATGGCTAAGAGATATCCCCCTGTTCTCTGGTGAAATGCTTTCTTGTTAAAGCTATATGATTATTTTCCTATAAAAAAACCGAAAAAATCTTATTTCTCATTTAGTGACTTTAGTGAATTTTTTCCTACCTGGTATGCAAAAGAAAAATATCTCTCTATACTCTATTTTCTAACGTAGAGTCATGAACTGATTGATCTGTTTATCTTTTTCACTGATTTGCCTAGTTTATTTGTTTGTCTATTCTGTTGAAAAGAAATTGATCTGAAGACTGAATGTTTCCAGGTAGTCATCCTGTCCTTACAAGATGACTTACATCCCTACAGGACTGTACAGGACTTATTCAACTAAATTTAGACTTCTATAATGTACATCCCTATATTCAGGCTAGGTCCCATAGGCTCCTGCTGTCCTAACTGAAAAGAAATAGGCTCTTTTAAAATGAAATTCACCTCATATTAAAAGTAGGTCAGATATATTGCTCCTTAGAAGTACCCTTTTCCCTTCATTAATTATAAAGGAAGCCTTGGTGATTAATTCAGATGAAGACATTTAGGCTATACATATCTGATGGCTGGTTCAGTTACCTTAACATAGATGTCTGGCAACATTTAAGATGCCCTAGGTTATCCAAGGGCACGTGCACATGACTGGAACTTATAACACAAATCTCACGAGAGAAGCCTGTCTCACTAAAGGGGGAGCTGGAAGCCCAGCAGGGTTCGTTAAGAAACCTCACATGAGCTACTTAGGAAAACTCACTGAGCGCTATGGGTGTTTTCAGTTCCAGTTTAGTGGCCTGCAATTGAGTACCTATTGTATATTGTGAGTACCTATTGCAATAAAATTCATTTACATAAGTATACTTTATCAACTCTGCTGTTTTCCAATCTTCACAAACCATGCAAACAAAAACAGAAGTTAAAAACTCTGACTACTTACATTTAAACACCTAATTTCACATGCTGGGAATCTGAAAGTAAATCTAACCCCTGAAGTGTGATAAAATTAATCTTACTTCCGAGGGTATTGATTTCAAATATCATAGAATTATAGAATGTTTTTTGTTGGAAGGAGCCCTATAGATTATCTACTTTCCACCTCTCTTCCATGGGCAGGGACAGCTTCCACTAGACCAGGCTGCTGAAAGCCCCATCCAGCCTGGCCTTGAATACTTCCAGGGATAAAGCATCCACAACTTTCTGGGCAACCTGTTCCAGCGCCTCACCACCCTCTCAATAAAGAATTTATTTCTGATAATATCTGATCTAAACCTTCTCTCTTTCAGTTTAAGGCATTCCTCCTTGTCCTATCACAAGGCCCTCTGCAGTTTTCTCTGAGTATATCAAGCTTATTTAAGTCCATAGGCATTTCAAAATTAAAAAAAATAAGCATTTTCCAAAATATCTCCAGAAAATTTCAGCAAGTTTTAAGTAGGTAGGTCATTATTCACACATTTACATGCTGAAATAATAGACACTTTTGAATTAGATTAGATTCCACTTCTGATTTTCTGTCTTTTTAAAAAGGTAGTGAGCATGTGGCCCAGTTGAGACATAATTTCTGAAAATCACCTTTATTAACCAGTGACACCCAGGCAATTAAGAAAGAGAAAATACATGTGATGAGAAGAAAGTAGGTGACTTGAATGAGCACTGGAAACTATATCAAGAATTATTTAATTAGCTAGGTAAACATACTTAAATAATCAGACTTTTCTTGTGCAGTTTAAATCTCCTTCCTACAACCTTCTGCCTTCTCTGCAGTCCTTGTTCCAGTTCTTTCTTTCTTCCTTTTCTTACTGTTTCTCTTTATTTCACTATTATTTTCTCTTCCCTTACCTTGCTGCTGGAAGCTGTCATATACCTCTATCTTTCAGTTTTCCTCTTGTTTACTTTTGCACTAAATATTCATTTGAGTTTTACTCTCAAATATTCTAATTTTCTTTTTATTCTAACTTCACAATAAGGGCTTTCATTGCTCTTTCTCCTTTGCTCTTGCAACTCTGACAAATCTACTTCATTATTTCTTCCCAGTGCTTTTCCTTTCATTCCTGAAATCTTCCCGAGTTTCCTTCACTCTTTACTAACGCTTTGTCTTAATAATTTAAATTTAATAATCTGATTTTAAAAATCTTATTTTAATTGTCTGATTTTAACAGATTGTACTGTTTGATGAGACTAAGCAAAACCTTCTCAGAAAGACGAAGTGCCTGTTAATCTAGATACACACTATAGCATTATTATAAAAACACAGTTCTTTCTTTGTTACTGCTTTTGTCAAACCTCTCTACTGGTAAATGATAGCACAGCTATGTATATCTTTCTGGGGTTTCTTTTTGAAGATAAGAATAAAAAATCATTAGTTTTCAGTTGTCTTGATCTGGAAACTTATAGTTTCCTTTTTTGTTTTTAATAAAGCAATATTTATTGTTTTTTCCTTTCTGCTACATACACATATACATTTGAGTGAAAGAATATATCCATTTAACTGAAGCCATCTGTCACTTCCAGGCCAAAAATCTAAAACTAAAGGAGCTGCATGTTCTTTAAATATGAGCAGTATCTTCCCTGATGACAATGCCATTCTTTAAATAAAACAATAGTCTCAGAAGAATACTAAATGTTGAGGAAATGTTACAATACAAAATAAATCTACTTTAGTGGATAAGAATGGAAGGAAAATAACAGAAAAAAAAAGCTTCTTAAGTTACAATGAAATTCATAGACTTAAATGAATAGCAAGACAACTGTGTTATCACTTGTGGGCCAAATGGTGTTCAGAACTACTCTAACATGAATTTGAGTTAATCTCAAATGAGTTCAAGACAGGAACTGCATTAAAAAATTTAACAAAACAAAATAAAACCATCATAATTCTTTGGATTATTAATGTATTTCTTTTTTACCATAATATGTTGCGATGAGTTCCTCCCCAAATTTCTCACTCACAACTTTGTGTTTTTTATTTTTCTAAAACAGTAAGAAAAACTGAATTCCCTGTCCTCACTGAAACTTGAGGACTCTCAGGAGTTCAGATGTTGTCTCCACTGCAGAGGTTGTGTTCTGTTTCAGCTTCCTCCCAAAAAACCCAAGTACAACTTGCATACATATAGAACTGCAGTTTATTAAGTTTTAAAAAAATATCTTAAAAATAGCCAAACCCTTCTGTTTCTCATTAAAAACTAATTCTAATGCAGTTATTCTTGGTTCTTACCTTTTTCAGCCAATGTACTCTTACTGAAAGCATATGGCTGGGAAATATTATTTATTGAAAGTTTCATAGAAAATACATTCTCTACCAAGAGTAGAGATAGACTGGGGAAACAGACCCATTATCCAGTCTCAAACACAGACCAGTTGTCCTGCATGTGCCTTAAGTCTTAGGAAAATTTTTCACAATACTTCCTAGGAATAATTTCCCACTTTTAGTGCTATCTCAAGGATTTCTCTTAGTAGAAGTAATATCTGCAAATATAATGTTCTGAGCTAAATTTAATTGTCTACAGCACTAATATCTAAATCTAAGCTAGTCACTATAAGATTCCTTTAAAATCAAAAGAGACAAATAAATGCATTTTAGAGTGATGCATATTAAGATTATCCGCATAGGAAGAAGTTCATTCTGCTCTAAAGCTAAGCATATTCAGTTGGCAAGGTGAATCTCATGTAAGAATATTTGATGAATATGTCTAAGCTTTTTTTTGTTTGTTTGTTTCTGGAATTTAGCATCTGTGTTTCTGTTATCTGAAAGTCTTGTAAATAGTTTTCCTTGGCTTTTCTTTGTATCCATTTAGCAGCTATGTTTTGAAGATGAAGGAGTCAAAATTATTGAGTTGAATTCTAAGAAATGTTTATACAAAAAATAATGAACCTTTAGACAAATTTCTAAATATAATTGAGGCTCTAGAACAAAACTCAGAGACATAGCAGTATCAGTGTAGGAATTTCAGTGTAAATCTTATTTTTCCTATATATTAAAAAATGTTGCACAAATGCTTCATTGGCATAATGTCAGATTTCAGACTATTTCAATTACTCTGTGTCAGAGTCTGAAATCATAAGATTAAAAAAAAACCAAACAAAAACTGTGAGTTTGTAATAGTAAACCTATTTATTTAAAAATAAACTTTCCCACAAACAAACCCACTGATTAATGAAATTTGCAGAGAATATACCTACTACAAGTCTTATACATAAATATGTATCTTAAAACCTCTTTTTTGCATTCTTTGTTGTATCAAATAAAGTCAGTTATACTTCTAATTTTTATCCTTTTGACAATTTCTGCAGTGCATAGTTCATTTTTTAAATCTTTGCAATATAATTTTCTTAGTAGTTAACTTTTGAGCAGTCTAGAGTGATCCCAAATATGAACAGCATTAAGAGAAAAATATATTTCCACTTACACTTTTTTGTGTTTTAGCCCAACCACCATTTTCCTTTACACACTTGAGTTAGATGGAAAATTGGTTGTTTCTATAGCTAGTATGATTTCTCAGTGATACTCTGTAATAAGTACTGTGTTCTCATTCTATACCAAAGGGATTGTTTAAATGAAAGTATAGTCGTGTAGGACAGTGTATCAGCATGAAAAGCGTTATGATGCATTACATAGAATCACTTTTATAAACAAACAAACAAACCAACCCAAAACCAAAGAGCAAAAATCCAACCAATAAACTTAACACAACTGTATTTAATTTTGTACTAAGATGAGCATCCAGGAGACCAAACATCAATATATGAAACTGACTGGCAAAATAGTCCAGTTCATTGAAAAGAATTACTAATTATAGTGTGTGAACAGTGAAAGGGGATTTTTACTGTCTGCATAAAAGTTGTTCAGGTATTCATTTATCATTTATTTGAAGAATTTCTAACAATAATAGAAAACAGGCTTGTTTACCTCTGAAAAAAATCAGCCAAGATGGCAAACAAGGATAAATCTTGGTACTTCAACTTTTTTATGATGCAAATTATTTCATTTTACCAGTAAAAATTAAAATATGCACCAAACCTATCTGTCTGTCTATCTATCTATCTGCATATGCATACATTTATATAAACTCCAAAAATTCCAGAGGATAGGTACTCAAGTATTTTGCTTCTTAGTAAATGACCATTTATCTCAGATTTCTATAAATAAACAATATTATTGAAAAGATAACTCTTCCATATAAACTCTAATATGACGTTTACAGGAAAAGAAGCTTTTTCAATTTTTAAAATATTTCTGTACTGGTGTAGTTTTAGTTAATGTGTCCAGCCTTTTCTTTTTAGTCACAAGCATAGTTTTCATAGCTCTGCAGTAGACTTAACATAAAGAACCACTGATTCTGACTTTAACCTTAGGACACAACTGCAATATAAATATTAAGGGTTGTAGTAGACATGAAGGAGAACAGAAAAAAAAAATCCAAGGATTCCTACTTCCTTCAGATATCTGGAGGTTATGTACTTCAAAATTCACAGTGCACAAGAGAGTAGAAAATCTGATGTGGAGATATTCTACTGTGAAGAAGGGGGATGAAGTGGATTTGTGTTGCTTGCAAAAGAAGAAATGTTGCTTTCTCTTTTGCAGGCTTGCAGAGAACAGGAAAATTTTGAAAGAAGATGCAGCTGCTATTACAGGTAATTCTCAGATTATTCCTTTCCGCATGTGGGAAGCACAGTAAAACCACTTTGCTTCCAAAGTCTGACATTTTCTGATGTAACTCAGTATTCTGACAACAAATCTCTCCATCACTGTGGTTGATCATAAAAGCATAACTTATCCTTGTACAGAAAACGTAGCATCATTTTCATGTATTATTTTTTCTCTCCCTTTCCTCTTTCAGAATATTTTTTGTATGTAATCAAAAAGCATTGAGAGACCAAAACATTTTGCCTGTTGTTTTCACATTTCCCAGACTATTTTATTTTCACTATACTTTTCTGCAAAAGTCCAATGATAAAAAATAAAAACCTTTGGAGCTACACCACATGGTAAGTAAAGCAATACATGGAATGAGTCCCAGGCATTTGCAGGTAGTCATGCCATTTGGTAATGTTAAAGAAAAACCATTAATAATCCATATCTGACATTTTGTTATTATGGTATTTCACTTCACTGATCAGGCTTTAACCAAATCAGCCTTTAACCAAAAAGACAAATCTTTCGTTGTGTTCCTTTAGTGTGTGGTTAAAGAAATAAACACTAGCTGCTCTCCACAACAAAAAAAAAAATCTGTAATACTCACACAGATATTTTTTTCTATTTGGTTGTTGAATAAAATGATTAGTGTAACTTGTCTGTATTAAGTTTACTGAAAAAAATGCTAGTACTTCAAATGTTTGGATTTCTGATAAAAAACTAAAAAATATTGACTATGAGAGACTTGATTTTTCTGAGATAAGAGGTCATTACTAATTACTGCCTGTATACCTGCAAAATGACATTTTGTATGCAAATGTACATATGAATTAAATGACAATAATTACAATAATGTTCCTCTAATTCTGAGAGAGGAAGAGAGAGAGAGAGAGATTTAGCTTATTGACCTATTTCATTTTGATATTGTGTTAACTGTTTGTTAAAATAAATGTGCAATGAATAATTTCTATTAAGTATATTTGCCTTGAATTATTTTAGCAGGTAGTCCTTGTAAACAACTGAAGTATAAAAGACAGACTTAAAAATGTCTGCATCTCGAGAATATGTCTGCTGCACTGACAGTTTATAAATGCAAGGGACTTTCAGACCCAATAAAACTACTGCTTGATTATTGTCCATAATAATCTATACAATGTTACCATTTTTATCTGGTGGCAAGATTTCTTCTCTTGAATAACCCAGAGGTTTTACCTCTTGTTGCTCCTGATTTCTCTGAAGACATACATGGGAAAACCTCAGCAAATTAAGAAAGAAAACAACATAGTGGTGCCGCTTTCCTATGTATTTCCTTCCCTAGTTTTCATTTTGCTTCCTGACATTTACTCTTGACTGTCAGGTAGAGCTGATATGGTTTTCTTTGATTTAAATTTTATGAGTAAACCAGTTTTTCTTTGTACATATTTCTTATTTGATATCATTGGCAATCAAAAGCAGATAAACAACCTCCAGGGCATCAAAAATATTTGTACAGTTGTCCAAAATGTTATGATATTTGATTGATAAGAAATATTTTTTAGTGGGTTCTTTGCTATTGACTTCTATTGGGTATAGTTTTATAATACCATTTTAAAAGTTTTGCTGAGATTTAGAGTTTTCTCTTGTGGTTATTTTTCAGACAAGAGTCATTACTTCTTGGCGTTACTGTCAGAATGTCATCTTCATTAACATAAAGGAATTCCTTACCTTCAAAATTTTATCTCTATTATGTTTAGCCTCAATGTATGTCTCATGATTAAGTAACTGATCTCATAAGTGTTTTGCAGATATGAATTTTACGAATCCGATGCAGCATCCCCATGTGGTAGGAGACCGTATTCCCTGTATCAAAGTCTGTACTACTTTAAGGATAATCCTAGAATCAACTCAATTTTACCATCATAAAGAGTTAGTAAAGGCTGCTGGTCTGAGGGGAAAGTTTTTGCTTATTTGATAGGATGGGATACTAATCAGCAGAATGCATTAATTCTTTCTGTACCTTTTGTTTTCTGCTTAGCATCCAAAAACATTGATACATGCAAATGAATTCTGGAAGCATGACCTTTTTTCTTTATTACCTTTCTCAGGAAATAGCTGAGCTTCTTTTTTGTGTCTCCTGCCTATTGACAAGATTCCTTTAACAAAAAAGAAACCTGGAAAAGGTCAGATGAATTTAAGATGCTTCCATTAATATTTTTTCCCTTTATTTTGCAATCTGTAACAAAGAACTTTAACAAAGAGTTTGAATCCTTTCTTGTCTGTAATGTGGACTGGTGCTGTTCATGCACTTAGATATACAGCAGCTTTCCCTTTTCTGATTCAGAAAGGAGTTGTCATTATCTTGTCCAAGTGCCGAAAAAAAGATTTTTAGAAAACTGCTTCAAAAGTACATGCATTTTTAGGACAAATAATGCTGTCTAATTATGAACTGCTGTTACCATCGCAACCTGGTACTATCTGAGCACACACACACACACACATATTATATCTGTCTCTCAATGCATATTTAATGACACATAAAATTGGGAATCTTTACCCCTGCTTCCACGTGGAAATTTTTCCTCTTGACACAAGAAAACTACTTCTGGAATGTTTTATGATATGTATAGGCTAGTAAGAGTCCATTCTCCATTACAGGAAAGCCTATGCACCTTGTCCTGCCAAGTAAAAAACTTTCTGTTTGACAGGATTTAAGGACAGTAAAGGTAATTTAGATGTCAATGAAGTAAAAATACTAAAACTTCATTCAATTTAGTTTTGTTTGCAATTTCAAAACTGTGAAGAAATATGTTATTACAACTGGGAATCAAGCATTAAAAAAAACCATTAAGCAATATAAGGCAAAAATATTCATTATTCATTAATAATGTTAGTCTTATTTTATAACTGACTAACATTAAAATGATCATTCTTCTGTCATTGGAAGCCAAACAGATGGAATTAAGAACACACACAACTTAAAACAAAGAAAACCAACCAAACTCACACAAACAACACAACTTTTAAACTAATTAGAGATCATCCCAAAAAAAAGATTTCACAACCCATTTTATGGACAAGAATCTTATGCAAAGAAGCATGATAAAGAGATGAACGAATGCCAATATCTATAGCTTCACCTAGTGAAGCACTAACAGAGGTGTATGTAATCTGTGCCTTTGTTCTGTCAACCAGCCAAGGGCTTTCTGAAATTCATCCTTCAGTCTGGCTGCATTGCACCTCCCTTTCCTGCACTTACACCAATCCTTGGAGAAGACAATGTACCTGCTGTAAACTCAGCCTGGTACATGCATATTTTTTCAATTAAAATCAGTTAAGAAAGATGTCATGCCACTGTTGTTGAAATAAAATACACAATGTGCTTCATAAGAGTAAATAGAAGTTTTTCCCTTTTTTGACATACAGTGAAAAAATATAAATTTGATAAGGGAGACTAATCCTTACTTTAATGCAGACATGTATGTATACATGTGTATATGGGAATGTATATATATATTGCTGTGAGAAAAGAGGAAAGCAAGTTTTGCATTTTGTATTTTTAATGTATCTGAAAATCAAACAAATTTGGCAAACAACTTATTTAATCTTTGCAGTGGTTTTTGAATGTAGAATTTTAGTACAAGGGCTGAATTGCTTTGTTCAGCTCAGAATCCAGTTCGGAAACCTGTGAACTGTGATTTTCTAAATTGAGGAAGGAACTTGAAAAGATCAGAATAATATTAAGCTCATGAAAAATATATAAACTTGATATATCTTTTTAATGGTTGCTCTTTTGTTTTTCATTTGGGGAGGTCAACTGTACTTTGTTATTTTAATTGTTTCTGCAATATCATGTTAGACTGAAGAAGAAGATTTTTAAGTTTGTTTTTTATTTGAAAAGTACTCAAAGTTTACAAAATAGCTAAAAAGTGACAGAACTTAGAATTCAGAAAGAAAATATGTCACATTATATATTTATATATCTCAACCCAATATAGTGATATATCTTTTATTATCTTTTTTCTTATATTGACATGTCTGAACAGATGGAACAGTTAGATATCCAAATGGGTAACTCCTCTAAATTTGAAAGAAATAAAAAGCATTATTTTTTGCAAGGATATTGTTTTTTACATAGACTCTAATGAACTGAACTGTTAATGCATTCTGGACTTGGTTGGATGCCAAGGTGAAATCATCAGTATCATCAAGATGGTTCAGCACAGCAGCCATAGAATGTATTAGGGAGGCTGTGTCAGTCTGGCATTAAAAACAAATGCCTCAACCTGTAAAATATTCTCAAAGTAGCACTTGCTTTAGTAGTACATTTTAAAGACAAAAATAAGTAAAAAATAATAGGCCTGAGAACCATCCCTTCAGGTCTGTTTCCAGAAATCTAGGAAAATGAAAGGGCAGTCAACATTAATGACAGGACTGACCAACTTTTCAAGAAAAGATGACCCCATGTAAAATCCTACATATAGGAGCCACCACACATGGATCAGGCAGGGTCATTCTTAGAAAAACTAAAGTTGTTGAGCCAAAAATTTGACAATTAAAAAAATTTTAAGAAATTCACCTGTTGGTTATATAGGGAGTCATATAATCCACTACCTGCTGTCCCTCCACCCCTGTTGCAGAGAAACAACAACCACTTCTCTGTCCTACTTGAATTCCATGAGGATATTCTCCTGCCAGATGCCCAAGAAAGCATAGAGAAGACTGTGGACATGCATCCAGTTAGATAATGCTGGCTTGTAAAAGAAATGTAACTGCATATTTGTTGTCCTGTATTCTACAATAATTTTGTTAGTGTTGTTAGTTAGTGATAATATATTAGTTATTATATGGTGCATGGAAACATACAGGAAGGATTTTACAATCACTTTTTTAGCTCTTCTCTACTTTTATGCGCAGTAGACATGAATCAATACATCCTTGAGTATTTCTGTCTCTGAGTGAGGAATGTTATTTAATCTCCAGGTTGAATATGTTTTTAGCTGCTTAAATACTCACAGACCTTCACATATCATGGTGATGAAGACAACATAAAAGATGAATTGTTGTTACAATGCATATACATTGATTTATAATAGTAATTGGTAGTGGAAGTCAGCACACCACTATATATTGCCTTTTATTGAACTTTTCATTTTATGCTTGCATATACATATGCACTTGTATTTATGCAATGTATTATTTAGCCTTTCCAAAAAATCTGCATTTGTTCTTATGCAATTTCACAAACAGCAGGTTTCTATTACTTTTTCAGATGTTATTAGACAACAGATTTTCTTTGACTAGTAGCTTAGTCGTGTAACTCAGGTATGCACTCTGACTTTTATGTTAAGTACATTCCCATCTGTGGACACCAATTCAGTTCTAAATGTTGATACGTACAGTTCATACCTACAGTGACTCTAATATTATAGACATTTTTAGAACAGCATAATAGCTAAAGATTATCTAAGAAATTTACCTATGCTGAAACCATGTAAAATCATGCTGAGAGCTGTCACTCTTGCTCACCAGAGGAATGGCATTATATGTAAAGAAAGCACATGGTCCTGGGGTTATGGATCAGTGTTTCTTCTTTTATGCCCACAGAATTTATTCCTCTTCGCCTTCCACCCTGCTACAGCTAAAGTAAGTACTTATAAACATAAGTATACTTATGTAAATTCAGCTCCCTAAAAGTGTGCTTGTTCAGCTTCTTCCCTGCTCCTTCTCTGAAGGCTAACCGTAAGAGAATAGAATCCNTGCCCACAGAATTTATTCCTCTTCACCTTCCACCCTACTACAGCTAAAGTGGTAAATTCAGCTCCCTAATAGTGTACTTGTTCAGCTTCTTCCCTTCTCCTTCTCTGAAGGCTAACCATAAGAGAATAGAATCTGAATAAGCACAACAGAGAAATTAAAATGCACTGGGCATTTTAAAACCACTTTTAAAAGGCAAAATTTAGAGTTCACTGATTTCTTCCATAGCATATAGGTTTGAAAATTTATACTTATGTAAAATTTATTAAGTGCCATTTTTAAAAAAAAAGCAAACTTCATGAAATTAAACAGTTTATTTGATTTGCTGGTCACATAGTTAACTTCTCAAGAACAACCCATTCCTCTTGTTCCTTCAGCAGAGTGCAAGATGATATACTTGCAGAAATATCAGAAAAGCCATATTAGTACAAAACATTTTGTAGGATATCTCAAACTAGAGGCATTTTTTAAATAAAAAGAGACAGAAAAGTTCAAAATTCAAAGCTACAAAATATCTCTCTGCAGTTACACGTTTTCTAAGAAAAACTAATGGGGTTTTGTTTGGTTTATATATGTGTGTGTATGTTTGTGTGAAAATTGCATATTTTCCTGATCAGAGGAATAATTTCCTTTGATTATATTCACAGTGAATAGAGTCACATTTTTGCTCAGTCCCACAGAACAAAATGCTTATTTGAGGTCTAAGTCCTGCTCGGCGTTAATAAGACCTTGACCTTTAGTGAACACATCTTATATATGTAACAATGGTTTTGGAGGAAAAAAAAAAATCTACCTACAAAAGAACAGAATAAAATGCCATAGTTATGCCATTTTCCTTTTGCTTTATCTTAATTACTGTGCAAAAATATCTGCTTTACCACAATGCCAAGAAGTATGTATTATTTTATGTGATTCACTGTTTTTCTTATTTTTGTTAAAAGATATGTGTTAGATGTTGATATTATTGAATTAGGTATCTTCAGCAGTGATATTTCTAATGCTTAAATATTCAAATTGCAGCATGGTAAGAAAACATTGAGGACCTTCAAAAAGTAGAGTAGCCAAAGCTCATATTTCGATTGGTTTTGTGTAGCTTTTGTTATTTTAAGGGAGAAAATGCAGCATTTGGTTGGTTGAAAATTAAAATTACTAGTTACTTCTTTGAATCTTAATTTGTAAAAGCTGAGACAGTGTCAAAAGCAAGTATAAAGATGCTCAAATTATTTGGTTTTTTTGTCATTGTCTCTCTACAGTTTAAGGTAATCTTTTTGCATTGCTGTGGATTGAAAACAAGGGAATTTTCTGAGACGATATCTGCTGTAAACTCCTATCTTACTGAAAGACTATTTTACATTTCAGAGTTAATGATAGTACACAAAGCACTGTGCATGAAAGACAATTTTAGAAATATATGTACACTCATGCTTTGAAAGAATTCTCCATTTTGATTCTGAAAGAGTTGAAAGTGGATTAAGTACGTATAGAAGCATACAGCTAGCTAAACAGACTAATGTCATCTGAAAAGGATTAATAGCCATGTCTTTCATTGCAGCATATTCGCTCATACTCTGTTGCAGAAAATCAAACTTTACAATATTTTCCTCTGGCTCAGGGATATTGTTTTCTAGTTTGGTTCAGCTTGATTATTTCTCTGAAATATTTCACTGCAGTTACCAAAGTACAAGGCTTTCTGAGTTGTGCTCTCTAGAAGGAAAGCTGAAATGTGTAAATTTCCTGATAAAGTTTAATTATTTACAGAGTTGAAGTAATAGTTGATATGTATCATTTACATTATATTATTTACACTTCTAAATAGGTAGTAATATTTAATTTGCAAACATGACACACAAACCCTCCTTATCTATGTAAATTATACCTGGAATTAAAGCAGAACATATTGTGAAGAACATATTGCAGTCTAAAGGCTCCAGATATTTGTATTCATTGAACAGTTATACACAAAGTCCTTGACTGTGAAATATTTAGAAAGCCTTATTAACACCCATAACTGAATACAGTAACTACCATCATGTCAGTACTATGAATCGAGATGTTAATAGCTCTTTTGTTTACCCTCCAGCCATCTGGAATATTTAACAGATTCAGGCACTCAAAACAAGGAAGCAGCATGCTAAGTTGCTACTGTCCATTTCAGCTGGACAGGTTTTTTAACACAGCTATTAGCCTGAGTGTCCTCCATATGGAATGGCACGGTCCACCTAGAACATATAAATTGCTTAGAAAATTCATCCTTTCTCATTAGTTCTACATTAAAAAGTAGTTCATTTAGACAATTAAATTGCACATAACATTAACGTTGTAAAGTATGTGGAGATAACTGCTTTGAATTAATCAGTATATATTACCTTGCACACAGAAATGTAACTATTAGCACATGGCACATGCCATTCTGTAGATATTGTAGAAAATTTTAAGTTGGAAATGAGGCAGTAAAAGCAAACATTCAGGAAGATTAAAAAAAAATTGAGAACCATATTTAAGAACATGTTGTAGGTAGTTTGTCAATTGTATTTGGTTTGATTAGTGGAAACATATATTACCTTCTTTGGACAAGCTTCAAATTTTAAAGAAGTTCAATTTTTTAATCCTAGATCACAATACAAATGGAAATACAACTCTCATACAACTGCTAAAACAAATTTATAAGAAATATGTAGTGAAGAAACCTAAAAATACAGATCATATATGATCAGTGGTGACTTATGGGAAGAATTTTTTTAATTTCCTTGGTATAAGCTGGATGAGAAAAAATTTGTAAAGTGGAGCTATTGATTAACTAACAGTATAGGGAAAACATTTGTATTGAACTTCTAACTATTTTTGTGTATCTAACATCCCTTTGTTCAAACAGATTAATGAAAATGATCATATTGTGGCACAAATGGAATGAATTAACTAATGATATCACTTGGACATTATATTGTTAATAAAACAGAAGGGCAAGTAGCAAACTTCAATTAAATTGGTTTACATGAACATAATTCCTCTTCGACTTGACCAAAACAAGACAAAAATTGCAAGTAGATTCCATGTGCATATGTACTGGGTAATTAGAGGACATCATTATACTCTCTAATTCCTTTTTACTTTTTATATTCTAAAAATTTAATGTCACATTATTCTGCTCAAGTCTGAAATTGTTCTTAAACTCTTCAGCAAGGTTCATAGGACATTACAATGTGTTTAAAAAAATTTAACAAAAGAATTGTCTCAAATAATTAATACTACTTCAGGTAAACTAAAGAAAAATCAAGAGTTGAATGAATTTCAAAAAATTTCTGATGCTTAAGAACAGAACCATGCCATGGACAAGATAACCTGAGGTCTTGCTTCAAACAGAAGGCTGGGACAGAAAGTCTCCCAAGGTCCTTTCAAAACTAAAGTCTTCTATAATTTTCTGAAAGCAGTTTGTTTTAAAATTATCTATATGTTTCCTAGTATATTTATGCATAGGAACCAAAGCTCTACCAGTTCTCTATGTATTACTTTCTTCCTTGATATCTTGGTTTCTAATACTACTTTGTATTTTATTTCTGGCAACTAAGAATGGCTCCCACTTCCACTTTTAATTTTAATTCATAGAGGAATGGTGTGTGACACTCCAAAAGATTTTATGAGAAAGTCACACCTTCCATCTAGTTCAAAAGTACAACAAGGGCAGAACTATGTTGCAATCCATTCTATCATTTCCTTATGCAGGTAACCTGTAATCGTTTAGACATCCTTGTAATGTTATATTTTCTACTTTTTAGTTATATTTTGTGAGTTTCTTTCTGGTTTTGAAAATACACAGTAAACTTAAAATACTATTTTAAGTACAGAGCAAACTAATTTTGTACAAATATATAAAACAACAATCATCATATTTTGTTTAAATGTATAGCTATTTATTCAGTTGTGATGTATTTTGTCAGTTTCAGAATTAATAAGAAGTCTTTCAAGACTTTTCAAAACTTTGCATAACTGTAATCAACAAAATGATGAAGACAGCAATAGGTAATTTGACATAAATATATAGCATAATTTATAAAATATAACTAATTCATGCTGGAGTAAATCTTCAATTATTTTTGTAGCATAACATTGCACATACTATTGCATATATACGTTGCATAACTATAGCTATAGTGCACAAGCTTTCAAAAAGGAAACTAAAATCTTCCTTAGTTTTAGTCAATCTTTGTCAAATAGAGCAATGAGTTGACTGATTTTTTGCCCCCAAAGTCATCTCTTAATGAATAGCATTTTCTGATTTTTCATACATGCCTCTGGACATTTCATTCTAAAAGTTCTATTGCTCTACATTAAGCTCCAAGACAACCCATGTCCTCATATATTCACCATACACAGTACAAAAAAATTAGTATAGATGTGGAGATTATCACAGATGACAGAACACTTTCTTGCATCTCAGATGAGAGATATACAGGAAGAAGGAAGTTTAGGGAGAGATGGATCGAATATGGGTAGGACATTTATAATTTTTTTCAAGTGGTACAGAAGTCACCGTTTGCTTCTTTTTGCATTTTCTGATTCGTGAAAGACAAGTTCCTTACATTTGCGTTGACATTGGAAAATTTTGATATATGAAGGTAGCTGTCTTTTTCAATTCTGCTTTTTTTCTTCTACTTGTATGAATGAAGGGGATGAATCTGGTCTTTCAGCAAACTATATATACCTTGCATGGATACATAATATGCAACAGAGATTTGCAGATACTCTCTTTGGATTTTTGTCATCTTTAAATGGATGCTTTAGGGATTTTTTCATATGTCATTTTTTTAGATCTTTCAGCAACTGTATCTGAAGTAAACAATTGATATCTGACTTATAATTTTGTATTATGCCAAATAAAACCAGAACAACTATTCTGTCAGAGTGACTCCTAGAGGACCATGGGAAATTTTAACAATATAATTCCCTCTATACACATCAAAGTAGCATATGTTGTGTTTTCAACAGTTGGAAATATAGCTGAGAATATTTTTATTCAAGTAACCATCTGTCACATTGTTCTGTTCAAAATCTACTATCTTGATGAATAAAATAAAACATAGATTCAATGTCCAGATCATGAAGATGCACTAAAAATATATTTTAGCATTCTGCTTATCCTGCCAAATCATCATGAAAACTAATTGGTTTTTCTGTGTGGCTTGTATTTTGTCATCAGACTGTTGTTTATACATAGTCTCAACACTCATAAACATTCCTGATTTCCAGACTTAAAGAGGGATTCATCTAACGCTGTAGATATATACATATGGGAAAATTCCCAGGATCACATCTATAATTCCTGGGCAGAGGGAAAAAGTAATTTTCCCTTGATAAAAAGTATATGTATACTGTACTAGGGAGTCCACCCTAAAAATCACCATATTTCCCCACTGACAAGAAAGGTTAGATGAAAAAGGTAGCAGTTCATACACATATTGGAAATCTCAAGTTAAATGAGATCAAACTATCAGGTTTTTTCCTAAACTACAGAAACCATTTTTTTTAACCTTTTAAATCTTTACATAGTTTGTATATCCTTATGCAAACATGAGACCAATTAGAGTAGAGAAGTCTTACATTAGCTAAGAATTATATGGAGATGGATCCTTTGAGTATATTATTGGGATACTGATGTGTGCCTTTGTGAAGATGTAACATTTTTCTAAACATAAAGTAGGGTATGACAAACTACTTTAGTCTTCAATCAGAATTACTAATAGGAAGGGACAGCTGAACATATGAGATACTTTGCTAACATACTCTGAAACTTACCGAGTTTGAAGCTAATAAAGACCCAAAATTTCTTCAAATATTGTTTATGAAAGACAGAGCTCTCTAAACATTTTTTACCTTGCATTTAATTTCGTTGTGATTTCTGTTGCTATTTCTTGAGTTAGTTATGACTGTGTCTTTAAGATCAATGCTTTATGTTTACAAATATTCCTTCTCCGCATTTTAAGGTTCATATATTCCACAGTTGCTCTTACGGAAGTTGCCTTCTGTCTTCAAATTTTACACTAACTCATTCTGCTAGCAATAAACATAAAAAAAAATTTAAAAAAAATAGAGAGAGAGAGAGAGGAGAGAGAACAGGGTGGTTTATTTCTGTTGTTTTTCTTATCCAACAAATATTTTCCTAATTTTTGTAACTCATAACAGGTGCTCCTTGCTATATCCTTAATACATATTTGAAATATCTGTGTTAAATTACTTATCTTTTCCTGCTGTTGAAAGTGATAGAATATGACTGTTCCTAGACTTCACTGTTTTAGTCATCTTGTACATAAACCATTGTGACAACTAAATTGTTATTACCATGAGTACCATCCAACACCATCAGCTATATTAAACTTTCTGTAAATATGTCCTTCTTTCTACGACTAGGAAAAGCCCTAAATTTCTCACGGTTTTCGTCCATCTGATATGTTTATGTAATTTCAGAGAACTTAAAGAGAATCCTGAAAGAGAAAAACTCTCGGTATTACTATCTGGAAATAAATTAATCTTCTCTGTAAGAGGTGTAAAACCTCTGTGAAACCTACATATTTTGGACAAGCTTGTATACTTTTCAGGATTGGGACTGTGAAACTCAAGGGCTTATAGAAATGAAGCTTCTACAAAGAAGTAAATACCAGCCACATGTAACAATTATGTAAGCACCATATTTTTTCAATATGCATCTACACATGAATCTTTTATGAAGTCTAAAAAACAATGTCATCTCTTGAAGGGATTTGACAACCATAATTGTTGTGATGCAAGAGTCGTTTTTAAAATTTGTTCCGTATTCAAGAAAGTACTAAATGTTCAAGTTGTCTGTACAGACTGAAAGTTCCTTGAAGCAGACACTTTAAATGTTGCACACATTATAAACAAAAACTAAGGATAGTGCTTCTATCTCATGTAATGAAAATAAAAACTGTGCTACTTGCAGTCAGTTCATTATTGTTCAGTCTCGTGTTATAACTAAAAACAGAAAGAGAATTCTTGCAAATTGTAAATGGAGGTATTCATCAGGTAGAATTATTTCTTATGTCTCACAATTGATACTATTCTTACTGAGATATTATTGATACCATTTTTACTGAAGCAGCATGTTAAGAGACTAATATTAAAGCTGAGTAATAATCAGAGTTAGATTAAAAAGTATTTCTACTGAAGAATTTACTTTGAGGACCTTTGAGTCTGAAAGAAGGAATCTTTCTGCCAAGAATCCTTTCATAATGATTTGGGAAGCTGCTGAAGAAACAGCTTAAGGGTAGTAAGGAGAGAATAGTGCACAAATTGAAGATTTTGACTGTTGATAGGAAGACTAGTTTTAGGTTTTTTAAATCAATACAAAAGATTGTGAAGAATTTGCAGAAGCGGACTTTGTGAAAGTTTCATACAGATTTTAGTCTGAAAGTCATATTGAGTTCTTCATGGAAAATGGATCTGAAGTAAGGTACACAGAATTCAAGTATCCTTTGTTTTTGCATACTAGGTCACTGCTGAAAGTACAGTATGATACATCTAATCCTAAAGTAGGAGTATGAAATAGTTCAAGTTAATTGTACACTAAGAATTTCTCTCTTAAATATGAAAGGATCATAGAACATCCAGATCACAGGTTGTAATTATACATGATTCAAGTTGTGTAGCTATCTCACATTGCCACTGACTGCTTCTTAACTGTTATGTTTTGGGTATCCCTTGAAAAATAATTATATATTTACTTCTCCTTCTATTAAATTGAAACTGGTTTAGATTTGGCTGCTTTGCTAATAATTGGCAAGTACTTACCCTTTGTCTTTTTTTCACTTAGAATTAACTTTTTCCATATTGAAACCTATCGTTTAATCTATTTTTTTTAAGATCCGGGCCAATTTAATCTTGTAAAACCTGCTTAAGTACAACTACTTGTACATAAAGAAGTCGAACATTCATGTTCCTGACACCTGGTACTTATGCACCATCTTTTAAACTCTTTGGCACTTATATATAGCAAACATGGAAGAAGGATGAACAATCTGCATAAAGGCCTCAGAAAATGTTAAATTAGAAAGGAGAGGAGAGGGGAGAGGAGAGAAAATGGGAAATGAGAAAGGAAAAGGAAGAAAGAAGGAGGAAAGAAAGGGAAAATGATGTATATAAGCATATTTATCTGTATGTGTATGAGAAAATGGACATGTACTTATGCTTTCTATTATAGTGCCTTTCAAACTAATGATAGAAGTAGAATATTGTGACTAAATAATAATAGACTAATTCTTCTATGTTTGACAGAAATATTCACTGAGAACTTCAAATTGATGAAATTATCTAGCTAGTCTATGAGAAAGCTGTTCCTGCAGAGACATCTACAGAATTTATTACTTGCATTTCCCTGTGAAAGAAAAGAAAAATACAGCACTAAGAAGATCCACAGAGAATCACTGCAATAAGTGTCTGCTTGTACTGGACATTTGTAATGCCCAAGAGTCATGGTTGCTATCCCTTACTTGTAAAATGCTGACCATTTTTTTTTAAAAGATACGTTTCCATGCGTTTTAACTTCCACCTTACAAAAACCCCAATATTCAACTGACAGATTTTTATTTCCATTTTGTGATATTAGATATTAAAAAACCAAAAAAGAACAGGAAGGCTTTTCATCCTTGACCAGAGCTGGGTTCATCTAATCAATCTGATTGTCATTCTTATAAGGTTTTGTACTGACTGTCTAACACAGAAATACAACATATCCTTGTAACTGTGAAAACCTACAGAATATCTTGATTTCTCAAAACAGTAAAAAATCTCTAACTGACAAATCCTTTTCAAAGGGAATTAGACTTCAAAAATCTTATTTTACATTCTGAATCTGGTATTGTTCTGAGTTGCATGTTTGTCATTTTATTATTCATGTCGATATTTCATTGAGCAAGAAGATGAAACACCAGATTAACACAGCAATGAGAGGCATCATACACCCTGCGGGAATTACTACATTGCTGTCATCAGGAAAAGGTGACCAAGCTACTTCAGATATATTAGCATAAGCTGCTGGTTTATTTAGAATATTGCCATTAGCAACAAGTAAACGTTATGTCAATTAAGATGAGAATCCTGTGGCAATATGTGGAAATTCTTTAAAAATTAAAAAAAAAGGAAAATAAAAAATATAAAAAACTCTGAATAAATGTCTATAATATTGAGTTTTAGTGAATGAGAGAGTTTTTTCAAAGAGATGCTCTAGAATGATCTAACAAAAACTGTGAATTATATAATTAATCTTTAAGTTAAATAACTTATATCATCATTATAGTATGATGGATAAAGAGATATTGTTGCAATTTTTAAAATAATACTTGCTACATAGACTTAGAAAATACTTTTCACTTAAGTTATTTATATATAAACCAAAATGCTTTGACAGCATCTAAACTAAACAGCTTATTGCATTGATTTCTAAGTGGCTCTTATTCCTTTTAAAATAGCATGAAATCTATACAAAGTAAGAAGGAAATGCCTGCATTCATTTTTGAGAGAAAAGCCCACACTACAAAGGACCTGCAGGTTGTGATTCAGCTTTTGCTTAAACTTTTTTTTTTTTCTCCATGACTGGGAAAAAAAACAGGACCTGGTTGCCGTATTAAGCTCTAGTACTCTTTCTGGCACTGTTTGGCACTGGCTAAAGGATTCTTGACAGAGAAGACTTCCCTTTGAGGACCGAGTTATAGAAGCATAAACATATGTCAGAACTTCAAAATCAACAAATATAGCAATATCCATAAGCTTCACTTCTTAATGGATTTTTTTTCAGTTAATGCCTACTAATTTTAGATTTTACATAATATTACTGTTTCTATTTTCCTTATAGTGTTTCTCCCTAGAAATAAAAGATTTATAACGCGGCACAAAAAATTATAATCCTTTTTCTAGACCTTTTTTTCCTGCAGAAAATAATTTCTGGGTGCTTTTCAACACAGGATGAAACTGCTAGCATTTTATACTAATAAAAGTTACCCTTTATGTGTATGTGACACATAGACCCTCCTGTCATTAATTGTAAAACAAGTTTTTGTCTCTCAATGGGAAAGATAAAAAAGAAGAGCCAACCAATACAGCTGTAATAAATATTGGTATCATATTTTGTATATCAGTTTCAGTCTGCCTGGAAGATGGGGTTCATATTCGTAGAGGAATAAACATGTTAAAATATTCTATCCTGAAAGTAAGACAGAAAATGTCAAGCATCCTGAAACGCTAATTGAATATGTCTGCAGATAGTAGTGTCATATGTTTTAACATTCATATCACAACATTAGTGAATTGTGATACACAGAACTTTCTGATAACTTTTTATGCATAGCTAATTTAAAGTCAGGTTGAAGTTTTTACTTTAGCCATAGTTTACCTTATTGTTTTCTTAAAAATGTATATAAGGATCAACAGACACATGATGAAGAAATAACTTTTCAATAAGTGCACAAAGCAAAAATGTGAATAAATGTTATTATTAATGAATGAAAATTATCTAGAAAATGTCTGACTGTCTTAAATTAGAAGGGATTACATTAATAGGATGAAACAGATTAGGCTAAAAGTATTCTGAAGGTCTACCATTGTACTGAAAACATTATTTTTATTAGTATAGTTCAAGACTAGTATTCTGTTCAACACTGAAGAAGAATGAAGGCAATTACCAAAATGTAGGAAGCTTGTTTGGCAAAATTCTAGAATCACTTTAATACCAACTCTTCATACTTTTAATTAATTTGAAGATGTATATGGTGTCACGTCAAAAGAAAAACAAAAAAGAAACAAAATGCAGACAGGTGAAATGCTTTCTAAGAGTCCTGAAAAAAACCTCTCACTTGAATTTGAAGTCTAAGTTTTTTGGTTTATTCCATTTATATTTCTTTTCTTTGTATAAATGAAAAGGCTTGTCAGCACTGCAGCTCACTGTTCTGAGGTAACAAACTGCAAGACATCTGCATGTGTTGTAACATAGCTGTTATCCTAGTAACTTCTGCAAATCCCATGGCACATGAAACTCCCTCAAAAAGAAGTGGAAAAGGTACTTTGGCTGTGAAACCATCCTGAACCCTGAATAGCTTTAGCTGCATTGCTGTCAGTATCTATCCTAAATTTACATTTTCATTAGTTGCAACTATTACAGTGATGGCGTAGTCTTAAATTAGTGTTTAACTACTTCTTGAGCTACTGAAATTTTCATGCATAATTTCATCCCTGTGTTCTAAAATTAGGTATATTCCTACCATAAGACTTATATTTTAGTTCACGGTGCTTGGTTTTGGCTTGGTCAAGTACACTTCTTGTGTCATCTTAAGAGTTGTGCTCCTCACTTTTGAACAAATTACGTTGAATATTTAACTGTGTCTGTGTTCTCCTTGAGAATCTGATATGTGGCAAACTCAGAGCTGAGGGTTCCACTAATAGACAGATAGCAAGATTCACATCAAGTTGGGCAGGAGTGTTGATCTGCTGAAGGGCAGGAAGACTCTGCAGAGGGATCTGGACAAGTTGGATCTATGGGACAAGGACAACAGGTTCAAAAACACCGAATGCTGAGTCCTGCACTTCCCCAGGACAACCCCATGCAGTGCTACAGGCTTTGGGCAGAGGGACTGGAAAGCTGCCCAGAGGAAAAGGACCTGGGGGTGCTGGTCAACAGCCCCTGAAATGAGCTGACAGTATGCCTACGAAGGCTGAGAAACAACTGGATGTGGCACTTAGTTATGCTATGATTAGTTGGTATGGAAGTGTGTGTTATGGTTAGTTGGCAGGCCAAGTCTTTGCCTTACTCTCAGGATGTTTATTCAGGGTTACTAAGACAGATAATTACTATCTCAGCATTTTATTAAATAATTGTAGCTGCAAAGACTATAAAAGAGACTCTAAATGAGAGTTTAACTGTGCTGAGCTGATAAGTTTTATTCCTATGTTGTCAACTGTGCTATTGGCTGCTGCACAAAGATGGTGAGATGTTACTACTCTCGAATCGTTAAAGTTTAAATAACTCTCCGAAAAATATCAAACAGATGTAGTGTCAAAAGTATGAATTGTGAATTATAAATGGACTTTTACAACCTTTATCAGTGCAAACGTGAAACAAAACCACTTGTCTTTCTTCTTAATGTAAATCAAGGCAATTATATTTGAACTGATAAGGAGCTGGCAAGGTCTTTAGTTATAAAAGGTGTTAAATACTTTGCTCATTCACCTGACTTCTAGTATGCATGACTATCTAACTAATCTCTCAAAGAACATTTATGCTATTATTTGACAATAATACTCAGATTTTATTGGTAAGGGTAGAACTCCACAGCATTGCTCTGTTTCTCATATACTGGAAATTCAGACAGGCTATGAAATGATTTACAGATTTCATGCTCAAATTTCCTTACTCACCAATTTGTGTAACTGCTGAAAAATACATCCAAAATATTTATTTTGTATTTGATATAAAGTTATAAACAACAATAAGATTACTTTACACTACAATATGTTGCAATATAAACATGGAATCTATTTTTAGATTGTTGGGTGGACTACTGAAAATATTGACAGAGGAGTGGAATGAAGAAAGGAAATGTAAAAGAGGATGAAAGTTTTAATTTTCTATGCATTTGTCATCCTTTCTTTCAGAACTATTTAGTGAAGTCTCATGGTAAATGACTACATCTTTTGTAGTCTGGGTTGACATAATGAGATGAGTAACACCTAAATGTAGGTAATAAATATAGACATCTACATGTAAACTAAATCCAAAACTCAGTTGTCTAAAAAATTCTTCTACTGACTCCATTTAAGAAACATTAAGATCCCTCACCTTCACTCTACTTGTCAGGTCTCTTATCTGCCACCTTTGTGCAGCTGTCTCTGATACTCTAACATCCTAAAACAGAAGCAGTAAAAAGCAGAAAATAAACCCTGCTCCTATTTAGAGGAACCCAGAGTTATTCCACTGATCAGATGTATCTTCTGCTTAAGCTGAATATTCAGCTTCCCACACTTTTCTTTAACTCTAGGGACCATATCTTTATTGATTGTTGTGTGAGCTTAGTAACATAGCTCATATTTAGATACATGCATGGTAAGCACTGAAAAACAAGTGCCTGAATAGTGATCTGAACCCAGCCCCTATTTTACTCATGGTTCTCCACATTTTCCCTTCCTTTCTCATCTTTTAAATGTCTTACTCCTCCTGTTGTGGGTATTACTTCTCTTCTGTAATTTAGGACTTTGGTTCAGTTGCTCTTTAAGCCCTCAGTAACATCTGAGATACCCTGGAATATCCATGACATTGCTGTGGGACTGGTGGACTTACAGTTGACCAAAGTCCTGGTCTGAGAGCTGGGTGACAGGACAAGAACTGCTGGACTTCTACCCTAGTATTAGGCTTTTATGTTGTACAGCTGCACTGAACTCTGCTGCTGACTTAGGGCTGCTTATATGCAGGTGTCATTTGAATACGTTTGAATGTTGTTTGTTACGTTTGAATACGTAACAAGAATGAATCTTACTTCCCAGAACTGGCCCAATAAGCAAAACTTAATGCTTGTTTACAATATTGAACTTTTCTAATCAATATCCATAGGTGCTATCTATTACATACTTGGCTTATGTTGCAAACTTCCCTGAAAATTGTTTTATCATGCTTAACTAAGTGGTTTTGCAAGACGTAGCAGAGGTTTCAAAGGACTACAATGTCTAATTATATCATACGGTTAGCCAAGGGTTTACCAGTAGGGTCTTTGATCATAAATGACTACATATGCTCAGGAATATCCTGTATGATACTTACTCTCTCCTGACCATTTGCTATCTCCTGAGCCTTTAATCCATGGCTGCATAAAGTAGGAATCTTGCATAATTGTGCTTTTGGCAGTTTTCAAATCACTTTGTAAAACCTAACAGAGGCGAAACAAAACAGCAGAGAGGAAGATGCTTTTTCATTATGGGGTGCAATAAATGCGTATTATACAGGATTTTAAAGTAGTATTAGGGTGTTTATTTCTAAAATATGTCATGCAGACACAAAATATACACATGAAAGTGTACTTAAAGTAATAAATTGATATGACCTGTTGTATTCAGATCTTAATTTCAGTCATGGGCTTACAACTTTTATCGCTCAGATTTGCTAATTGCAAGGAGAGCAAATACTTCATCATCTATAACAATTAATTCTACGAAACCATAACATTATTCCCCCCCATTAAGCTTCAAAAACAAAATAAACATAATCTCATCCAGAATACTTCATAAAATATAGTTGCATTAGTTTAGGATCAAGTTTCATATTGAATTCTTATGAAATGACAACAAAGGGAAATTTAAAAACAGAGGTTTAGTTATTGTGAGACCAATAGTTTTATAAACTTCAATAGTTTTTTCCAGTATTTGACAGCAAAAGTTAAATTGGTTTCAAGTTTCTTCTTTTTATTGCTGAAAACACAATTATGTTTTTCTAGAAGATTAAAAAAAACCTAAACTAAGAAACATACCTAATTTTCCCACCTCTGTATTTTTTCTCATGCAAATGTTAAATTAGCATTATCCCTGTGAATAACTGTAACATTATAAAGGTTATACATAATACTATACAATATTATTATGTTTTTAGAGGTGAAATATAAATGAATAAAATAAAAGAAGATTAACAGGATGGACAGACAGGGAACAAAATTTTGCTGGTATTGTTTAAACATAGTTAATTTTTCAGTCTTGTTTTATTTTTGGCAAATAACTATCACTTGAAATCTGAGATGTGAATTCAAGGAAATAACAGATTATTTTAAAAATTTGCATGAATGACTCTGGAAGGTTTCAAGGAACTGCTCATAGACCCTGACTATGCTGCTTCTTCTGTAGGGAGATAAATCCTGTTTGGCGTCCTGCTGGAAAGTATTTCTCATCAGTACTACAGTCTAGCTGTAATAATGTGATCACGTACAAGAATACGGTTTAGTTATCTTTATATCTTCTCATGAGGAGTATACTCTTCAGTTTCCTTGTCTGCATTCTATCACTGTATTTTGTAATGTTATTAAAGATTGAATTTTATAACAGATATACTTCAGCTCTAGGGTATAAACAATTTGAAAGCACAGGATGTAAATAATTTGAAAGCACAGGAAAGAATGAAAGCTGTTCTTTCTTTTTCCCTTGAAAGACTTCTTTGGAAAAATTAAGCACTATAAAAAACTGACTTGGAGAAGACTTCTTACTGCTATGTGAGTTTTCTAACCATGTGGTTACAATCAACCTTTTGCTTTCCATGTTTTGGGTCAAAAACTCTTCAAATATCATTTTGGTGTTGAAACATAACTTATGCAGAAGGAAATTGACCTCCATATTGGTTTGGTAGCTTAAACATTCTTTGATTAAGAAGGCTTTTTAGGTGTGTATTCTTTCATCATGAAAACATCATGGTATCTTATCAGAAATGCCCTCAGATCCCCAAACCCTGAGCTAGTCTTCAACAGAGTGGGGCTAATATATCTGAGATTCTTCTGACTATGTTTAGAAGACAGGTACTGTCAGCTCACATTTGTGAGGTCTAGTAGATAAGGTGTGCTCTAAAATATCTACTGAAGCAAGCTTCTGATGATTAATGTGTGGAGGAGCAACATATCTGTAGTTCTGATTTGAGTGCAGGCCATTCACTTGAGAGTTGAACTTGAAGATCCTTGTGTCCCTCCCAACTCAGAATATTCTGTAAGTCACCAACCTGCTCTCAGAAGATAAACATCTGGGACTATGAAATTACATAGCAAATTCTAGGAAATTTTAAATATCACAGAAGCTGAAAAATTTCTTTTGATCATTATTTTGAATTCATTAGTTAGACTTCTCTGAGATACATAAGTCAACTTTCCATTGTAAGGAAACAGAAATAAACTGACATCTGAAAAAACAATTTTCTACTTCTACTGCAGGTATAGCAAATAGATAAGATGTACTCTGCTCTATAAATACTCTCTTGAAAAAAAAAAAAGGCAAATTGGACTGATTTTCTCTGAGTTTCACTTTAGAAATACAGGGAGGAATATGGTTGACCATGGACTGGCATCCATTCACTTTGATGCACCCTAGTGTTTTCCAGAATATGGAGCTGACATGTGACCTAGGAACTATCTTTCTGGAAACTTGCAAGTAAAGATCTCTGGGATACCTTAGGTCATCTCAAATAGTATAAAAACTTATAGTGAATTATCTGAATATTACCTTTTGATATGTTGAAATCTTCTACATCCCTGTCCAAAAATCTTAATCTATTGTTTTTTTTTCTCAAAAGTAAACAGAAAATTAGCAACTTGGTTTGATCCTACTACTTGTCAGATGAGATTAAGTCACATGTAGACTCTGAACATAATTAAAGTCAAGATTACATATAACATATATTCTCCATTTTATGTTGTATAGGGCATTGTTGGAACTTTTGACTGCGTCTTTTGCGACCCAGTCTATATCTGGGTAAGTGGTGCTACTATAACATGCCAGAGTGTGTAAACATTTATATGAGTCTGAAAGTTATGGCACAATGCCTGTGAGACGCCACAGTCTTCTTGAAGAAGCAGGTTGAAGCCAGCTGGGTTTTTATTATCATCAGTACAACAATAGAACCTGAGTGTTGCAGAACCCCAAGACATGGTAAAAGTTTAACAAAAAAAGTCTACCTTTAGAAGTATGTATTTAAATTGCAAGCATTTGTATTGGTTTTGTATACTATACTAATAATGGAAATGCAGTTAATTTTTTTTAAAATGGTGAGAAGTTTCCTTTCCTATAGTGCACAGTCAGCACAGCAGGTTTTTTTATCTGCTTTGATGTAGTCTAGTATCCTTTATAACAAATTAACTGTACTGATACAATTGATTTTTTTTTTCTTTTATATAACCACTCCTGTTAAGGTTAAGATGGTTTGATCCTAAGAATTTTGATAGGTTAATTCTAAGGCCATTTTTACTTTAATGATGTTCAGAGTCTACATGTGACTTAATCTCATCTGACAAGTAGTAGGATCAAACCAAGCTGCTGATTTTCCATTTACTTTTGAAAAAAAAATCAATAGATTAAGATTTTTGGACAAAGATGCATAAGATTTCAGCATATCAAAAGACTGGTTTAAGTTCTTGGGTGTATTTTAAATTGAGATAAGTGCAAAACTACAAATGAAAAAAATCATCCCTACTCCTTCTTAAAAAAAATAAAAGTAATCATTATATTACAGTTTCAGGATCAGAAATAAAAGGAATGATCTCATTGGCATTTCCATGTGTAATCTTCAATGTATGTCAAAGATGTGTTATATTTATCTCATCTAACTTCAGGAACAACCCAGCTGAGACTCCTGGTTAAATATTTCTCTTATAACTCCTGTTAGAGTTTCACTTTTCACTTTTCACTTCTTTGCATAATAATTACAATACATATGATATGGCAAATCTGAAAGGAATTCAAAGAGAGGGTGGTTTAACATTGTATTGTGCTGCATGAAATTAACTATATGCTTCTACTTTTTTTCTGGGTAAATTTTTTAGCAATTAATGAGGTCCATTATATTTAACTTATAAAGACATCACTTATCTGAATTTCCTTACCTTTCAGAATCTGACTTGCACAGATAGATCATGTAGTCATGCTGAGTCAATGGAAACAATGAAAGCGGTATTTCCATCTCTAATTCTGGTAAGAGTTTTCACAATATTTATACATTTAATTCTACACATGTGTTTTGATGTTTCCCTGCAGAGCATGTTAACTTTGACCTAACACCTCACTAATGTGGCTTTCTGTCTTCTGCGCTATTGCTGGCCAGTAGTAATCAGCTTGAACCACAAATATCTCTGTGCTTCTCTCACCACAATGTCTTTGGTATTTTTAATGACTTTTTTCTGCCCCTTTGTTTTGAAAAAAGGAGCCAGGTAATAGGAGAAAGAAAGAGACTTTTGCCAAATAACGTATATTCTTTTCAAAAGCTAGTAAGAACGAAGGATATTTGATTCCCAGTTTACAATTATTTTATGCTAAATAAAATCCTTTTAACATATGTGAATTAAGTAATATTTAATATGATGTGCAAAATCTCTTTTGATAGAGTGCCTTCTCTGGGGCACCTAGCTTGGTCAATTTTTAGCATGTTTCCGTTGGCTAAACACAAAAATAAAAGGCAATATCTGCTGGACAAACCTTCATAATAGAAAACTAAGACTAGTAACTTGTAAAGCTGAGCTTTAATATTTTCATCACCTCCAAAAAGACACCTTAGGAATTGACCAGACTCTTGCTGGTAAGTTGGTTGCACTCTGTTGCTGTTTGAAATGGCCTGATGTTCAATGTTTCCGAGCTGCAGACTCCGTTCTGTTCTTTTTTAGGTTTAGGTAGTTTTATACCTTTTCATGTCAATGTTTTTGCTCTTGAATCCTTTACTTACCAGATATGCATAGCTCAACATTCTTACATCTGTCATAAACTTTGTGTTTGCACTTCTCTTTTGCACATGTCTATTTGATATACTGTTCCATGCAATTTTGACCTGAAGATTCCCATCAAAGATGCTCAATATTTCTTAAAGTAAGCACATTTGCAGTATTTCCTGTCATGACACCAGCATTACATTTCTTCTTTTCTTGACATCAATACTTTTGCATTTAATTCAAAATATTTCTGACATCTTAGTCTTTGGGACTTCTGTCTGCATGAGAACATTTCAACTTCTGTTCTAAAGCGTAATTAATATGATGGATTGAAATGCTTGTGAGGTTTAAAAAGCAATAAGAAAAGATGCCCTTGCAGGGAGAGCATGTTCAGAAAGGCTTTGATTTTCCTTAAGCCTATTGAGTTCATGGCAAAGAGGAAATTAAATACTTTCTGGCTTCACTTGTCTTGTGTAGTTTTATTCAGACAGACAAGTTCTTAGAATATACTGTGAAGTAAATGCATGTTCATATTTCATGCTAAGGAAATTGGTTAATATATTACTCATAAGTGAAATATTTTTAAATAATAATGAAAATTTTTAAAAAGTCTAGTGGACTGTTGATATCTATATTACGTGGTTTTATTTGCTTTTCCTAATTTACTGTTTAAGTACATTGTAGTAAATATGTGCTAAGTGAGCAAAGTGCTCTTACTGCCACAGCACCCATAACTGTATCTTGTGTCCAAGAAGAGAGAAGATCAGATAATATTATGTCAGTGCAATTTAATAATGGAAATTTCCTTTTTTAATATAGATGCCACTAAGTGATAAAATTGAGATAAAAATTTAAAACTAGCCTTATTTTTTTAAATAAGAATCTATGTTTTGTTTAGATGCAAATTGCAATAACTTAAGTATTTATATCAATAGAATTAGCTTTCTTTATGGATACTTGTAAGGTTTTGTAATAAATTCAACCCAAAGAGTTTGATGGGCTGCTTCTATTTTTAACTTACCACTATCTCTTTATTAAACATTTTTCAATTTTATTCATTTACGATGAAAGAATTAAATTGCATCCAGCCCTGAGATCCCCAGTACAACATATGGACCTGTTGAAGAGAGTCCAGGAGATAGCCATGGTCGGAAAATGACCAGAGTCATGGTCAGAGAAAATGGTCAGAGAGCTGGAGCATATCTCCCATGAAGACAGGTTGAAAAAGCTTCCAGGTTATTCAGCCTGGAGGAGAAGGCTCTGGAGTGTCCTTATTGCAGATTTCCAGCAGCTGAAAGGGGTGTACAAGAAAGGGACTTTTAAAAGGACCTGCAAGGACAGGACAAGGAAGAATGACTTTAAACTGAAAGAGGGTAGACAGTACTGGGAAGAGTTTCTTCACTCTCAGGGTGGTGAGACACTGGAACAAGTTGCCAAGAGAAGTTTTGATACCTTATCACTGGAAATATTCAAGGTTGGATTGGATGGGGATTTTAACAACCTGATCTAGTGAAAGACGCCCATGGCAGAAAGGTTGGGCTACGTGATCTTTAAGGTTCCTTCCAACCCAAATTCAATGATTCTTTCTCTTTTTAGAATGTCTTCAAACCAGGTCTGCTTCTAGGTAAAACCCTTCATCTTGTCTGAGCCAAGACTTTGATATAAGGTTTTGCTTTTCCTGAGAAATCAGATTGATATGAAGTATTCTATATTCCATGCTGAACAGAAGAAATGAAATTGAAATTATTCTATTTATAGCTGAAAGTACATTATTATCTAGGATCAATTTAGGGTAATAAGCTTAATTCAAAGTCAGATATGTGCACTATCTAGAATGTCAGCTGCCATAAGAGGGAATGCAAGAACAATATTTCTCCTCCCACACTGTAGCAAAAAGCTGGAGCTATGCTGACAATTAGCACAGTCAACACATAAAGTTGCAGGAGAGTTTAAATAGACTCATCTATTAAGTCAAAGTAACAGAACAATACAATTCTCAAATATTTTGACCAAATGCTAAAATTAAAAAAAAATGCACAAAGGGAAATAATTTGGGTTTTAATTCTCTTTTTTTTTTATTAGGAAAAAGAACCTACTCTTATAAGCTATGATACCTGTATTAGATGGTCACAAATGATGAAAGCTAATATTACACTTTACAACTTTGAATTTGCTTGTAAATTTACAACTTTGGATGCTTGTACTGCAACATAGTTTTTAGCTATTTTATGTGACATTCTTTTCATACATAGACTTTTAAACCTCTGCAGAGTTAAAAAATCCTTGAATACAGTGGACCATTCTTCTGACACAGAAAGGATAGAAGTAGAAAAACTTAAAAACAAAATGTCAAGGATGATTGAGACCCGACCTCTGTACAAGGAGAAATTAAACTAACCCTCTTGAGTTTGGAAAATAAATGATTGGCAGGGGAAAAGAAAGAACCATGAGAAATAGGAAACAGTTGTAGGGTTTTTCAACAGAAGACCTATTTCAATGAACAAGAACTGACCAAATTCAAGATGATAAAGAAAGCAGATTCTTCACAAAATACACAAAATATGCGAGTCCTTGAAGAAAGAAAGTTATAGCAGTTTAAAACCACAGGAAACGATTCATGAAAATAAAATATACCTAAGGTTATGACCACAGCCTACCATCCTTTGCTCAAAAGGTTTCTGAACTGCTATTAGCTAGAAGAGAGGAAGATATTCTCTTGAAGTGTCATTACATGTAATTCTTTTATTTTTCAGAATTTGCTCATTCATTTGTATTGCGATGTAGTTGAATAATTGTCTGTTGTTGGTATTTTTTTTAAATATTCTTTATTGTTAGTACAGAATTTGCTACTTGGAATAAAAAATGATTCGTGTGTGAACATATGAAAAGTGCTTCAGAATGTAGAGACACCAGAGTCCACCATAACTAATCCTTTGTTTAGTTGTGTATGGGCTAAATAATAAGAGCCATGGTTACAAAAGATAATACAGTTTCCAAAATAACAGGGCCAAAGTAACCTCGACTAGAAATGCAAGCCAGGTGCTTTACCACTGCATCATTACCTCTATGCTATATTTAATATACTATCTACATAGCACATTCTGTAATGTATTACAGCCCGATCATGGATGACATTTCTACTCTTCCTGTCCTCTATACATTGTTTTCTTAGCTATACAGAGTTAATGTTAAGGAACAGAAGTTGAATTTGAATCAGTCATTTTGCAATCTTTGATTACTAAATCTTCAATGACTTCAGCCTTGCTTTTACTTACTATTTTCCACTATTATTTTATATGCACCAACATTATTGCCGAGGTTCTTGGATTTCAAAGCTCTAATTGTGTCATACTTCATTATTCTTCACTTGATCTTTGGAGCTTGCTGCATTGTCTGCAAAAGAGAAAAGAAGAAATGAACAATAAATTCCAATTTTAATGTAACACAGTAGAAGTGATAAATTGTTTTGGCATGCCATAGAAACTAAATGGGTTTCAGAAGATAAACATGTGTTGGAATTTATAGGGTATAAACTTCATTTTGTATGGCTTTTATAAACCACTGGACAAGAAACTATAACGTACTCAGGATCGTATTCTGTTCTACTCTACCTCAGAGCATTTATATCCATCAAAGAAATTATAGCTCAAGTAGGATTTAAGGTGTCATTTATTTACAAGTGATGATAATGACAAACAAATCCTTACCTAGTGCACTCTGCAAGCTCAAAAGCAAAGCTGAAAGACACAGAAAAACATATAAACACAATAAATGTAACTTTTTTTTTTAACTTAGAAGAATTAAATGTTTCATATGAGGTGTTTGATTCTCTGGAGTTAAAAGATGATGGACACATTTGGAGCAGATGACTACAGTACCTACAGTCTGTTGTGTGTTGGTGGATGAAGTTTTATTACAGAATATCTGCTTTTTCTCATGAGGAATTATTCCAGTGGTCATTTAAAACATCCCATGAACTCCCTTTTCCTCCAAAGCTTTGTGGCCTTCTTTAGTCTGCTTTTGGGGGAAGTTCTATGCATATTCTGAAGTTCCATGAGAACTTCTTGAGTGCCCAATGTGTGGAACAAAAACATGACAAAGACTTCAAATTCCATGATGGTTTAAATTACTAATACATACAGCCCTAAAGTAACTTCATTTCCTCATTTGGTGTAAAGGAATTCTTCTGTACATATCACATACAGATGTGTTTATTACAGGTGTTTGGCAGATAAATTCTGGTTTTGTAGTACATGTTAAAAAGGCTGTCTTTGTTAATCCATACATCATCTTCACATAAGTAGATTTGTCCTCCATGACTGCTACCAAGCCCATGGTAATTTTTCTGAATTATTTTTTGGTTTTGGTTTTGTTTGGGTTGTGGGTTTCTTTTGGGGTTTTTTTGCAGGGGGTTTGAGTGGGGTTTTTTAAATTACTTGGAATCTTGGAAAAATATCATTATATTACGCATCTTAAGAAGCTGTGGCAGGATGTCCCCCCTCTCTCATGGCTGGGGCATTTGGAAAAGATAACTCAGGCCAGACTAATAGCCCAGCGAGGAGCCAGGGAGCTCAGCAGGAGATCAGAAAGCTCAGCAGGAGATCACCTCCAGGCTCCTGAGGGTCTGAGACCAAGCCCTGAATATACATGTTAGTCTGGAAAGGAATTGTGAGATGAGAGAAATATTCTTGACCAAAAGACACAGTTCTTATGTCTATAAAAGCCCACACAATTATCACAGAGGAAGAAGTCTCTTACACACTCCGTGGAGACGTGTGAGAAGATTTCTCCCTGGAGCCTTGGACCAACTCCAGGTTACTTTTCCGGAAACTGAGGGAAAGGACTTTGATGTGTACCCCATCAAGATAATTGGGCGGTAAGAAACATTGAATCCTAACTTATAGTATTTCTCAGCTAGCTGTAATTTTAATGGTACCTTTAACTCCACGTGTAAGTACTAGTATGCCCCTTTTTATCTTTTCCCTGTGTAATAATAGTCCGTTTTAAGTCTTATGTGTGTTAGTTTTGTGTCTATTAATAAATAATTCATTTTATAATAGACCGAATCAGCTATTATTAAAGAACTTGTGAATGGTAGTGGATTTTGGGGTGCTGGCCACCTCAAAAACGCAACTGCCTCCTGCCAGAGGCCTAGGCAACAGACAGGAGCTGATTTAAACCCACATCATCCATTCATAACAGAAGCATTCTGCAAATTCAATGGATTACTCAATTTTTTTCTACAGGTGTTTCTCCTCAGGACACATAATGTTTCTTAGTTTATTTTATTATTAACTCTGCAAGAGCAGGACTCTGTATTCTTGAGGAATCAGGTAATGAAAATTTTTAATTAATTATTACAATCAGTTATCAAAGTCATCATGGACACAGACAGACATACAAATACTTATACATACTTAGAGAAAGACAACTTAGTATTTTCTCTTTTAAATACTATAAAAAAAACCATTAAGATTACTTAAAACTAATAAGCTACTCCAAAGAGGCAATTTTCTGTAAACTTTTCCGACCACACAGATTGTGTAATATGAGGAAGCATTTCAGCCATAATGAACTGGGAAGACTTAAGCGGCTTATCTCTTGTTTTCATCTTGTAATGTCTATTTTGAAGTGTACTAATCTACTGAAATAATGGCAAAGATAAGAGTAAACACTGCAATTCAACAAATATTTTTTTTAACCTTCATAACGATTTATCTACTAACGGCCATTAATTTTAACGCACAAAAAGAATAGTCTCCCCTTTCCTGCTCCTTTCTTCATTTAAATATCCACTGTCCATAAAATGAGGAATAAAATGTTCCCTAAAATTGTGTTTTGAAGAGAAATTAAAACTGATTGCCAAAAATCTCAAGGGAGGCAATATTTGTACACTGAAGTAATGAAAACTTCTCCTACAACATGACAATTTACTGTCTAAATTTATAGTTCATTAACTAGGATAATTGTAATGAATAGTAAAAACGTGGATTTACTGGGTATCATACCAAGGACTCCAAGTTCCTAGGTATCTAATTCCTGTCTACCGTTATCAGAGTGTTAGATAATTAACTTAATTCCTTAAGAAAGTGAATTCTGGTCTACAACATTTTTGTAATTTTGGTCTTTTTCTTTTAACTAGAAGCAAAAATTAGTGAAAATGTTATGAAAAACCATTTAGTGAGAGATTTAGAAACTTTTGAATTTGTTCTCATAATAGCTTGAAGGGCAGTGGCTTCTGTGTTATTCAAAATCAGGAAAGCAGAAGTAGATTAACTGGTAGAAAACCAACATGCTGAGGAACACAGGACAAGAGGAGGGGCCAGAGGGAGAAAGAAGAAGAGGGAAGCACAGAATTATAGATGACAAAAAGCTTTCAGGACAGGTCTCAGGATTTTCAATTGAATTTTACTTTTTGCAGTCATTTACTGGCTAAATTACAGGGATAAGTGGAACAAAGAATAAATAAACTTCTGTGTTTTGGGGTGGGGAAGCAATTAGATCTGCAATTCTATACTCTTAAACGGACAGAGGAGAAAAAAAATTAAGCTTAGTATATTACTAACAGAAAGGAAGCTAATTGAAACAACATCAGAACTGAGCAGTATTCATTAAAAGTAGATAGCAGTTACTAGTACAATTGAACGGAAATATAAATGATTTCAAAACTCTATGTCCTTGTTCAACCTATAATTTTTTTCTTTTGTGCTTTTGAGTTATGACAGTAAGGATCTTTTTTTCTATTATAATTTAATGAAAACAATTTTATTCAGATTGGTATATTTAAATTCATTAATATGTAGGAATCCGCTCCAAAACATCGTGAGTTATAGCTGAAAGGACAACAAATTTTCACAAAAATTGCAGTACAGAGAGAAGTAACTAGAAAAATTCTCACTTACAAAACGTGTAATTAGGACTTGCGTGTAATTGCAAAACCAAATCCTCAAGGGTATCAAAGATATCCCTGCACATGTATTTGAAATTATCTGTGTAAAATTATTTGTCTATTCAAATTTTTACTGCCTATTAAATTGTCACATTATAATAAAAAAGCTACAAGGGGAGCATGTTAATTAATATCCATCGAAATGAGAACTGTTAATGAATTCTTTTAGAAGGACATTTCTAAATGTTCACACTAGGGTGGTGGATAAAGGCAAAATAAAGAGTATTTATTTATAGAGAGTATTCAGTTTGTATATCTCTATCTCAGGGCTCCACTGTTCACCCTATGTCAAATACTTCTATGTTTTGAGAGGAGGAACAAAACATGATTTTACAAAGAAATATATTGAAAAAAGGTTTCAGGCCTGGAAATCACAGACTTCCATTAAGAAAATTCGCATCCTATGCGGTCCCAGATTAGTATTTATGAAATTTGACCTGGAACCTATGAGTATAGTGCTGATGAGTCAGCTACTCCTCAGGTATGAGTGTCCAGGCTGCAAAATGTACTAACATTGGCCTGAAATATAGATCCGTCCTCTCCATGAGTCATGTGTTCCTTGGTTATTCCTGGTCATTTTTTCTCAGGTATTGAAAGTTAGAGGTCACTGGAATAGATGATATAGACAAGTCTTTTTTTTATGATGAGATGAAAGTTTATTAAAGTGGATATAAGCAGTCTTATTCCATTTTACGAGGTCCGGAGAATGGGCCTTGACCCTCTTTAATTTGCTATTATAGACACAGTATTCATGTAGCCAAACTGATTTAATATGCCTGTGTATGTTTAACTGAGGTATAGTCTGTACCTTGTTCATAAAGATGATTTTCATCATAGGTTAGACTAACCTAAATAAGGTTAATGAGACCCAGGGCCCTTTTACTGTTCAGCCAATTAAAAAAAAAAAAAAAGAAAAAGATAAAAAATTAGCCCAAGAATTTGATTGCTTTCTTAAGACAATGCAGTGCCTCCGTTGACTCCAGAAGCAGCCTAAGGACTTGCTATAAATTTCTCTCACTATCAATTTAGGCATCTCAAATAATTGTCTTCCATTACATAGCATAAATCAAGTCCTTGACACCCACTTCTGCAATGCTCAACTATTAAAATAAGCTCAATTTTTCTTATTTTTCAAATGGTTCGGTTGGTCCCAGAGACATTTATGAGTTTACTCTTGAGGAAGTTAAATGAGTAAAATATACATTTTTGCTGTATCAGCTAATGCAGTTGGTGTCAATAAGCAAAGTCTTTGCATCTGGAGAACTAAAAATCTGGAGCAAATTCAGAGGAGGTAAAAACATATGAAGTTCACCTATATATTGAAAACTTAAATTATTTAAGAGTTGAAAAAGGCAAAAAAAAATTATCCCTCCTTTTTGTTTGAAATACATAGCAAAACTCTTGCTTCTAGTTTCATGAAGACTTCATCTTGTGTCAAAAGATATAAAAGCATCAAATGAAAAAAAAAGGCACAAACTGATAGCATTTTGCATTGAGAAAGAAGGACGTGTATTCTGTGAAGTTTTGTGCATGTTTCTTCCTTTTGTTTTTTCTGAACCTAGTCTGGGGCAACAAGCTGTAGGATTGCTTGAACAGGGTGTTGGACCAGATGACCTCCAGAAGTTCCTTTCAGCCTCAACCATTCTGTGATTCTATAACTTATTACAAATGATGATGTGACTTTTTTTTGTAGTTTTGTACCAACAGCAGTATTAGTAAAAGATGCTGTAATTTCATTGTCTGATGTTTGTTTCATTAAATTCTTTCATAGCACAATAAAGTGATGGCAACTTTGAGGGCAAAAGGAAATTGATATACTTTGAAAATCCCCTATGATAATATACAAAAGTTTACATTATCATTAGTCAGTTGAAATATTTACTTAATCAATACCCAAACTAACATAAGATAAATGACAAAGTGACTGCTTATGCTCGATATTTATGAAAAAATACTTCAAAAATATTGAACATTCAAACCTATATGGAATTAAAAAAAATGCAATAGAACTGAAAAAGTAGTTAATTATTTTGACATTGCTTAAATGTATTTGCTCAATTGATTTATTATTTTTTTCCAGAATAAAATATTTTGTGGAGAAAAATTATTTTGCCAAGGAACATTTGGACATAGAATATTTAATTTCAGAGAAGAGTAATTGCTCTATCAGTTAAAATACAGGGGATACAAGGGAATCTTTTCCCAATCATCAGAGCAGTCTGAGATGAAAAGCACTGTTCTGCATTTTTCTGAAGAGTTTCAACATACTGCTTTATATTCACATTTAGTGTCCTAATTTTGTGTACTAGCCAAATTGTCCCATTTTATGCAAACATCTTCACCCATCCTAAAGTAGCGTCAGGTTTCTATGCAAAAACAGAAGTGGTAAAAACTTCATTTTCCCCTAAAAAAACCCCACAACGAAACAAAGCTAAACCTGAAAAGTTTTTTGTCTTTCTATTGTGCTCATATCAGACAAAAGAAGTGTCAAACATCAAATTTGGCTTAAAGAAAACAGGTTTTTTACTACCTGCACCTGCAAATATATCTAGTATTAAATGACCAGTGTTTTCTTGTAAGCATTTGAAACATTGCAACAGAAAATTTCCCAGTTGGAAAATTCCAAAATATGATTGAAAATACATTAATATTCATCTGGTGCTTACATAAGCTCCAAAAATTGTTCTCACCTTGCCTAGATTAGTTAAAAATGTGAAATAGATTCATAGTTTCATTAATTTAGACTCATGTCCTATGCAGCCCCACAGAGTTACTTTCATGTGATGCTACTGGAATTTGTAAATCTGCCTTGTTTTATAATCAAACCCTATATTTAACTATTATATAGATTCTATCATGGATATGCAATTATTGACTTCTTCCTCTGTAAGAAGGATCAGTTTTCATTCTCTTGGCTCTTGGCTAAATTCTAAGCTACTTGTAGTGCAATTGAAATTCCAAATTAGATTTTTCACAATGTGGCCTTTACATTCTATATAAACACAGCTTAGTATTTTCTAATAATTTTTAATTGGGGTTAAAACATAGAACTTGTCCTTTGTGAGCAAGTAAAACTGAACACGACTCTTGTGAGACAATAACAGATGTGGAAGTATCTGCCCCCAATTCTATTTGTCAGGATCATGATGGCAGAAACAAGGAGAAATAAAGATCTCTCTTTAGTGGATCACACCAAAGGTATTCAAATACAAAAAAATGTCTGAATTTGAATTTTTTGTTTATTATTTTTTTATTTTTTAATCTTTACTACATTTTTTACCAGATTAACAAAATATGTTTTTCCAATTATGTTTGAAGGACTGTAACGAACATAAATCTGATGAGAAGTCATGCCACTACACAAAAGAAGGATTGTGGTGACTCTCCAGCCTTATGGCACAAACCAAGTGTAATGACTGGTGGGTAAGGGGCTCAATTTTTCAAGCTGAAAAATTACACCAGACCACCTGTCAAGAACTGTTATGCTTCACTTCAGTACACTTCAGTAAGTTCTCAGCTCCCACCACAAACTCCTCAAATGTGCTGGCTTAGAAGCCACAACACAATACTCAAAAGGTGCTGCCTAACAAGCCACAACACACACCTCCACAATCGCCTCACTCCCATAGCAGTGCTCGGTATAGAGTATGGAGTACGATATGACAGCTGTTCTTTGCCTAGAAGAAGCATGGGAAAAAGACAAATATCTCTAGTCCTTAGATCTCATGTTGGTCCTGCCACATGGATGGTCTGGAACTGGTATTGTGAGACAAAGTGACCAAGGCATTTGGTTTTCCACCAAAGGGTTTACAGCACAAGATTCTTCCAAGGTGCTTTTACAGTGTTATAATGATTCTTGACACGACAACTAAAATTATAGCATGTTATATTAGCTTTAAGTGTGCCTTTCAAAACATTTAGAAGCCAATCTTTTAGATTTTTTTCAGGAGCATTGGAGAACACCCACAGCCTTCAAATAGGAAATGGATAGATATTTTAGCCTTTTAAACTGAAACTTGATGTACCAAAAGAAACAATAAAAGAATATGAAAATTCCTCAAATAGTATATAAATGTGAAATATGAATTTAGTTTTGAGCTCACAGCACATAAAATGTTATGTACTCTTGCAGTAATGTGCCTAAGAAAATTATGTTTCATAGGAGTGTAGTCACAGATCAGACACAGGACTTCAAATAATGTTCTTTGTGGTGAGAAGGGGAGAGCAAATCTGGAAATTGTGATGTAGACAGTGTTTATTAACATACTGGAGCTTACATTTCTATGTCTTTGATGTACTAGAATATTTAGCTCAATAGGCACATTTTGCGAATTCTTCCAAACAGAATAAAATGTTAATTGCAAATTCTTTTCATTGTTAATGCAACTCACACTACGTAAAGAACCTAATAAAGAACAATAATGAGCTATTAGCTATTGAAATTAATTTGATATGTATCAGAGTATCATCTTAACATTAATACCTTGTACTTTAGTTAAGATCATGAAAGCCAGTACAAGATAAAGATGAAATGAGCAAACAACATTATCTAATAGCATTCCTGTTGACAGTCTAATAGCATTTTCTTTTGACAATTTAGGAGCATGTTTTCTGTAGAAGTCATTCTAATTGCTCCAGAAAACTGAAAAGCTAGCTACAAAAATCAACTGGTAAAGCTCTGCAACCTGTGTAAAATTTTGTGCATCAAAAGAAAAAGAAAGTTCATATTTATATCAAATCTCTGTTTCATGGTCTTTAGCACTTCAACACATAGTTTTCATCATTTCACTGTAATTAGGAAATTGCAGTAAATTTTGTTATATTGCTTGGTTTGAAACATTCTTTTTACTTTTTTTCATGTTGTTTGGAACATTTTTGTGACATAATTTGAAAAAAAGATAGGTGAATGAGCACCCACATCATCATGACATGTTTCTAACAAGCATTTTTACCATTTAATATCTTTCTATACAGCTTTCCAAGAATAGTTGTAAAGGCGTTCAACTGAAGGTGAAGCCAAAAGAGCAAAAAATGGTGAAGATAGGTGGTCAAGGGACTGCACATACACAGAGTAAAATTGTTAAAAAATCTCACTTCAGAAATTTTAACAGCAGTAGGAAAGCTAGTACATGAATGGAAAAGAAGGTATACAGCAGCTTTTGTATCATGTTCAGCAAAACCAGAACAGGTCTAGGGACTTAAAATCATTCATCATTCAAATCATTCTCAGGTTCAAACTGTGGAAGTTTTGGAAGCCAAAACTCAGTAAAAAGTCAGTAGAAGACCAAGTAAGTAGAAGACCAAGTATCTTAGCTCTTGTAGAGGTCTCAAGTCCTGATAGGCTTCTGTCATTACTTGTTTCTATTTTGCAAGACTGAAAAATTCATTTTAGCACAACACGTTTTGAAAGTTGCCAGAATTGCTGCTCATTAGCACAAATAAGCAAAACAAGGAAAGAATTTGATATGGAATCTTACAGAGAATTTACAAATCTTAAGAGAATCTCGTCAGATTTCTTCTGTCACTTTGCTCTCTGGTAAATTTGTATACAGACACACACACACTTGCACACACATAGATGTTCTTTTATCAAAGTTTTGGTTATCTAGTCTCTTTACTGCTTTGAAAATCTAGCTGTATAAAAACACCATCTTCTAACTGGTCCAGAGATAGTAAATGCAATGGTACTTTTTTCCTTCTGTTTGTTTCAATTTCTAAAAATGCATTTCTATAGGATATACAATCTTTTGATGATTTTGGACAGAAATTACTTAATTCAAATTGCTATAGTGAAGCCTTACTTATTAATTTTAGTTATGACACACATTGATAAAATATTTTATCAATAACAAAGTTAAATACAGCAAAGTACATTGTTATAACTCACTACAAATTATCTATAAGTAAAATAGAGTTTGGTGGTGAAGGGCTTTCTGATTCTTTACTGGGCTTCATTTTAGTGAGAAGATACAAAAGAAAATTCCTAAAAATCCCTAGCAGACTAGTATTGCTTGGGCATGGTTTGAGGCTACAAAGTGATCACCTGAGTGCAGTTTGGCTGGAAAAAAATGAACACATGTAACTTTTGGGGGTAAATATTTTATAACTTGAGAACACTGATCTTATTACAATCCACCCAAGGTGTGTGTGTCACTCAGCTGAACTGGACTTTGAGCAAGGGATCATTAAAGGGAATTTTTTGAAATCTTCCTGAGAATTCAAAGTGCGCTTGGCCAAGTGATTCACATAGTTTCCTGTCAATGTCAGAACTATCTGTATGTCAGTGAAAGGGATAGGAAGTATTTTTGATTTCAGTAAAGCAAGAAAGAAACAGGAATCCTTCCAAGCCCTTTAAAGTGTTACAGTTTAAAGCACTTAGAAGTTAACAAATGTGCATTAAGCAGAAAGTTCACTTGGATACTCTCATTATTCTTAAGTCAAAATACTTCTGTAGTGGAAGGAGTGGGGGTTACTTGCACTGTAAATTTAGAAGTTTCTTCTCCTTTCCTATGATGCCTTCTCTACTCCATCAAGTCAGTCATTAAGGACTCCAGATAATATTTTCTACAGATAAATCTCTCATTTTTCAATGCTCAAGCAGCTCAAATTTAATGAGTTTTATTCATCCAGATGGATGAAAGCAGAGCTTCTATTTTAAAAACTTTTATGTCTTATATCAGAGTTTTTATGTACCTAATGATTCTACCAGCAACAACTTCATTCATAAAGCCTGGGGTGTGGGATCTGTCTTTCTCTCATTATTGTCCCATGTCCTCTAGTAGAAGGTATTAATAAATACTGTCACTACTTTTCAACATTTTCTTTCTTCAACTAGCAAGTAATTTCTCTGTGCTCATGGGCTAGATTATTTTTACATTCTCTTTTCTCATGTCTTCATTAATAACTATAATTTCACCTGCCATATTTTTCTTTTACATGTTAACATGTATAATGAAAATAAATCTATTCACAAAGTAGAATTTTTATAAGTGAAGTTTGATTTTTTTAATTTCTTTTTTTTAATCAGCAAGTGCAGCTTCTTTACATACATATTCATATACATACGTATTGCTGTTCATACATACTTCAACCAAGAAACTCTTTAAATTATCAGTATATATTTTCAGTAAGACTAGAAGAACACTGAGGGCCTGAAGAAACCAATTAGTATTTTTTGAAATTCTGACACTCTTGCAAAAGAAAGGTATTCTTTACTCAAAACTCAACAAGGAAATAAAATAAAACAATTATAAATTTGTATCTGTATGAAGTAACTCTAACCAAAACAAATGGCATTTTTAATGAGATTGCAAGCTTAATTTAAAAAGATGGATTTTTCCTGTTTAATTTTTAACATGTGATGTGTCCATTTCAATTTAAGAAACAGAAGTATTCTTGAGCAACAATGGATCAAAATCACACCGTTTCTGGATGCATGTTATTTCTTCTTCAGAGACTGTGTATGGACATACAGATACTGACAGGAATGATTAATGTGGCCCCTAATTATTTGGCCTCTAAAATCTGGAAATTTGAATTGATTTTTGGTGTTAAAACAGGCCTATCAACCTAGGTTACACACTAAATCCCAATATCTCTATTCCTTACATGCGTCTCTGAGGAGAGCACTTACATGGAATATTTAAAAAGTCCTCTTTCAAGATTCCAATTTTTACTGGGTATATCAGGCATTTCACTCCAGGTCTTCTAAATTCCGTATTATAATATCTCATGAAGAATCTTTCTTAAATATTTTTTTATTTTCTTGTTTGATGGAAACATCAAATTTATATTTATATTATATTTATATTATAGTTATATTATAGTATTATAATATATATTTATATTACTTATAATAATATCTATTTGTATTATATTATTATATTATATTTGTATTGTTATATTTATATTTATATTCTAATTTATAGACAATAGAATTTCAGTATTTATTATGACTTTTTTAAAATTTGGGAATTATTNTTTTACTGGGTATATCAGGCATTTCACTCCAGGTCTTCTAAATTCCGTATTATAATATCTCATGAAGAATCTTTCTTAAATATTTTTTTATTTTCTTGTTTGATGGAAACATCAAATTTATATTTATATTATATTTATATTATAGTTATATTATAGTATTATAATATATATTTATATTACGTATAATAATATCTATTTGTATTATATTATTATATTATATTTGTATTGTTATATTTATATTTATATTCTAATTTATAGACAGTAGAATTTCAGTATTTATTATGACTTTTTTAAAATTTGGGAATTATTATATAATATATATATATATAATATATGTACACATATATGTATATACCTTTAGCCAGAAAACATTTTTATTGCCTATGCAAAATACAACGATTTCCATTATAAAGTGTCTAGACCACACAAGATAGGGCACAAGTACTTTGATTCCACACATTTCTCCAAATATCCTCTTCACCCGGAGAGCCGACCTTTCAATCTTTTCACAGCAGTCTTCCCAGAGTTCTCACCTTAGATCAGGGGCCATGTGGAGACATGTTCTTATACTATCTCTGACACTATTTTATCCTGTCCTTACTGTACCTGGGATCCACTTGAAATGCCCTCCTACAGGTTTCCAGCATCTGCCAACACATGTAATCAGTCACTGCAACAAGCCACCCTGTGGTTTTATTTTAGCTCTTTCCTAGGAATGTGTATCAACAAGCTTTTCTAGACTCATTCCATCTGTCCAGAATCATAATTTAGTTTCTTTCTTCTTTGAAAGGCTATTAATTTATTGATGACCATTGATGGCTTTTCAAAGTTTACAACATTTAAGTATGAAAAAGAGATTAGAACAGACCAGCAGGCATTTGAAATTATTGTATCTTCATGAATGGTGAGAGAGAACTTTGAAAAAACCCACACATTTTCAGTTTAATTTAAAAGAAAAAAAAAAGTTACAGGCTCCTATGACTTGAAATTAGAAGTAGTCTAATTTAGATTCAGTGTACATCCTTACTAGTGAAATTATTTAATCCAAATTAATGAATTTAGTATGAAGAATAACTCTTCAGTTGAGATTTTGAAATTGGCTGGGTTTTCCCCCTAAAGTATGCTAATGAACTTTCATAATCAGTTGTGTACAGTAAAAGATGCTTATAGTTGTCCTGTGAAAGAGTACTCCAAAATCAGATGGATGATGCACAGTCTTAAAAGATGCAGTCTTAGTTAAGTTGTTCTGGGTTCCATGTGTAGATTTTAGTAGTGCAAATCTCATTTAAAAAAAAACAAACAAAAAACGCCCAACTAACAAAAACTCCCCAAACCAACATAAATCATTGGTAACTTAATTTATGTGTATTAAACAGCCTGTATGAACAAAAAAGCAGACTGAAACATAAACTAAGAAATGAGCCAATTGAGATATATATTAGCCCAGTAACTCTGAAGAAAAGAATTATACACTGGTATTTAATGTCATGTAATCACAGGAAATGTGAGACAGATTGTTTCTAGTTAATTAGAAATTTCCTTAACCAGAGAGTACTCAGGGTTTTTTTTCAGGAGCACAGAAGAGAATTCAATGAAAGTATGATTACTTTAAACACATGGTAACTTTATTTTCTGTTTTATTATCTGAGATTTAATATGGAAAATTTTTGAAGGAATATTTGTTCAGTCTTGAGAAAAGGTGGCTTTGGGGAGACCTTGTCACCCTGTCTCAGTATTTAAAGGGTGGCTATAAAGAAGTTTGCAAGGAGTCCCATGGAAAAGATGAGGGCTAATGAGTACAAGTTACTCTTTGGGAGATTCTGACTGGACAGAAAATTTTTCACAATGCCATTGGAATAATGCCCTCAGGAAAGTGGTGAATTCCCCAGCGTTGGACACTTTTAAGACTCAGTTGGACAGGGTGCTGGGCCATTTGTCTAGATTTTGCTTTTGCCAAGAAAGCTTGGACTAGATGATCCTAGAGGTCGCTTCCAACCTGATATTCTATCATTCTATGATTCTATGATCTGTAGCTACTAACTGTAGCTTGGCTTTATACAAGAGAAAACTGATGCTTTGAATCATCAGTCATCTGCTTTTTCTGGCCAGAGAAAGTGCTCTTGACACAGACTCACATCATTTCACTGTGCTGAATCTGTGAAGTCTGGATGCCAGCTTTATAGAGGGAAAAATAACTCTATTCTCTGAGCATTCTTATGGATCTTAATTGAGTCTCCTTTACAACAGAAACAACACTAAAATGTTATCTAATGAAAATGAGGTACTTTCTGTTCTTCATTGTAGACTATAGCTTTGTCTCATACATTTATTCCTGAATTAAGACTAGATCAGAGTTCTATTGGATAGAAACAATACAGCCTTATCCATAACAAATTCTAAGAGTCATGGCAATAAAATAAAATAATAGTTCAATATTTTTTTGTGCTTCTTGAGAAAATTATATCAGCTTGAATCACAAATGTATTATAAAATAGGCTTAAAATTAAAAAATAGTAAGATTCACCTCTCTTATGTTTCCTCCCCTTCCTCTTCATAGCTTATCTACCAGGCTTTGCAGAGACATAGTAAATCTGACTGTATATTCCCTGGTTCTCTGTCTTTTTTGACCTTTTTAGCATGGTGGCATGTACTGAGAATGCTGTCTCAGCAGGAAAAGACAGCAAGCAGTTAGCTGGGGGAAAGTGTATTGGGAAAGTGTATTAGTAAAATGGCTGCAGTATGCAAAGGAGAAAGCAGGAGAGAGAGAATGAGGTAAGCTTTGCTTGTTCTGCTATTCTTTAGAAAATGCTGAATTCTGTCTGGCCCCTCTCTGGGGGCCTAAAACAACTTCATAATGACTAAGGAAGTAGTTCCAGTTAATTAGCCCTGAAGATCACAAAGTTTTTACTACTCTTCAAAAAAACACTTTGATTCTCCCTAGATGTAACAAAAACTTCTGTCTTCTTTCCCTTTCCTTTACAGCTCCTTTGAGAAATGATCCATTTGTTACTTGAGTCAGCTTCCAGCTGAAGTGCCCTGAGAAGACCACACTTTTCTAGTTTGTAATAGCTCACACATTCTGCTCCAAAGTAAAAAACTCCCACCTCCCACCCCAGAGAAGAGAAATTAGCACCTTTTCTTCACAACATGTGCTGGTTTTGTCTGGGGTAGGGTTAATTTTGTTCACAGTGGCTGATATGAGGATGTGTTTTGGATTTGTGTCGAACACAGGGTTGATAATGTAAAAATATTTTTGGTATTGCTAAGCAGCTCATACACAGAGCCAAGGTTTTTTTATGGCCTTTTATGTTCCTCATACTGTACTACTGGCAGGCAAGCTGGGGGTGCATGCGAATATGGGAGGAGACACATCTGGGACAGGTAGCTCCAACTGACCAAAGGGATATTCCATACCATATGCTCAGTATATAAAGTGGGGAATGAAGAAGAAGGAAGAGGCGGGACATTTGGAACGATGGCATTTGTCTTCCCAAGTAACTGTTAATGCTTGATGGGGCTCTGCTCTTGTGGATAAGGCTGAACACCTGTCTGCCCATGGGAAGCAGCAAATGAATTCTTTGTTTGCTTGTGGGCATGGCTTTTGCTTTCTTTATTAAACTGCCAATCTCAACCCATGAGTTCTCCAGCTTTTATTCTTCTGATTCTCTACTGATCCTGCTGGTGGGGTAGTGAGTGAGCAGCTGTGTGCGACTTGGTTGATGGCTGTGGTTAAACCATGACACAGCTCAAGACAGTCTTTCGGAGTCATGCTGAATTGTCATGAAATCTTACAGTCCATGATCCTTTCTCTACCACCGCATATAACATACCTACTAAGAATCACAGGGTAATGGAAAACAGTAAAATATCTGCTTCTAAATCAGAAATATCTCAGAAATTGTATAAAAAAATCAAAACTTCCTTTACTGAGAAAGCAAAAATCATCTAGAACTTAGTAAGACAAACGTGATGGGAAAGTGTCTAGAACTGAAGGAAAGAAGGAAGAGATCAGAGGAGATTTCAGGTGGTTCAAATTCATCTAACATTAAAGATTGCAGTGAGTGGGTGAACAGGTGAACAGGATCCTTGAGGAAACAGCAACAGAAAGAAAGTCTTGCCAATATTGCCTTACTTTTGTTTCCCTCAGGACAGAACCAATTTCTCTGAAGGACCAATGTAGTGAAGTTCTGATGAGAATGCACTACTAGTTACTGCGAATAGTATGAACAACCAGACTAGCAGTGTGCTGCTGGAATTTCTCTTTTGTGAGTCTTCCAACCACAGCATCAAGTGAAGGCAGAATGACAGAAGTAGGTGTTCAATTGACACATGTATTGGGTTTAAAACTGGTGTCAAGCTGAGATGGAGAAAAGACAATGTGTGCTCAAATTTTAATATTAGTCCTCTGTTTTTGTAGTATTTCCTGAATGGAGAGACTATGAAGAATTTCATAGAGCCCAAATACATTGAATGAGACTGTGAGCAATGCACAGGTGTTTTGCCAGGATTTGTCATGATTCTGCTTCATGATATGCTACTAATGATATTCATCATATGATCATTGAATAATCTAGGTTGTAAAGGATCTCCAGAGTCATATCGTCTTCATCTTACTGAAGTCACAAGAGAATAATTTCGTTCAAATTATCTTCAAAAGTTGCCTGGAACTTTAGACTAAAATTTAGGACTCTGAGTATGCTTATTTGAGGGGATTAGTTTCTCAAAATTTTGTAGAAAGCTACAATAATGTTTTGAAGTTGAAGAACATCTATTTTACTGAATAACCCTCACATTGACCATACTGAACTATTGACAGTATGCCAGAAATCTCAGAGGCAGTTTATGTACTCTTTCTTATTAATGTTATTACTGGCACTTGTCAGTCTTGCAAAGCAATATATCAAAAGGCAAGATCAAAGATTTTTTTTTTGCCTAAAAGAGAACGTAAAATTATACAGAGATATTGTAGTGTGTTGACTGGCTGGATATCAGGCACCCACCAAAGCCATTGTATTACTTCTCTCCACAAGTGGACAGAGGAGAGAAAATATAGCGAAAGGTTCGTAAGTGAAGGACCAGGGTTTAGTACCTAGTTTTCAATCATGATTATCTTCAGAAGAGATGTTCTCCCCTTGTATTGTTAACATCTATATAATGTTACTATTCTTTTCTTCATTACTGAGAATGAGTGGCACTGAACTAATCACTTGTGTGCTGATTACAAAACATTGTGTTCATTCCTCATTAACCTCTATGAACCACTGAGAAATATTGAGCTGACCTGACATATTTTTATTGTCCCCTTTGTGGCTTGTTAGGCCACACTGACAAGTCACTAATCACTATAGTTCTGTAGAAATTACTTATAACTTTGTCAGTGTGTACTTTTATTTTCACACTGTTACACCAAAACCATGAATGTTTGGAATGTTCACAGTCAGGTCAAATAGAATAGAATAGAATAATTTTTTTAAAAAGCAATAGTTGTAATGTGGAGCAAACTACAATGACATTGAACTGAAACAACTCAGAAACAGAAGGTTCAGAAAGAAGCTCTTCTTCTTTATAGATAAGGAAAATATTGACCGTGACAGCATTGACAGTATTTCAAGGGTTATATGTGTTGCTTGGTCATAATTAAGTAAATCATAGCTGATTAGGGATAAACTGAGACAACCAACCCAAAAGAATTAATAATGCTCAACTCATAATGTTTGATTTACTCTCCTGAATGTGCTCATTTTCAGGACTTCTGGTTACAGCTCATTTCACCAAGATTTATTGCCCACATCTGAAGGAGCCCACATCTGAACTTTTTTCACAGTCAGTTGTGCTGGGTTGACCCTGGCTGGATGTTAAGTACACACCAAAGCCACACTATCACTTCCTTCTGCAACTGGGCAGGAGAGAGAAAATGTAATGAAAAGCTCATAAGTTGAGATAAAGACTGGTAGAGATCACTCACTGAATACCATCACAGGGAAAGCAGACTCTTCTTGGGGATCTTAATTAAATTTATTGATAACAAAATTAGAGCACATTAATGAGAAATAAAATAAGTCTTAAAAACATCTTTCCTACACTCCTTCCTCCTTCCCAGCCTCTACCTCCTCCACGTTCTCCAAGAACTGCTCCCAGCTGGGTCACTCTTCCACAGGGTGCCATCTTTCTGGCACAGCCTACTGCAGCATGGGTCTCTCACATAGTCCCAAGCGCTACCAGGAAACCTGCTCTAGCGTGGTCTCCTCTCTCCATAGGTCTGCAGGTTCCTGCCAGAAGCCTTCTCCAGCACAGGCTTCTCATGGGTTCAAAGCCTTCTTTGAGGCACCCACCTGCTCCGGTGTGGGTCTCCTCCATGGACTGCAGGTGGATCTCTGCATCATCTTTGCCCTCCATGGGCTGCGGGGCCCAGCTGCTTGACTATGGTCTTCACCATGGTCTGCAAGAGAACCTCAACTCCAATATCTGGAGCACCTCCTCCCCCTGCTTCTCCTTTGGCTCTGGTGTTCAAACCAGAAATTAACTCTGTCCCAGCTAAAATTATTACACTACCTCAGATATAAATGTCTGCTGTATATCTCTCTACATTTGGTGAAAAATCCTGCTTGTGTCTGAATGCATTTCCAACTTTATTTAATTACTGATTTTTTTTTGCTTTTACCAGTTCTTCCTACTTTTAATTTTTTTTTAAATTATTATTTTTTATTTTCCCATTCAATTTGTTTCAAGAGTGATACCTGTACATGTATCTAACTGTATCTATTATTGTACAAACTATACAAAAATAGTTTAATCAGTAGGATTTTTATCTGTATCTCCCTTTTTCCATGTTGTCTTAGGTTCTCCAAGACAAAATAATTTTCTGGAAATAATTGAGTTGTGATGAAGGATGCTTTTTTCTGCATCAAGATATACCACTGCACTCCTACAGGTTCAGATTGTTTATATTCAGCTGTCTTGATTCATCTGAGAGCATGATACAGAAATAAATTGAGTAGCAGTGATGAATGATTAAAGAGAAGAAATACGTGAGATTCTCTTCTTGCATATCAGCAGCACACGACATGGCTGATCATAAGACATCATTATCCTGACATACAAGAGGACATACCAGAAGAATATTCCAGTCTCCATTTTCCTGGATTGATCATGACTGAAGACATAGGAGACGTTCCTATAATAGGGCCTTCCTTCTGGGACTCATTAAAAATCTGGGGTTTTCTTTTCAAAAGCAAGTTTGTTTGTTTTTTTTTAGGATATAAAATGTCTTAAGTAGTTGCATCATTATGATATTCGAAAAAAATGAAAAGAAGTAACTTTGAAGGCTTCTATACGTAATTCAAGCAAATATGAATTGCACTAGGCAACAGTAAAAATAACTTACAGTTCTGGTACAATTTCCTTTAGCAGAAAGCCTCATACAATAAATTTTATCTGCAATTTTAGTATATTTATGAATTCCATGCTAGTACATAAAATGAGGTAACACAGCAGCAGCCAGATAAATATTTTATATATTCTGACTGGATAAACGGATTCAGATGCATCCCAGTGCGTGATGACTACCGTTAGTCATAGTCACCTCTTTATGGCCTCAGCCTTCTGTAAAATTTAATTCATTGTGCTCTGCGTATAACCTGGCAACCATGAATATAATAGGCATTTGTTCTTTGCCTGCAATAGTCAGGTCACAATATCCAAGTGTTCACAATACACATTCAATGTTACTGAGCAGAGAGCATTATGGTCACGCTGATGTCAGATAGGAAGCTGAAGTCAAGCAAGACAGGTAACTGTTATCAGCGCCTCATGGACATCCATTTCCACAGAAGCTGAGGAATAACACAGACTCCAACATTTCTGAGCCTGAATATGAGCACAATTTGACCTTGCTTGCTTTAACAGGGCAAAACAGAGCAGGTAGGTTACAAAAATTTAAATCAAACGTACTAATAGGTCAACCAAACTTTGATTGCTTTGTAAATATACCCATAGCAAAAGTGTAAGAAAAAAAGGAAAAATCCAAAAATTCACTTGCTGTACTTTCAAATCATCAGGGTTATATTAATGCAAAAGCTACACAGATATTCTTAAATTTTGGAAAGAACACACTGCCACCACTAAGAGCAAAACTTTATTCAGTCAGAAAGGGCAAAAGTTGAAGTGAGTATTTTCTACCCCAAAAAAAAAAAAACAAAAACCAAACCAAACCAAACAACACCCCAAAAAAAAAACCCTAGCAAAGAAGAGAAAGATAGAAGGGAGCAGATGGGAGAAAGTGTCTATCGTAGGCATACTGAGAGCATTTACCAAGTAGCAGGACTAGAATAAGGTCCTATATCTTGAAGGAGCTTTCACCATTTTAAAATCTCATTGATTCCCTTCCTCAAGAAGAAAAAAAGATATTAGAAGATAGCAGGGAAACAGCCATGCATATTATTCTTTCTTTTAAATACTTAAACACAATTTAGACTAAAGAACACCCAAACTGTTTAAGCATCCTGTTGTAAGAATTGTCCCACTTTTCGTAGTCAGAAAAAATCCTCAGTTCAGATAGAACTTATAAAAAGTCACCTTATGACCCTGCCTTAATGTAGACCAGCGATCATGTAATTTGTAAATGTGAGTTTTAGCTTATTCTGTAAGTGGACTCGTGTAACTCCAAATGTGCTCAGCTGGAATACGAGTGAAGGAACGTTTTTTCTTCTCTGAAAGTGACAGGACTGTTACTTTGTGTTTTCTAATTAGAACATATTTCTACTTAGGTGTCACTTAATGGACAGCAGGTTCAAATCCTTTGTGATGCTGTATTGCGTGCAGATGTAAGGGTTTTGGTATGTGGGGAGAGCTGCAGGGGTGGCATCTGTTAGGAGCTACTGGGGCTGCCCTGCTGCAAACACAGATATTTCCAGCTGGCTCCAACAGACTCACCACAGGGCATGGCTGAGCCCAGCAGCCACCCTGGTGGCAGCTCTGGGAACATGCATTTAAGAGAAGGCAAACATTTCAAAAAATGAAGGAGATGATTTTCTGTTCTTTTTCCATTTTATGAGGGATAGCAATATTTCTAGGCACCACAACACACATACAAGAGAAACACTGATTGAAAGTAATGATAAAATACAGCAGTTTGGAGTCTGCTCAGATGCTTCTGCCTAGAGAAGAAAAGAATAGTTACGTAGATAGTCACTCAAATGAAATATGAAGACCAAGCCTTAAAATCCCTTAAAAACTTCTTTACCAGTCGAAATGACCCCTTATTTCCACTCTATATAGTGGGTAATTGGAAACCTAACTCACAGCTAGTTGCCTACACTGCTCATTCTTAACTTAAGGTGTCTAAATTGGGAACTGAATCCAAGTGGCACTTACCGAACATAGGCTTATTCCAAAGTTTGAAAATAAACCTAATTATGGGACACAAGGGATTTCTGTATACAAAAAAAAAACCAGAAAAACTGAAACTGCAGAAGCAGATGCAGAGCCTACTGAATTTATGCATGAAAGTGGACATAGACATACATAGAATGACACAGAGTTATCTGTGCAAACCCTCGTATTTTCAAGAAGAGTAAAACAGCCATGTCAGATAACCTTTTAATACTCAGTAAAATCACACATTTTATAAAATTTTTACAATCTAGTGGCTTGGTTTTATCTTTTATATATACATATATATACATATATATACATATACATACATATATATGTATGTATATGTAAAGCTGATAACTGAGTGATTTCAAAGTCTGGGCTCCTTCAAAATGGGAGAAGACAATACCTCCATCAGTAGGAGAAGAATATCTTTCTTTTTATTTTACATCTAAAGTTGATTAGTTTTCAAGACCAATCTTTTATAATCACAAGAGTTCAGCTTGTAATGAATTTTTAGAACAAGAGATCAGCCTGTTTTATTAACCTAATATGCTGTAGCCTGATTAGAAAAAGGAGAAGGAATTATGGAAGATTCTACAATATTTTAATGACTCATAAAATTGTGGTTGTAGATTGGCATATCTATAATGACGAAAACTAACTCTTCTAATTCAATGCAGACATTACAGGGAAATTCCATTAGCAACCTACAAAATAATGCAATATTTATATGCTCACACATAAAGGAAGAAAACTATTTGACAAATTGTATTTGCATTTTGGTTTGTGTTCTCTTCTGAGAATGAAATACAGGTCATAAAAAAGAATATTGGATTGTAACACCAAGTACTGTCTTGAATCACTTTCCTTTTTTTTCTTCATTGTTCCTTGTTCAGTTAAGACACAAGTAGTTATTTTTAAATTATCTCTTTTCTCTGCAATGTCTAGGCCAGTACTACTCACTTTAACTTCTGAACCGTCTTTGCATCAAGCTGAAAATCTTGCCTTTTTCAAACTATTTCTCTATGAATTCAACAGTCTCTCTCCCAAAACTGCTCATCCTCTCTTCTGCTACTTCTCCCTTCCATCAAGGTGAGGGAGTAGGAGAGGAAAAACATTAAAGTATCGAAACCCCTTTCAGTATGCAAGGGTTATAGAATTCAGCTCTAGCCAATCTCAAATTTAAGTCTGAACTTGTGATTTTATTTTCCTCATATAATCAATAGGCACCTAAAAGGTTGATTGATGTGTCAACTGTTAAAAGCATCTCTTTTAAAGTCAGGTGAACCACATTTGGAGGATTCAGTTTCTCTAAAATGACTTTAAAAGTTTAAAATGTAGTAGCTTTAGATACCTGATTCAACATGTGAGATTTCCACAAGGTGATCTAGAGGTTTAAAGTCACGCTCTTGGCTTCATCTATTAAATGAGTAGAAAGCCAAAAGGATATTGTTGAAATAAAGTAAGAAAGAGGCATGGAATTTAAAAGAAACATAATTGTTTATCGGCACATTAAAAGAATCAGTTTAGACCACGGACTCGGTTTCTACCATACTGTATATTCATGAGATCATAATGTCGAAAAGTGATAAAATTACTAACTCTCTGCATTTGTTTTGGGTTTGTGGGTCTTGTTTTTTTGTGATTTTGGGGGGTTTTTTTTAATAAGCAAGGATACTCAGACAATATTAATGAGTGTTAAAACAAAAGAAGAATTAATGATGATGTGCATTTGTTCCTATAGGAAGATAAGAAAATCCATGAGTAAAATTAATGCTTCATTCATCCAAGAATCGTTTGAAGTAATTGATTGTTTTACTGACTTATAGAGGAGTTCAGCTTTAGGCTGTTTCAGTCTTCTAAAAAATCCCCAAATTTTGCCATGAGACTTGCCATGAACAAAAAGAAACAGGAATAAGGCAGATGCAGTGCAGGCATATTTTGCCATAGTATGGTTATGGGGGTAGCATACATCTTACTAATTTTTCATGTCTTTGTTGCAGATATCTGGAGTTGTTAATCTGAGATAAATTTATAGTTTAGGGACAATCACTTGTCAAAATATGACCCACAGATGTAGATGCAATCCTGAATTTGAGAAACCCAGTGGAAATAAGGGCAAAGTCATTTTCTATAGAGGCTTATCAAAGAGTTGCCGAATGTAAGCTTGATAAAATCTTCTATTTTTTTGGGGAAGCCTGTAACTTCTGACCAAGTTCATATCAATTTACCTTAGGAAACCTGATTCCCTTAATCCTGCCTTTCAAAGAAACCTGAAATACAGCTTTTTTAGATGCCAAGTCCGCTAGCCCTCCAAAGAAAAACAAATACCAGCTATACAAGTGTATAGTTTGGGGAAAGTGATAAAAATATTACAATTAAAATTTAGAGAGGTATGGTTTTACTTGAAAGAGGTTCGGCACTGAAACGGAGAACAGATCTGAGGATCGACCACTTTATTCAATGTCTGTGATTAGTACCACACCTTCTGTGACATATAAATGTGTTTCAATTGTAATTGTTGTAGTGAACTGGGGCTCAGAATCAATGATTTTGATTTCTATTTGAAAAGACAAGAAAATCATCACTATGCTGGTGCTTTCCATGAGGGTAATGATACAAACATTATTTGTACTGACATTAAGAATTTATTAGTTTTGAAATTTTCAATTATATGTTCTTTGAAGCTTCCTTCTACTTGTAATTTTTTTTGTTGTAAAAGAAATGATTATTAATGTTGCATTATGACTAAAACATACTATGGATTTCACAGATTAGGCAGAGTAAAATCTAGGTTGTCATGTCTTATTTAGTGAAATAATTTTTTCTTTTGAATAATTTATTTTTAATTAAAAAAACTCCAACACCCACATGCTGTGATACAGGAAGAATGTAGTTTTCTTATTAAAACCACTGGGAATAATATAATCAAACCTTGCAATATTTCTGTCTTCTATTACACTGATTTAAATTTTGTCTCAAAGGCTTAGGAAGATTGAGGAAAGAAGGAATCTTTTCTGAGTTCATTTCATTGTATTTTCATTTACAACTTACTATTGTCAAATGCTCTCAGGCATAGACGTCCTCAAAATTAGAATTTATTACTGAGTTATGCTGTGGCATTCATCAGTTTGCATCTAAGATGGTAATGTGTCCATCTCAAGATTTGAAAAAAAATAAGCTCTGGACTGAAGCCAAAGTGAATGAATTTTTGCATATCTCTTAAAATTTCAAACATTCATGAAGAAATTTTTTATCCCCTCCAGTTTTTATGGATGATACTTCAAGAAAGTTTCAAAAAGGTGTACACTGTCTTGTTTTCACAGTGTTGCTGCCCACATTGTCCCCTCCTTGGTCCTGTAACCCGTGATGTGTTTCATTTCCCAGCCCATTTCCACCTCTATTCTGCTTCTTTACCCATGATGTGACTCACTGTACATGGCTACCTTATTCCTGTATTAAAGCCTCTCTTTATCTTATCCTTTTAAATTATACTATTTCTTCTTCTGTTCTGCAACCAGAGTTTCCATGATAAAGTAATTGATAACAAAGTTTACAGAGATGGTGTCTGCACCTGAAGAAACACCACAGAAAAATACTGGTCTTTTATTGCGTTCTAAAGAGTAGAAGTTTCTAGCATAGACACCAAAAAATTGAAAACTACTATTAAGTACAAATAAATTATATGAGGAAAGCTTATACAGCAAAGGATTTAAAAAGGACACGTGAAGTGGAGAATCCTAGTGCCATCTCTTCAACACCAAGAACTGATAAAGATTTCCTTGGAAAGTTGATACTCATAGGGAAGTATGTATCTCTCCTACCTGTCCGTAGACATAATCTTAGAATCCTCCTTTCCAAAACTACATTTTAAAACCTTCTTTCCCATCCACTTTTAAAGGAAAGATGGTTTTCTCTACAGCCCACTGTTAAAAAAAAAACAACCAACCAAAAAACCAAAAAATTTGTCTTTTGATGGAAGTCAACCACTAATCACTTTTGCCTGCACCAAGCTGCCAAGTCCCTTCCTCAATTTCCATACTATTAAGGACTTTCTTTTACCACTTAAAAATATCTAATTTACAAGGCTGATAAGACATTCTAAGTTTCATGGATTTTCTGGAACCCCTAATGAATATACAGTGCAGCAAATTCCAGGGTAAAAACAATTATGTGGCACATAACATTTAGAAAATCTCTGTCTTCTGGAGCTTGGAGGGTGCCACATTGCTTTGTAGACGACATCTATTAGTGAAATGTTACTATTGTAGGGTGATAGGGGGAGTTTTCTTAACAATTTCTATTTTATGAGCATAATGATTGTTTTCCATGTTATGCTGATGGGTCAGATATTCTTCCCTAAATAGAAATTATGAATATGCATTATGCTGTGCCTGTAATGGTTAGTGAAAGGAACAGGGATCTACTCCAAAGCCATGTGATGCTGATTGGTTTATGGCAATGCTATTTCGGAATAATCTCATGTATAACAGACACCTTTTGGAAAAAGGTAGTTGCGGAAGATCATAATAAAGCTGGAGAACTCCCCCACACTGAAGCAGAATGAACCGTCCTCTGAAAGGTCCTCTGAGTCCTTTCATTCAGGATTAAAAATATGAGGAAAGCAAGATACATTTAATTAAGAAACATTTTAGAGCTATGTTTGTTTGGGGTTTTTTTATTTTCTTTTTCAGAAAAAAATAGTAGCAACTTACCTTAGTAAAAATGAGTGTTAAAATAACCCATCGAGAAGAATATGGGATCAGTCATCACTATGCTTCTTAGGATGTCCTGGTACTTCAACTCTCCTCCACAGTCCACCAGGGTGAGGGGGAAAGAGAGAGGGGTTAATGAGTAGCTGCTGGGTTTTTCATCTCCATCTGGGTTTAAAACTATGACACAGGTATAAGAGGAAAAATTACATTTTTAATAACAGTCCACAATTAGTTCTCAACCACCTTCCCTCAACCAACCAACCAACCAACAACCCAATGTTTTTGCATCTCCAAAATTACACTATTAGTACAAATAAATGAACACAACAAATGATAAGTGGAAAATTATGAATATTTCCTCTGGTATTATGTGTACATACTCTGTTAGCATTTCATAGTTTCATCATAAGTTGTTATCTTCCAAAATGCTCTATCAAAGCTTTAGAAAAATTCTATCAGAAAAAGACAATTTATTCACTGACACTTATATTGTATTTCTGCCATTTCTGTGTTAGCCTTGGAGTAAGGATGGAGGTATTTATGTCACTGTAAGTTCTTCTGGCAACTTTTCAAAGCTGCTTTATTGTTTCTGAACACTGTGAAGCACTTTTGCATCATGTTCATGTGATCTAGCTTTCCATTTCACTCAAATTTAATTTGCTGATACAAGCAAGCTATACTTTGGCCACACATTCATTTCTGATGCTTTTGAATAATGGTGTATATATAGTACAAGATCAAAGAATTATTATGAGGAAAATACAAGAAACACACTCACCTCCTCCACAGTCCTCAGTTTATTAATTTAATCATTGACCAATTTACATTGTCTCACATTACTAGAAAAGCACAAAGTCTTATTTTAATTCCAGAAATTACTATGAAATATTCAAATTTCTACTTGTAACAAATCTTGTTATTCAAATATCAAAAATTACATTGTTTTGTCTTATAAAATCTAATTATAGACAGGAAGTTTAGGGTTACAGAATTCACACCAATAAAACAACACAATATAAAACAACCAATTTGCATAGAAGCATTGTGAAGTCTCACTGATTTTTCAAAATTTTATCCAGTCTATCTTGATCTCATAGACTATTGGTTGCTAACATTTGGATCTTCAAATAAGTTTTCTAACAGTTGTGAAGGAGAGTGGGGAATTGCTGGATTGAAAAGTGGCAACTGGAGGATTCCTCTTGGGCTGTAAGAGTTTGAAAGAGGTAACCTTCTTGGAAATTCCTTCTCTATTTAGTTATTGATTTAGTCTAATTAACAGCAATCAATTCAGTCTGAGATTCCTACATATCGATAAGGAAGGGTAACAAGAAGAATTGCCTTAAAGTGGTGATGTGTAGTGTAAGACATGGTCATAAAAATGTTTAGGGATAGTTATTTTCTATGAAACAGTAGATAAATGGCCTATAAAAAGAGGAAAAATGAAGATTTTTTTTTAAAGTCTCAGATCTTCAATGTAAAATAGGGTATAGAAATAAGAGTTAGATTTCTCTCTCTTTAGGCAGTAAAATCAAGACAAACAGGAAAGTAATCTTAAGTATTTTAAACAATAAAAACATGTTTATCTCACTGTTAAAATGTAAGATCTCTTGACAGTTTTCTTTCCTCTCTGACACTCAAACCCATTCGATTTTATCACACAATGGTGGAGGATTTAAGTTCTGAATTTAAAGGTTCTTCTAAAACTTTTTTGAAATGGAACATTACTTTTAAAACAACCTTTAAAAATCTTCATGTTAAAATATGCAGCATGACTTTCTACAGCTCTGGAAATTTATTGCAAATAAAAAACATGGCCAGCATTTTCAGAGACTTGTGCTGGTCTTCCATAACCACCAGCACTTTAAAGGGTTCAATCTTATTTATATGGGTGTCTAAGAAAATGCTGCCTAAGCTGCCCATTATTGAAAATGCTGTGTCCAGAATTTTAACTCACTCCAAGCAATTCAGCATGTCACTCCAGTCTTGAGGGAGAGCCACAGTGCAACTGCTTGTCAAATATCAGATTTACTTTAAAATTGCTTTAATGACTTCTATAACATACCGTTTTGGACTTACAACCAGGGCACAGGAATGGTAGTGGGGGTGGGAGAAGTGAGTGAGTAAAACCTATGTTGGAACAGAAATAGATCAGTCTAATAAAGAAGCTTGAATCCTACATCATCTCTATAGCAAAAGTAAAATCAGATTTTTTAGAGAGATATTCATAGTCCTAATCTTTTTACATAGCTGACCTGAAAGAGTTATATTTGAAGAATCCTAAATAAAGTTTCTAAGTATGGTCGTAAGCAATAAGAGGTGCCTATGGTTGTATATCCCAGAATGCATTACTGCTTTACTAGGAAACACTTCAAGAAACAGCTGTGTTTCCAGAAGAAATGGAGAAACATAAGAAATGGAAAAATATAAAGCAATGGACAAATATGTAAATGCTTGAGCTATCTTCTTAACATATATATGTATTTATTATGTATGTATGTACATGTACATGTATGTGAACAAAGGTACACGTATATACATATATACATACACATAACACCATGTATAGCGAGCATACTCTATACAGATGCTGCATTTATTGTATTTTTTATTAGTTTTGTACAGTCAGTTCTTCCTTATTGTTTTTACTTTTTTGTCCTTTCGTCTTTTTCAATGACTCCAGTGCTATCATATACCTTCTGTACATCATTATCTTTCTTTTTCTTGATGTGCAGTCATTAGTCCTCTTTCAAATGAAGGCAATGTTATCTTACTTTCTCAAATCCCTTGTGCAGAAATATATTAATTCCTGAGAGTCATACAACTACCTCAGATTATTTTGATTTAGTCATAGACCTGAAATAAAAAATTGTGTCTTTATAGCACAAAAAGCATTCTGAGATAATTTTTCATGTTAGAAACCTAGTCCGTTGTAGGAAATATAGAAAAAGGTAAAGGGATTTCTAAGGGTGAGAAACAAAAGCAGGTTTTAAGAATAAAGCAGAAAGATTTCAGGAAACAGCTTCGCCTGAGAAAATATTAAAAGATACAAATAGAACATACAATTATGCATTAGAACAAGGACACAGGAACAAAGAGCCATGTTTCTAGGCCTAGCTGAGAGAACTTTTAGAAGTTGCAAAAAATATGCTTAGCAAGGAAGAAAAAGTTAAGCTTAATAATGGAATATTATGCTTTGTTATATAGGTATAAAACAAGCAAGTATTGTTTTAACAAGTGTACATGCAATGTAGAAGATTGGTTGAAACAGTTGTCTGTAACCTCTAGAACTACTGCTATTGGCTGAAAAGCTTTTAAGAATGCTCTGTAACCAGGAAATCTGGGGGTTTTGCCGGCAACGCGAGCTTGTATTATCTCTGAGGTCTCCTGTCAAGTTTATGAGGCGAATAAAATAATATAAGCTCACGGAGCATCTGTCTTGGCTTCCCCCATCCCATTTGATTGAGTCGGTAGTCCGTGATTTTTTTGGTCTTATTAGCAGCATAAACACACTGTCTGAATCAAGATTTTAATATTACTCAGCAGAGGTTGTATGATGCATTATATGTAACATAGTTTGCATGCATTTCACTAAAGCTCAGCCATGAACTACCACAAAATTGTTGCTGTTTATGTGTATTTGTAGAATTTTTCCATAACCTTAAGTCATTGATGATTTTTTTCTTTCTTGGTTTGCTGTTGGGCACATATATAAATGCAATGGCATATGCGTGACTACACAGTAGCTGACATACTGTACACTCAGACGCATTCTACACCCATTCTTTAATCTCTCTATAAGTTGCTTTGTTGAACACTGCCTTCCCTCTTGACCCCATTTTGCAATGCAGTGAATGCTAATACGCAGTTGAATGGAAGAGTCAAAGGGCATTCAGATACTTGGGAGACGAGAGGCTAGAGTCAGGCTGACAGGGAAGGCTAACTGCACCAGAACTGCCGTCTGTTCCAAGGAATGAAGAAGACAAAGGAGAAAGACGATCCATCAAGTTTATATTAAGTATGAAATTTAAAGTTTTTTGTGTTACATTATCAAAAATTTTATGTTCAAAATTTCAATTCACACCAGCAGCTCAGTGTGTCACTCCATTTTTGAATTCATCAGGCTTCAGAAATTCTTTCAACAGCATTAACACCAATCTGTTTTCTACTTTAAGGGATATAGCCTTCTGTGATGCCTATTGTAATTTCAGCTGTTGTATCACAGTGCTGTTCAGACTGAGAAACACATGTTTAACTAAGCATCAGAAAAAACTTATGCTATAACTAATCTTATACTCTCCCTGATGTTTGTATGATCAGGTGATGTAGAACATGATTTTGTTTGGGTTTTTCCTTTTACATGTGAACAGAACAATTATTTAAAAAATTCAAATAGTACAGAATTTATAGATCTATCTGTTAAATACAAAAATCCTCCTTACTTTGTGAGGAAAGGAGCCCTTTTTTTTCAATAGACTCAAAACCAAAGAAAATTTACCTTTATTATTCTTTCTTATTTTTCTTACATGTACAACTTTCTCCACATTTAGCTGGTTTATACAGCTTCCCTTAAGCTTGTTCATGAATAACTTATGAGACCATTTTGTCTCAATTTCCATATTTTTGTTTTTAATCAGCTGCTTTATCACAGTTGAGGGATGCATTTAGACTGTCTCTTACCACATTCAAACTGTTCCAGTGTGAAGTGTATATATTTCATCACTGTCTCAGTGCAACTTTAATTTAAAAATTAACACAGTTTATATCAGTTTGAATGAGATTATACAAGCATTTAAATACTAATATTCTACTAGCTGAAACCTAAGTATTCATTCTAACACTGTCTCCAGTGATGTATAGGTTGTGTCTGCTAAGAGCAGGAAAACCCAGATAAGCAAAATGACTCACTAAAACCAGTCTGAGTCAGGGTTAGAATGAGCATTAAACTTACCACACAATTTTTTTAGGTTGTTTTAATCATAAGAACTTACTCTTATAGAAACACAGAATTGTAAGGGTTGGAATGAACTTCTGGAGATCATTTAGTCCAACTCCACTTCCAAGGCAGGGTCATATAGAGCAGGCTACACAGGAATGCATCCAGGTGTTGCATAAGCTATGGGCTCCTGGCCACTATCCTGACTCCTGTGAGGTTTTCCTGATTCAAGAAATCCTCCTGTGTAGTGCACAATGGCACTAAAGTGCTCCACTACTCATCGTGCTGGCATGAGAGTTGCTCACTTTGCCAACTGCCAAGTCCTTTTTAAACACCATATTAGCAAAATAGTGAAGTAAAAGGAGAAAAGTACAGAAAGAATAATTATGTGTAGTCATGTTGGACTCAGGACATTGCTGTAGCAATAGGGGCATTGCCAGCCTGCTCTGCAAAGGGCAGTCTATGAAGTGTTTATAACAGCCAGTTCAAGCAATGGATGCAAGCCGTATTCCTAGGGTTAAGGATTCATTCCTGTTCCTCTTGTGTTTGCAGTTATAAAGAGCCAGGAGGGGAAGATTATATAAAAACTTACTTTCATTTTAAACCAATATGATTTCTGTAGATTGGCATAAAATGTTTGTATGAAAACATACAGATCGGAATGTACATTCAGAACAAATAGAATCATAGAATCATAGACTATCCTGAGTTGGAAGGGACCCACAACAATCATTGAAAATCCAACTCCTGGCCCAGCACAGAGCAATCTCAAAAATTAAACCATGTGCCTGAGAGTATTGTCCAAATTCTTCTTGAGCTTGGTCAGGCTTGTGCTGTGACCACTTCCCTGTGGGTCCTGATCCACTGCCCAACTACCCTCTGGGTGAACAGACTTTTCCTAGTATCCAACCTAACCTCCTTTAACACAATTTCAGGCCATTCCCTCCGGTCTTGTCACTGATCACCACAGAGAAGATGTCGCTGTTGGGATGGCCATGACACACACACGGACACTGCACTGGATTAATGCCATTAAAAAGCATTATGTTTCAGGAAGACTGCATATTTATAGACTATTCTATGTTACATTAGTTTTACAAGTTCATTGGCTACTAAACTACAACAATGGATTCGTTGGCTATCATTTAACTACAATATAATACTATGGGTTACCTATAGCATAAGCATTCAGACATTCAGAAAAATAACTGGTGCGGGTATGTTGCTGTTTTCTCTTTTTATTGTTTGGATTCCGTACTTCTGTTGATACTACACTTCCCCAGGTAAAGCTGATTATTTATTTCTCATGGGCTTTTCTCACGAATAGAAGTTAATCATGTCCAAATTGAGATCCGTGAAACCTTCAGACCAGCTGTCGGCATCAACAAGAAGAGATCAGTGTCTGTTCCTCCTCTTCCTCTCATGAGGAAGTTGTAACTGTGATGAGGTCTCCCCTCAGTCTCCTCTTCTTCAGGCTAAACAGACCAAGTGACCTCAGCTGCTTCTGATATGGCTTACCCTCCAGACCCTTCACCATCTTTGTTGCCCTCCTTTGAACACTCTCTAACAGCTTTATATCCTTCTTTTCTCCAGAAATAAATACTAATGAAATGTACTTAAAGTTGTTGGTGGTGCTGCATCTTTAACACAGTTGTTAATAGAGTATATAACAAAAATAATATTTTCTTTTTCTTTTCTTCCCGTAAGACTGGAGCAGATCTATGTTATTCTTAAAATTAGTTTTATATTGCCACGTGTATAGAACACCAGTTGAAGATTTATGTGATTTTAAGATTTGAGTGAGAGACAAAAGAGAAATGTAGGGTGTTTGAGGGCACCAGTAAACCTAAATGTCCCTGAGCAGCACACCTGGGGCCTTCACCTACACACTCTACCCATGGGCCCAGAAGTCCCATTTCAGCCTGGGTCTTCACTTTCTGAATGATGGTCATTCACTATCTGAATGATGTTTTAGGCTCAGCTGTAGCACTACTGCATCCCATGGATCCTGATCTATGGACTGTTTTCCTGGCTTGACCTCAGCTCTGCCTCATCGCTGTGGTCCTGCCTGAAGATCCCAGGGCTGTTTTTGATCTTGACTCACCTCATCAGACTTGATCCTATGCTCTTTAAGCCTGAAAATTGCTATAAAACTGTCTTTTTCAAATGTCTGTGACCAAGGTTTTAAATCTAAATTAATTTCCATTTGAATTATTTTGTTTGCCTTTCTAATTTCTTGATCATTTACTTGCATAGTAATTTTATGCAGGAATTTTATTCTTTGACTAGAAGCAATTGGGAGATATTTAAGTGCATACCAGTAGCTACCAGACCAGGAAAACCTGGAAAATTAAATGGGAGGTTACAAAGTGTGTAGCATGGCAAGGGTGGTGAAGCATGTTCAGACTAAGTAAAACTGGCAGCACAAATAGCTTTTAAATGCATGTATAACCTTTTTAAAGGTTAGCTATTAATTCTCCCTCTTTCACTTTTATCTGACTGAAATAAATGCCTCCATAATTCCAGTGAGATCTGAGATACTGTGGGAAATTCACAGAAAATGTAAGAGTCTATTCCTAGGTACCAGAAAGGCAGATTTTGACCACCTGAAGTTTGTTTTTTTCCAGATGTGTGAGACACTGGTTGATTCTTCTTCTCATCCTATTCTTTCTCTCTTTCATATGAGTACATCTTCACACTATACATATTCTTTGAACTTTACTCATTTTCAGTGTTATTCTGACCTCTGTGGCTCTCATACTATCAAATGCTCCCAAAACTTCAACTTCCCTTCATGTCTAAGCAATTAGGTAAAGCATTACCTTGTTTTAAAAACATTGTTTGAACTATGAATTAAAAAAAAAAACCAACTTTTGTCTGTATTTATAGACATATAATTATGTATAATTTTTCAAATTATCTACGTACATATGCTGTGTTCCATGCTCTGAGATTTAGGGTTGACCTCTGAATATGCACCATACATCCTCTCCATCATATTTTTCCCACTCTTAAGCTTTTTCCTCTCTTCTTGCCAAGTTCTGGTTTCTTTCATAACAAACTTAACATCTGGTCAAGAACTATGAAGCAGGACAAAAAGTCAGGCCAGTTCCTTTTTAAAATTACTAGGGACATCCCTAATTTCCATTACCTTTCAAAGATAAATAGCTTCACAAAGGCATCTTCAAGCTCTCTTACTACAGGATGCTGTACAGATCTGTCAATTGCAATGTGTTTTCACGAGTAAAGGTTGCTAAGGGGTCCTTGATCCTCATCCACTGCTGATGTTTTTCCTCCACCAGAAACTCTTTTTCACGGTTTAAGTTTTATTGGAAAACATTTTTTCTCCTTGATTTTGATTTGAATACACATCACCTGTAAGTTCACTAACAGAGGACTCAGATGCTTTGAGGCAAAACAAATTCACTTCGTCCTCTCACAATGGAAAAGAGACTGCAAAATAATGCCTTGATTTTTTCTGCAGTTTTGCTCTGTATATATTTTGTTCATTATCATAATGCAGATTTGAAAGTATTTTAAAAATGCTTAATTAGCATCAGTTTTCCTCTCCATTATATTGATTACATATATAATATATTATTTATATTGTCTAGCACTTCATATGTTCTAATTATGCTGGTATTACACTACCTTATTGTAGGAAACCGAGGGGTTAAAACTTCCACAGACGATGACGGATTTGACCTTAACCCTTAGAGAGAACGCGGGTTGATGTGATGACAGGATATATGGATTCCAATCAAGAGAATTACAAATGTATGTTTTTGTAGCTATAAATAAGAAAGTGTATTGAGTGATTTGGTAGAGGGTTTTAAGTATAGTGGTGTGATTTTGTAGTTTAAGTTAAGAATTTAGATGTTATAATAGAAGTATATGGGTGTACGTGACTTAGCAGGTAATTGGTAGAAAATTGATGCACTGCAGTAAAAGTGACCAAAGGTGATAGGTTATCAAGTCAAAACAAAGTTTCGTGTTAATGGCTTATTGGACCAGAAAGTTATAAATTGCCGTGTAACCCTGAAACTCGTGACTATCTGCCATTATGGCGATTTGTTACTAAGCTCCATGGACTCCAAGACTGATACATTGTTTGTTATTTTAAGTAATAAATCATGTATAACTGTGATAGTCCCATCTCTTTAATGAAAAGTCCGACCAGAAAGAAGTACAGAAACAGCAAAAACCTTACAAGTGATGCCCCTTACACCTTATAATTTAAAATTTTGTTGGGAAGGAGAATAATCTTAAATCTGTATAGCAAAAAAAATGCAGGGGGTTCTTTACTGTTAATTTAGATTTCTGAAAGATGTAATCAGGGAGAACATTGGCACAAACCTATGTATGTGTGACGTGAAAAACTAAAACATCTTAGGGATGTAGTTATTTAATTACAAAATTAGATTTGACCACATAAGAACCTTAGGGCTAGCAATCTGGAGAAATGGAGGAAAAGTGTCATCACATGATCATTTCCAAATTTGACATGACAGTATTTAAATTTCCATTACTGAAATAAGTATAAAATTATTATATGAATGCACCATGTGGTATGGTACGTTAACAGATGCTATAAATGTCCCAAAGGAAACATTTTCTCCAGATAGTACTGAAGACATAGTACAAAACTTTTTCCATTGCTATTCTTTCTCAATCTTCAAGCAATCTTAGGTGATTGTGTCCCCTTTATAAAACCGTATTATGCAAAGCAAAAAATATGTCTCATTCTGGTTTAGATACATTAAGAAAAAATATTTTATATACATTAAGAAAGAAGATTTTTTCACTTAACACTTTTCTTTCTACAAAACCATGTCAATTTTATCCCTTGATAAAACTAATTCTGATCATGGTACTATTGATCTGTTTATTCATGGTAGTTTCATGGACATCATATCCATTACTGGCACACAGAAGTTAATTTTGACTACAGTTAAAAGCCCAGTTAAATAAATCTGAATTTCTTGGTGTTATGCTTCAAGAGTATTCAGTTATGGTACTAAAATTATGTTATGCCAACACTGATACATGCTTGAAATGATTGAATTTGGGCTTCATGTGGCATCCAGCACCGTCAATAAAGATTTTTTGCCATGTTGAATCCTTTCTGGATTTTAATTATTCACTTTAGCTATTTTTTCTTCATCCAGAACTATGAAACAACACTGAAGACTATTATTTTCCCAAACATATGTAATTTTTACTTTGCATGTATCTGAGAACTCATCTTTTTAGATCATTAGGCAGCCTTGACATTTGCTTAGTACAAAACAGGTATGAATTTGAATGTGCAGGTACTCAACCACATTTTATTAGGGTTTACCCATCCAGCTCTATGCAGTATTAAATATTTCCAGAGAACTTAAAACTTAAATTTTTCATGTGAGTATAATTGTTTGAAGACATCTTCTGGAATTAAGCCTAGGTATAAATGATAATTATTATTAGAAGAAGCTGTTTTCTGTAGAAAATTTAGGAAATAGTACAATAGTTAATGGAAGATTGACAAACCTTTTCCGTAAAATTATGGATCATTGAAATGTAATTAGTATGGAGGACTTCACATGCAGATTTCCAGTCTTAAGGTAGAAATCCTTCATTTAACAATTAAAGATGTACTTTAGAATGAGTTTATCAACTCCACTATTTAGAATATTTCTCTTTTTTTGAGTTTCTGGAAGAGAAGTTTTTTCATTACAATAACTGAGTTATCTGGTCTTTACCTAAGCACAATGGCACAGAGCACACAGGATAAGAGCATCTTAAAAGTATAAATTATTTTTCAGCTAACACACACACAAAAGAAAGCTAGGATTAATGCAAGAAAGGTTATAGAAGTGAAAAAAAACCTAGACAAAAGAAGAGAAAGAAGGTTACAGCTCTAGGCATATTCACAGGGATTGACCTTTTTGCTGAGGCCGACAGCTAACCTGAAGGCTTCACAGGTCTTAATTTGGACATGGTTAACTTCTATTCATGAGAAAAGCCCATGAGAAGAAAATAATCAGCTTTATCTGTGGAAGTGTAGTATCAACAGAAGTACGGAATCCAAACAATAGAAGCAGAAAAACAGCAAACATCTGCACCTGTTATTTTTCTGAACGCTTGAATGCTTGAAGGCTTATGCCATAGGTAACAAATAGTACTATATTGTAGTTAAATGATAGCCAACAAATCCATTGTTGTAATTTAGTAGCCAGAGAATTTGTAATAAGAATGATAAACATACAGAAGTCTATACATATGCTGCTTTTCTGAAAATACAACGTTTTATGCTCTTGTCCAGGGCAGTGTCCATGTGTGTCATGGCCACCCCGACAGCGAAAAGCAGTCCATAGAAAAGCAGTATCTGTAGTAAATTTTATCTATACTATATATCTATACTTCCCCAGGGATTTATCGCCATCCACATCCAATCTTTCACTTTCTAGTGTGTCTTCAACTCTTTCTACATAAAAATAGCAATGTTCGGGCAACAACTGGCTTTATTGCCTAGTGTAAATTCCTGAAACTAATCTTAAGACAATTATTCCTATGAAAATTGAGGTAACTTGGAAATCTGGAAGAAAAAAAAAACTGCTATGGAATAGTAGGAAATTTTCAAAACAACGTACAATTTTTTTTTAAATAAGTAAGCAAAAGTACTAAACAATGCCCTTAATGAAAGAAGGCTGATTACATGTGAAGTTTCACAAGAATCTTTCTAGGGTCCTATTCTGAATCATAAATTATTAAGAATTGGAATAGTGAGGCTCATAGAATGGTTTAGGTTGGAAAGGACCTTAAAGATCATGTAGTTACGATCACTCCTGCCATGGGCAGAGACACTGACCACTAGACCACGTTGCACAGAGCCCCATCCAACCTGACCTTGAACACCTCTATGGGGCAACCACAACCTTTCTAGGCAGTTTTATGATATTAACCCACTATATATTCACAGTTTTCTCAAGGTGTCCATTGTTGGCCTATGTGTAAAAATGTTATCAATCTTGGTGTTGTTTGATATAGCTTGTTTTATGTATATTACATTTAGTGTAAGATAGTACACTCTTTTTTTCATCAGTAGCTAAATGCAAGTTTTCAGCAAATTAACTCTGTAAATGTTATTAAAGAGATGCCTTTAATTTAATTGAAATACATAAAAATCACCATAAACTCATTTTCATGTGAAATTATTTTGTTTAACATCCAGAGTATTTATCTCTTTAAGAATGTAACAAAAATGCATAAACTTATATTACAGGTAACTGCTATTTATTTTGTTTCTATATTCAGAAATTAAAGTGCAATATTAAGGTGAAATGAGTCTACAGTAACCCGGGTTTACATGTGCAAACCCTGACAAAAAGAAGATTCTCTTTGTCGACTTTTATGAATGGTTTACCAGCAGATGATTGATAACTACAGAGTGCTATCATTTTATTTATCTTCACTTTATGCAATAAATTTATTCTGCCTATAATTGTACAAATCTTCAGGCATGCAACATTTTGCATTCCAGAGAGAAGGTGTAAATCAAGACCAGCTATTTAATTAATGGCTAGTGCTTTTCTGAACAGCTGAATACCCTATTGTTACTTGGTAGTCACAATTCACTCACTTCATTCTGATCTTGCTTTATGTCTTAGTCCTTCACAGTGGAGAAAAGTTCCCTGGTCAAATCAGAAATGGAACAGGTACACTGAGAGAGTAATTTCCTCATAGGAAGATTAGTATGGGGAGATGTAGGTAAAAATATCATTGTATTAAAATTACAAATTTATAGCAAACAACTGAAAAAATCTGTTGCAAGTTTTCATCTTGTATTGTTGTATCACTGTTATGTTGGCGAAAATAAAAAATACACATCCTAGTATAATGGAAAATCTTCTAAAGACTGTGTCATTTTAGCTGTTTAAAATGTCCTAAGAACTCTGGCAACTAAGAATTTTAATTGCAATTGCTGACATCATTACTAACCGAAACAATTATATAATTTTCCCAGGTTTATAGTTTGTCACACAGTTACAGTCATTTATATCCCACGATCATCTAAAAGTCTCAGTGATAGCCCTAGCATGCAAAACATGATGTATATACAAATATAAATATCTGTTAAAAAATATAGGTAAATAGACTGTAATATAGTGGTAATGAATTATAAAAAGTTATCTCAATAATTTGCGTTAACCACATGAGCCATACAGCCTAGGGCTGAGATGACACTGTTTCCAATTCCCGATAGCCTTATTGTCTGTGGATTCCAGTAAACAGACAAGCCCAAGTATGGGCTGGTATAACACAGTCTCCATTTTCCCTGGTTATTAAATTGTGCATCTTTCCTTGGACTTCTCCATTTTTGGTCCTACTTTGTTGAGGATAAGTCTTCTACACAGAATGTACAGACCATGAATAAAAATGATAGGATTTTGAAGTGCACTGAAGGATCCAGATACTCAAGATTACCTAACCACATGAAGCATTTACTCTTTTATTGTTCTATATGCTGAAGAAATAATTCTCTATATATTTCAGCATAGTCCTTCTCATTGGCTTTGCTGAAGATTATCTTTTCATAGCTTCTCTTAAAAGAAAACTGCTTTCTATAAAGTCCTATCAATCCTTGGAATATTGTCTTCTCTAAAAAAGCTACATGCTGCTATAAGTAATAAGAGAAAATACAATTTTCAGTTTAAAACAGTATAAAATGTATTATGAACAAGATTTGGTTTGGGTTTCTATAAACCATTTTAAAAGATTCAGCTCAGTAGACTAGATTGGAAAAACTGTAGTTTTCTACCAGAAATTTGTAAAAAAAGTCTGTAACTTTTAAAAGCTTAGGTTTTTTCTCAAAAAAATACTTGGAAAACTAAAATCAGATTTTTTTCAAATTTAATTTTGTCAAAATAAGTTTGCTGGTGATGTAGGAGTTATAAGTTTCACTTTTTCTTCAAAGACGAGAAAAAGGGATGAGAAAGCAGCAAATTAAATTAATATATAGGTAATAAATATTAATATATACCTATATTAATAAATACACAGATATTAAATATATTGTTATAATTCTTTAAAATACTATTGCTAAGAGTAATAGTGTGCATTTTTGGTTTAATCATTACTACAGTATCATTAATCATGACAATTAATATATCCTTTCTAAACCCACTAAATAATGAAAGAAAATAATGCTATCCATTCCCTCTTATATTAATAATTTTTTAAGAAATTTAGTCAAACAAAGTATATCTATATGACTAATAAAAAAACCAATACTTTTAAAACATTTTGGAATACCTCATTCTATATTCTATCACATGTAAAAAAAAAATAAAGTAAATTTAATTAAGTAACGCCCACACATCATGCTTTGAGACTTGGTTACCTATCTATCTAAGCTGTATAGATGAAGAGTTCATTGCCAAGACAGTATGTAAAAACCTTCTCTTCATATGGAATCAGGTCAGAATTTCTAATGAGCACTAGCTATCAGCAGCCTCTGAAATAAATCTTAACATGATAACAAAAACGTGGACCAAACCAAAATTCTCAGTATCAAGACTCAGATTTTAATGGTATTACTGAGTCTATTTATTTTGAAACTGATAGATCAGTTAATAAAAATTATGATTAAAAAAGATTGAGGTAGCAAAAAGTTTCAATCCTGAAATAATGAAAGAACCCAAAATTTGCGTATTTTGAGTGTGTGGGAGGAAGAGAAAGAAAAAGTGCTGGAAATAAAGAATTGAGTAAAGAAGAAGTAGGAAGAGATAAATGTAGAACGAGTCCCAGTTATGCAATGTTTTCTTCAAACATGTTTTATTCAAAAGGAAATGCAGCAGCAAAGTAATAACAAAACCTCTCTAGGAGCTGAAGGGAGTATTAACAAACGTATTTGTTGATACCTTTGAAGCCCTTAGCTAGGAAAAAAGGATGTCCTGGAATGAGTCAATAACATACATAGGAACTAGGTGAATAAAAAGAACATTCAGATCAGCCTGTTTAATCAATCTGAACAGAAACTTTCATGAACATAAACTGTAAACAGTGTAAAGGATGTCATCTCTTTAAAGAATGCTATCTCTTGAAATTCGAGTATGCATTTGATACTCCAATTTTCGTTTCCTTAGGAATACCATTGTTTTCAATAAACAGTAAAACATTTCAAAAACAAAGTAATCTAAACTGTTGTACTATGGTCTTCTTTAGTCTTTCTGGGAAAAGTCATAAAATATATGATGCATCAGGCAAATAAAAAGAATTAGAAGCAACAGAAAACCAAAAAGCACACTGTCACTTCTGAATAACTCAATTACTCATTTTATGAAAATAAGTTGTAAGCCAGCACTGGTGAGCTCCTACCTCAGATATTGTGTTCAGTTATTCTGTCTGTTTCTGAATTCTTTGGTTCTTTTTGTTTGTTCGTTTAAGATACTTTAGCCTTTAAATTACTTAGGTACAGAGATAAGCCAAATTAATGATCTTTTAACTCATTTTTTATTCTGTGGATGCAAAAGTGAATATATTTTTTTTTCTGAATCATGTTTTAGATTCTTTTTAAATCGAAGTATTCCATAAATTCTATGCTTTACAGACACACAGTTTTGTGTATCCATCTAAGCTTATTGTTGCCACTCCTGCAAAGGCCTCAATGAAAACTGCTCTACATTTAATAAAGCACTTCTAAGATTTGTTTTGGACTTTTCAACATTTAGTTATTTTAAAACAAAAACTGATCAGATTATGATTAACATTTTTGAACATTTATTAGAAAAAAAAAATATTTTTTTAATAATTATAAATACTCACATTTTTTCTTGAGAAAATGAGAATCATGTATGCATGTTACTGGAAACCATGAAATGCAAAAGACAGGGAAAAGAACAGAAGTAATCTAATATAAAGAACACGACAGTATGAGGAGGATGACCTCTGAGTATCAGTTTTGGGAGTTTTTTGTTTGGTTCTGTTGTTGTTGTTTTGTTTTATGAAACACCTAAACTTCCACTAACTTCAGGTAAGTAGGCTTTTTTTGATTTTTTTTGTTTTTAAATCAAAATTGGACACTGGTGACCCCAAAACACCTGGAATGTTGATCATAGTTTCCGCTTAGATTTGGCTATTTGACGTTCTTTATCTTTATTAAAATTTGAACTTAAAACTGATTCCTACTACCCAAATCTGTTGTTGTTACAAATTTCTGAACAGTCATTCAAATTGGATTTGTAAAGACATAAAAATAACATTGAAAAAATGGAAAAAAATAGGAAAAGTATCTAACACATGACGATAGGAAAATGCAAATGACCTGAAGAAAAGTAAATTGAAATCACACTAAGCATTAAGTTTAACACAAATATCTGTCTATTTTTCATTAGAATTGCATATTTTTCTTAATTTAGTGAAATATGCAGACTTATTGGGAAATCTGTCCTTATACAAAGGGCTTATCCTGAATTGACTTTCAACAATGTTGCAAGAATTTTTGTGCATCATAATTGTAATTTGCATTATATCCCTCTGAGGATTTTGAAAACTAAAGTTCATATCCTCTTTTTCTATTAATTATTAAATCTCATAAACAAACTCAATTTCAAATAAATAGCTCTTTCCTTTTAGTCTTCCACTTTTAAATGCTTAGTTGCATCGTTTATTGCAAATGAACTTCTTTAAATATAGGGGGTTTTATGAAAATAAATATCCCTGAGATTAAATATTATTGGTAATTGATTCACTGTCTAGAATTATTCTTAAAGTATTTTAAAATGTATAATCCCTATTGAAAAGATTAAAAATATTGCACATATAACGCTAACCACGTTTTACTGCATAATTATTGAGCTTCTTCCTCATGAATGTTCAGTTATTAAAAAACATTGCAATTAAAGAGACAATAATTTGTGCTGTGCAGTACTTCAGAAAGCATATTCAAACCTAAACATCTCTGATTTCTTGGAAGTATTCTGGAGTATGGCTCAGGAAGACTTTCTCATCATCCTAAGTGGCAGACACCATGTGAAAAATTTGAAGGTACCCAAGAGATGAAAAAGAGCTGTTTCTTATAGAAATTATCATCAAGTGAAGTTTGAAGGAAAAACAATACTTTATCTACCCTGTATTCTTATCTTTGTTAACAAAGGCCCTTGTAGAAAAATACCTATAGTGTATATTTGCTCATACTAATATGTGGTGGTCATAGTCTTATATGGTGCCTCATTGAATTTTGTGGTAAGAGCACAGCAATAACTTTAAATATTGCAATAGGTTTTGGTAAATGCAAGTTTCCAATGCATGTATATCATTTGCAAAAACAAGATTTCATTGTCCCACCAGCTATTTCTGAGAACAGCTGCTCCACAATATTGATTGTACTGCACAGCCAGTTCAGTACCTTGATGTTATCAACAGAGGTTCTCAATGTACTGGTTTTTATTAATGTAAATTGCTTTTGTTCAACAAGAAAGTTTAAAGTTCCAGCTGACATTGGAAATTATTTCCTGAAATCATCTAGTCCATCACTTTGCTCAAACAAGGGTTAAATTCAAAGTTATATCGTGTTGTTCAGGGCCTTGTTGTTCCCTCTCTCTCTCATTATATATCTTTTGTAAGTACCCAACAGCCTCAGCATATGTATCTCTGTACTGGTTTGGCAGGGCCTGGTTTTGTGTAGCAGGGGGGCCGCAAAGCTGGCTCCTGTGAGAAGCTGCTGGAAGCTTTCCACCATGTCTGGCAGAGCCAATGGCTGATGGCTCTGAAGATGGACATGCTGCTGGCCAGAACTGGGCCAGTGAGAGAGGCTGGTAAGGCCTCTGTGATGACATATTTAAGAAGAAAGTCAAAACAAAGTCAGGTGGTCTTGCTGCTAGTCAGAGAAGAGGAGGAGGTGAGAACATGTGCAAGGTCAGTCGAGAAGGAGGGGGAGGAGGTGCTCCAGGCACCGGAGCTGAGATGCCTCTGCAGGCCGTGGTGAAGAGNTTTGGCTGCTGCTCGTGAGAGTGGACCCACGCCAGGAAGTTCATGGAGGACTGTCTCCCATGGGAGGAACCGCATGGCCTCACAAGGAAGAACTCTTCTCCTGGAGCAGCAGAAGAAAATCCTGGTGATGGACTGACCAAAACCCCCCTGCCCTGCCTCCGTGTGTTGTCAGTGGGAAGGAGGGAGGACCTGGGGGGGGAAGGTGTTTTAAGGGCTTATTTTACTTCTCATTATCCTCCTCTGATTCTGTTATGAATTCTGTAATAAATTCATTTTGCAACTCAAGTTGAGCCTGTTTTGCCCTTGAAATATTTCTCTTGCTTTTCTTATCTCACTCATGAAGCCTCCGTTAACCCTTTTTTCCTCTTTTCCCTCCTTTTGCCCTGCTGTGGTAGGGGAGGGTGACTGAGCGACTCTCGTGGGTGCCTGACATTGGGCCAGTCCTTCAAAGCAAGATGAGTATCTTAAGACTGGCTTTCCAATGGCTGTAGCAAGACTTTGTGTACTCTGATCTCTGAGTCACTTCAGTTGTGTGACATTTTAATTTAAGAGCCTGGAACCCAGCCTGGATCAGGAGCAAAAGACAAAAACCAAGAAATGAAGCAAATTATGAATACTGGCAATAATATACTTTATGTACTGCTACATGTGAAAAATTCAGTGGCCCACTCTATGTTGCATTTAAGAAACATCCAATCTTGGGTACAGAGTTTTTGAAAATTTGTAAGAACTGTTCCAGGCTGGCTCAGGATTCATCCTTTCCTCAATCAACAAAGGCACTCTGGAAATTAAAAGATGAGTTTCACTTTTCCTTAAACTATATCTGCCTTATATTCGATCAGATATTTATTTCTTGTAAATGATTTACATAACCTTGTCAATTTTATACATACCTAGGACTCAAAGAGGTGTCTCCAAAGGCACAATATATTCTCACACATTAATCACAATTATTGTGTACCTTGAAATAAATGAGCAAAATTCTGTGATGGCTGACAGTATAATGGAGGAAAGAACTGCTGTAGTTATTAAAGTTGCACTTTAAAAAGAGTTTTCTTTTTTTGGCTAAGGTCCTTAACATGAAGAACTTGTTTTGTAGCGTAGCAGAATAATCATGATCAGAATTCAGCATTTATCTTATTTTTTCAGGCAGAAGAGTTACTAGTGACAAGAGCTACAAAATGGTCCATAACTGGACAACAGCTGTACCAGCATAAAAACTGAGGATGGCTATGTGAGGACGTCCTGCTTTCAAATACATTGTCTTCCTCTTGCTAGAAACCCATGGGAACACATGGGCCCCTGGGAACCTCATGGTGTTCAACAAGGCCAAGTGCAAGGTGCTGCTGTTGGAAATGTGATTTAGAATATATGCGATTCACTAAGTTCTGTACACAGGTTCTGTACACAGCTCTGTCACTTCCACTGAAAACACCGCTGCTTTGGAAGGAAGATTTTTCACTTCGTTTCTTTCGTTAGTGTTTATTCTGGTCTGCTGACAACATAGTTGCTACCCTACTTTCACATTTTATTTGTTAATCAGGCTTTTAACTTTTAAGATGGAACTTCTCTGCCAGATATTCCCTTGACCTCAGAATGCTTAGAGATTCTCAGATAAGGGTTATCTTTTTTTAAGGAATGCACTAATAGTTCGTGTGCTAACTGTGCCAGTTTTCTTTCTTTTCTGATATCAAAGGCTGGTATTAAAATGCAAAAAAAGTATTTAAACTTGTGATGATCCGGTTTAAACCCAGAAGAGCAAAGAAAACTAAGTCACTGTGCATAAACCAGAAAGAACTTAGAAGGTTCAAAATATACCCAAAAACAAGATTAAAACCAAATGAAGTTAGATGTTGGTGCCAAAAAGTTGATGTAGTTTATTTAATAGTAGAAGAGGCAAAGAGAAGGAAAGAGAAAAGAAAGAAAGAAA